>OX246745.1:27580638-27770638 GCA_945910005.1 Isoperla grammatica
ATTTTGTCTTAAAAATCTGTGTGGACCAGCCTTAAACACAAAAAAAGGAAGTGAAAGAAACAAAAAGTAAGCTATTGAATTTCGATTAGAGTTCGAATTCTATTACGTTTTTCTTCTTATAAGCAGTTTCGTTAGGTCAATATATTTTCTTGCTGTAGAATCGTTTCTCTTGTATTAGACGCGATACCGCATACATCGGCTGGCCTTGCCTCGTCCCGCTCCCCAAACATCTCTGACTCATACCAAGTAACAGTATTCGACAACAACACTATTAGATACTGAGAGAGATAGTGAATGGTGTAAGCAAATCGTTGAATCCTATGCTCGGCCCAATTTTGCACTCAGGCTGAAGCGTTCCGCATCAGATCTAGCAAATTATATGAAAATAGTGCAATAGTCTTTTTAAAAAATGCCAAAACATGACCTTACTAATGAAAGTGTTTGGAAATAGCATTTTCAGGCAAAATGAAAAAAATATTTTTGGCATCAGTAACACTTACTACATATACTTAAAACCAGTGGCGTAACTCAAAATTACGGGGCCTGTATGCAAGTTGGATTTTTGGGGCCCTTTTTTTAAGGGTTGAAAACTAAAATGTAGCATATGATCTAAGTATATAGTAGGACATTAATTTCTAGGCTAGCACCAGATTACTTGCGTGTATCACGTTGATTTGAGTTGTGTACGTTACGATAGTATTTTTTGCTTTATTCCTAAACCTAATTTTTGTATAAAATTTGTAAAGTATAGTCCATTGCAGGTAAAGAACAATCCCAGGTATCAAGAAATGTCCCCTCCTCGTTACCACCTCCATTCTGCACGGGTGAGAGTGCTCACCGGGCGTTGTAATGCGGTAGGCCGCATGACCCATTCATCCAGGTGTCATTATTAAGAAAGCAATTTTCTGATGTAGTTAAAATGTTTTAATTTCTCATTCATTTTCAAAGATATGGAATATTTACGTAAAAATAATATAAAATAAACTTTATATTTTTAAAATAGCTTGAAAACTGCCCTAATTAGAGTAAGTTACAACTTGCTTTAATTACGGCAGTTTTCAAGCTATTTTAAAAATAGCCTACCTGTTTTACCAATGGTGGCGCCTTTATTTTTATACCGGAAATCGTCTGGACAGTGTCGCCTGACGAATATTAACGAGAGTCCAAGACAAACAGGTAATTGTCTGTGGTACAATCAATCAGACTTCAGGGCTTTTAAACTGCTCTAGTTCATTTGAAATCTGTGAATACTTTCTTATAAAAAAAAAAAAAATATTACAAACCTGTAGTTGTCGAGGGGGCCCCTAGATCGCGGGGCCCGTGTACCTCGCACACCTTACACCATAGAGAGTTACGCCTCTGCTTAAAACTATTATATTACTTCTTGGCTTAGAAATAAGTAAACGGTGACTTTGGAGCCGTCCTAGCAACGAAGCACTCAATAAATCCAAAGTTGTTCTTAATCGGCCATTTTGATTCTGGCATTTGTCCGCAGGTGTTCGCACTGTTTAATCACTGATTCATATGTTTCGTATTTGAAATATCGATCTTTGATTGGTTATCGCTCACTCGTCGATGGTGTTCGAAGCCTACAGGGTTGGTTTAGCCCTTTAAATTAAAGTCCCCCACTGCAAATCAGTTTAGTTACTGAGTGGGTAGACTCTAAATGTGAATTTATTTATTTATTTTTATTTATTTTTTAGTATGTATATTCCAATAGTGTCAATTAATGTATGAATAAATAAATTGATGATTCATTTCCTCACACAAACAAAAACGCGAACAATATGGTTCCAAGAATTATTTACGTGACTGTGTGGCCGGTTAATTTGGTACAAACAAAAATAGAAAAATCCATCCGTTTTGCGGGATACGAACTCACAAATATCCCTGTAGGACCTACAGATGACAAAGGGTAATCCGTTACCCTTAGACACGGGCAGTGCCTAATTTCAGGGCGGACGCGTCCACCTACTCTTTTTTCGTGGGCGGATGCGTCCGACCACTTCTTTTATCGAAACATCCTTTTTGAAAAATCAATACGACATTGTAATAGAATGCAGTAATAATGTACTGGTGCACCACTGCGTTCTTATTAGGTAACATGAATGAATTGAAATGCACTATACTGGGCTCGACCCTAGACCTAGAAAAGAGGGTTCCTACTGTGGCCAGCCCTGACATTCTTACCGGCTCCGGCCACGTGCGTGGACAGGTTGACTGGGTAGCGACATCTGCTAAATTATATTTTATAGCGCAGATCGTTTTTATGTTTATTTGATTTCACTGAGCAATCATCACGTATATTATTATTTTAAGCTCTTGATTTTAAACTCGACAAAAAAAGAATGAAGTCGCTACGACTATTTTGACGTGATAAGTGTATATGCAAGCATGAAAATACGGAACACACTTTAAAAGTCAAGAAGAGCCTATTAGATCAGGCAATAAGTATAGTGCACACACGAATCTAGTGCATGTTAGTGTTAGATGCATATAATTATTGTAAACTTTTTGCGGGAAGCGAAACGTTGTTGAAGGGTTGACAATAGTTTATTTGTAAAGGTATTTTATTTCATTGTAGAATAGAAAGTAGTTTTACTTCCATGCAGCGCGGGTCCTGTTTTGAGTTGGCTCAAGAAGGAGATTCTAATTTGACATCTAACTATCAAATTGGTTAGGTCTACTAAACAAACCTTAGATATAGGCGCATTCAAATAAATAACTGCTCGGTATGATTTTCACCTGCGAAATTGTTCGTCAGTAGTCTGGTGTTGTGAACACTACAAATAATTGGTACCTATTAGTACAATCTTAAATGAACACAAACAATGGGTTTGAAAAATTACAAACTAATTTGATCGAAGGAAGTAAAGAATTTACTTAGCAAGTTGCATCCCCAATGATAATAATAAATATCTTTATAGGGACCTTGACCTTGCCCAGGGAGTCAGGGACAGTTCATGAACGAAATATGTATTGTGTTGTGATATTTGAAGTACATAGTTGAGATCATGACATGGAATGTCTGAGGGCGGGTAGACGAATGACGCAATCCCAGCTTTCGCCTTTAGACTGAGTAAAATATAAGGAAAAACTGCAGTCATGATTGTCGGTAGCGGGTATTGAACTGGCTACACTCCAGAATCAATTACTTATATTTTAATTAATACTGGAATTATGACAAACTTTTTGTCTGGATGGTCACACGTAATTCGTCTTCTAACAAAAATGTAGTGATATCCCAGACCCTAGGATTGTGCCTGAAGGGAAGGGTCCATTCGACACAATCTGTGCCCAAGTGATGTCGAAATTAGAATCTTATTATAACACATTTGCTGTGGTTCATTCGGGATACAACGATACACACACAACATGGAAGAAAGTCAGTGGATATTCACGTCGCAAAGGACGATGATAGTACGAAGATAAAATGTGGGAACGTAAAGTTAAGTAAGAGATTACGAGAACAAGGAGCTTAGATTTTTTGATTATTAATTACGAAGCTATGTATTCCAACTACTAGGTCATGTGACGGCAGGGCATTGCCGCTTCTTACGATAGGCAGAGCTACCGTATGCAATTCGATTCAGGTGCCAAACGGAGGACAAAGTACATATTATGCAAGTCGCAAAGAGGGGCCCTCTTCCAAGCCCTCTTCAAGCGGGCCGCTTGAATGGGAAGATAAATAAACTTCTCGTGTTTGTTTGTTTGTTTGTTTGTTTGTTTGTTTGTTTGTTTCAACTGCGAAGGCACACGCACGGCGAGTGGGTGACCTGAGTTATATTCCCAGTTGATAGTACATTTTAATAATAATTATTCATTAGTGATATGTTTTACCTCAATGTCATGTTATGTTAGGCGTGGTGTTGCAACACGCATATACGCATAACAACAAAAACGTGTACAACAACATAACGTAAAGATATATTTTCTTGAAGTGCAAAAATCGTCTTAGAAACACAACTCAAAAAGTAACCATAATTATTTACAATAATTAGAAAGTCTATTTCCATTAATAAAAGCTAAATAGACAAATATCGAAATGGTGAAACACTAACACTATTCGTTGTGTATTAGTATGAGTAAGAATAGACAGCGCATGGCAGGTAGCGGTCACCCTTCTATTATTCGACGAAAATCCGCGCGCTCGCTGCGAGAACACTTTATGAATAGACTTCAAAGTTTGTACAAAATAGCAGATTTTTTACAAAATTCGGATTTTCTGGTCTAGCGTTAGGGTAAAAAAAAACGGAGACTTCATTTTGAGGGCAAGATCTAATCTCCAAAGGATACTTATTTTACTAAAGAGCAGCACTTATACACGCGCGTTAACTCCTCAGAAAACTAATCAACCGTAAACTTCAATAGAGTACCACAGACCTTTCCTGTGTTGCAAAATCTATACAACGCGTCTATTTACCCTGTCATAGCAAACGAACTATTAGCGGTAGCTCACTGAACTCAATTACACGTTAATCTGCAATGTTTTCTCGTCCTACTCAATGCTTAAACGAGAAGAATATCTAACTTACTTACGTAATGGGAAAAATTGATTTTAAATAAGCCAAGTTTTCCGTATTAACTCGCATATTTCAAAGTCTGGTTAGTATATTTTGCGACGACATTTTTGTCACGTCACGACCATAAAAAACGGCGCGCTCAAGGGAATATTATCGACTCGAAAATAATTTATAGCTAATTCCTGGAGTGGGTATGAGGGTTCTTGTTTTCGCTATAATTTTTAAAATAAATCAATAGATGTTATGGATATTAAATAGAGCTAGAGTTTCGATGTCCTTTAAATGTCGATGCTGCATGAGTAAACACCAACCACGCCTACCGTGACGTCACGCCCCAACAACCTCACCGCGCCGACCTGATAAATACACGAGGTCTCGCCGTATATTCGTCATTACAGTTCGGAGTGGCTACATTACCAGCTACATCAAACTGCTCTCGTACCTGCTGCTCATTCAAAGGAAATCTTACCACATTCTACCAAAATGGTGAGTCTTGCACAATACTATCCATAATTTATGTTCAATTCAAGTTAACCGTAATTTTAAATGATCATTCATATTTTTTGCGAGTATTGGATTACGTATGAACGTGAAATAATAATTTTCTTCAAACACCTTGTAGTTAGCTAGCCTAGATGTAGCGGTATTTTGATAGGTGGTACAGGAATATCATAAGGTTGTGGAGGTCTCAACCCCAGTATTCGTTTCGTGACTGAAAAACCCTGTAGTCAGGATTACCAGTGGCCGGAATCGAACCAGCGATCGCTAAATTAGTGTATCGCGTGTTACTGCCGGCTGCCCTGACTCTGAGGGGTTGATACGACGTAACGTAGGCATTATCATGTGTGTGTGTATAGGTCACAAGTGGGTCTTTGACCGCTCTGCTTACCTCTGTAAGTACAGACCAAAGACTTGTGTAGCACAGACAACGGATTTATCCGTTATTTGTGACTGTAGTATATAACCCTGGCGGGGTACAGGCATTGCCATCAACCTGTGCACTGCACACACTGGAACAGTATTGGAATGGTGGCTATTTTGCTTTTATTTCCATATCTTTGTTAAGGATTGTAAACAGTGTTAACGAAGTAACATGTTACTTTTTCAAAGGTGATAATAATCATTTTTTTTTTTAAATTTACAACATACAGAACTACACACATAAAAAAGATGATTCAACCGGAGAAACCCACAAAGCCTGACAAGGCTTAGCTGTGGCCGTGGGGTATCTATATACATAAATGAAAAAAATAGAGAACGGAACATATATTATATTAGTTAATTTTAATATCATAATTATATCATAATCAAATGCAAACGAGATACATTAACGATGTAAATTATAATTAATACCTTATGTAGAAACTAAGGACAAAACAAACAAACAACAAAACAATGTTTTAAACACGCAAACAATTATAAACATATCAGTAATCAAGAGAGAGAAGATGTGTTTTTACTTTTTCGTAAACGTTTAACTTAAGAAATAGAAGACAAGGTTTTGAGTTCAGGTGGCAACTTATTAAACAAAAAAGGTACCGAGTAACATAATGATCTTTGGCCATATTTGTTGTTGAAATCGGGGAGTTTAAACATACCGGAACCTTGATACCTCGTAACCCTACCGGAGTCAATAAGAGTCTTAAAATCTGCTTTAAAATAATAATGTAATAATTATCTATATGTACAAAGAAGATAAAGGCAGCACGTTTGAGGGGCTTAGGAATAATACATTTCTCAATCGATTTGTTAACCATTTTAACTAACACAGGGGCTATGTTTAGCAAATTGGAGGTCCTGGACACGTATACCATCCAAACCAGGCTGTTTATTTATCCCTCATACCAGTGTAACTGGTTTCAAATAGAAGGAATTACTCACCGACATATTTACCTCACTCACACGCGAGAACGTTACCACGTCACATCCATGCTTCAATGCGCGTATCTCATCAACAAATGAAGAAGCAAAATTATTTACAATTACTTCCATGCTGGTTACTTTACCCAGATTATTTGTAATCACGTCATCAACTGATAAACGTTTCTTTTTACTGCCGATTATTTGATTAATAATTTGCCACGTCTGTTTTAAATCGCCTTTATTTGTTAAAATTAACTTTCTATAAAATTCCCTTTTCGCTATATGAATTTACTGTATTACTTTATTTCTGTAAGAGGTTAATTCTTTTCTTAGACGGGATTTGTTTTCGCCTTTATCACAACAATATTCCAAATTTTTAAAAAGTCTTGTCTCTTACTTTAGTCATATTAACAAAGTCGTCAGAAATCCACGTTTTACGAGGTCTTTCTCGCGCCCTAGATACACTTTTCCCCCTCAAAATAGCTTTTCCATACGCTTCCGAGAACCGATTTGATAGTTGTAAGTATATTTCCTCAGGATTGTCAGAGTCACAAACAGGGTCCCAATTAATATTAGACAAATACTGTTTAAGCTTCCTTTCATTATACTGAATTATACCCGAGCTCTTACTGTCACATAACACATTATTATTATTTTTGTTATTATCACTATGCAATTCCCCACTAAACGAGTTCCCTGTTAAATCTATAGAAGTAAAAATCATATAGTGGTCAGTTACTTTAGTCATAAGAATCGCCGCGTCACACGCAAAGACACTTCCACGCACAAAAGTATGGTCAATGCAAGATGACACCAGCCTGCCCGAATTAATTTCTTCACGCGTAGGTTTATGAATACATTTCCTAAATCCATATGAAAACAACATATCCTCATAGTTAACCGTGTACCTGTCAGAAGTATCTAGCAAATTAATATTTATGTCTCCTATTAAGATCCCTGTGACGATCAGATTTTACCTCCACCCCGCGGCCCGCTTACGTAACCTTTTTTAACAAATAGATTATACCCGTGCAAATTGTATAAACTCTCGTCACAATTGGAAATTTCACTTAGAACTAATACATCTATTTTTCTTATGACTTCTTTTAAAATGCAGCACAATTGATTCCAATGTTTGTTTATTCATCTAATGTTGATGTGAGCAACCTTTATACTCGAATCACTGACACATCTCTCCGTCTAGCGACGCACGTCATCAATATACACACAGTTGATAGTTTCAATATCTAAGGGCCGGTATTTCAATGTCCAGTTAAAGTGTCAAGTAAATTTAACTTTCAGGTAAGCCCAGTATGGTGTATTTCTATTGGCCGTTGTCATGGTGAAAACATTTTAACTGAAAAGTAGATTTTAACTGGACATTGAATCTACATCCAACAAATGATCAACCATAGACAAATAAACCTTGTTTGTCTAGTAACTAAAATACACCAACGGGAGTTGAATTAATTAATGTTCTCCAAATCAGATAATTTAGAATGTGTATTTATCGATCTAATGTTGATATGAGCAACCTTTATACTCACATCACTGACACATTTTTTTTTTATATATATATATATATATATATATATATATATATATATATATAGGACACATAATATGTATACATTTACAGGTTTAATTATAATGCATAATATTATTTAGAACAGTTTTCACCGTGTAGTCCATAAATCCCTATGTTAGGTCAAGGCTATTGTTAGATTAAAACTAAATATGTGGATGTTTAGGCATTCATGCCTCTATTCCTAATAGTACAAAAGTTACATTTAAAAATTTGTACAATCATACAAGAAAATGACAATGGTGAGTGGCTATGAAAGCAGTGATAGTATACAATGGCCTTCATGTTGTTGTTTTACATACATTGTTTATATATTCCTACATTTACATTGTTGTTATACATTGTTGTTATAAACTGATAAAGAGTAAGTAATTTTAGTAATATAATGAGTTAAGTTGATAGTTTCAATATCTAAATCATCTACAAAATCATCCAACAAATGATCAACCATATAGACAAATAAACCTTGTTTGTCTAGTAATTAAAATACACCTACGGGAGTTGAATTAATTAATGTTCTCCAAATCAGATATTTTGAATGTGTATTAATTTTATCGATCTAATGTTGATATGAGCAACCTTTATACTCGAATCACTGACACATCTCTCCGTCCAGCGACGCACGTCATCAATATACACACAGTTGATAGTTTCAATATCTAAATCATCTACATCCAACAAATGATCAACCATATAGACAAATAAACCTTGTTTGTCTAGTAACTAAAATACACCTACGGGAGTTGAATTAATTAATGTTCTCCAAATCAGATAATTTAGAATGTGTATTAATTTTATCGATCTAATGTTGATATGAGCAACCTTTATACTCGAATCACTGACACATCTCTCCGTCCAGCGACGCACGTCATCGATATACACACAGTTGATAGTTTCAATATCTAAATCATCTACATCCAACAAATGATCAACCATATAGACAAATAAACCTTGTTTGTCTAGTAATTAAAATACACCTACGGGAGTTGAATTAATTAATGTTCTCCAAATCCGACCGGTGATTGTCGCTCTTCCTTGCAAGAACTTTTCCTCTGCCAAACCACACGTATTTATATTCTTTTTCACGCGCACGTAATTTAGTGGCGTACAAGAGATGTCGATAAGCTGGAGACAAGTTTTCATTGATGAAAATTCTTTTATTGGACAACGCAGATTTTTTTGCAAACACCTCCGCGTTTGTGGTCACCACACGTTTTCTCCACAAATGTTCGTCGCGTTTCTTCCTAGATGTGAATTGAACTAAAATGTTGGGAACACGATTTGGTGCAATATTTCTTACGGTAATCGATGCACGACGTCAATGTCAGATTTAGCGATAGTTACGCCAAAACTAACGGCAATCTTAATTACAACGTCTTCTAGATTCTCATCATCCCCAACAATATCAACGTTATAGAGATCTCAAGATTATACGATTCGTTCCGTATTGTTCAAGATGAGCTAATCTGCCTGAGAGATTACCAAATCTGAGAGAAAACCAAAAAATAAATAATAATAATTATTAATAATTATTAATAATAATAAAAATAATAAAAATAATAATAAAAATAATAAAAAAAATAATAATAATAATAATAATAATAATAAAAATAATAATAATAATAAAAATAATAATTATAATAATAATTATAATAATAATTATAATAATATAACAATAATAATAATATAGCAAATAACAATAATTATCCATTTCAAAAGTATTATAAATAAGCTTGTTTGTTATTCTTTTTTTAAAATTCAGATTGCTTCATGATTGAAAATTGATTTAAACCTTTAGACCTATCGAGATACTATTCTGATACTGTCATACTGGCCAATTTTCTTTGCTGATGTCACTCAATTCTTATTTTAACGTTGGTTTAGTCCCGATGTACGGGAATTCCGAACCTCTTATATGTCAGTACTATCACTATGCATTATGTTTTGATTACAGCGCGAGTGTATCTCTATTCATGTCGGGCAAGCCGGTGTCCAGATCGGCAATGCCTGCTGGGAGTTGTATTGCCTCGAGCACGGCATCCAACCCGACGGACAAATGCCCGCAGACAAGACCGTCGGAGGCGGAGACGACAGTTTCCGCACCTTCTTCAGCGAGACGGGATACGGTAAATACGTTCCTCGGGCCGTGTTCGTAGACCTGGAGCCGACGGTGGTGGACGAGGTTCGCACCGGTACGTACAGACAGCTGTTCCACCCGGAGCAACTGATCACCGGGAATGAGGACGCAGCCAACAACTACGCCCGGGGACACTACACCATCGGCAAGGAGATCATAGACCTGGTCCTGGACCGCGTGCGCAAGCTTGCCGACCAATGCACCGGCCTACAGGGATTCCTCATCTTCCACTCGTTTGGTGGGGGCACCGGCTCCGGTTTCACTTCCCTCCTGATGGAACGTCTGTCCGTCGACTACGGCAAGAAGAGCAAGCTCGAGTTCGCCATCTACCCGGCCCCCCAGGTCTCCACTGCCGTCGTGGAACCCTACAACTCCATCCTGACGACGCACACCACCCTCGAACACTCCGACTGCGCCTTCATGGTCGACAACGAGGCCACCTACGACATCTGCCGACGTAACTTGGGCATCGAACGCCCCACCTACACCAATCTCAATCGTCTCATCGCCCAGGTCGTGTCCTCCATCACAGCGTCTCTCCGTTTCGACGGCGCCCTAAACGTTGACCTAACGGAATTCCAGACCAATTTGGTGCCCTATCCACGTATCCACTTCCCGTTGGTCACTTACGCTCCCGTCATCTCGTGCGAGAAAGCCTATCACGAACAGCTGTCCGTCGCGGAGATCACCAACTCCTGTTTCGAGCCGGCCAATCAGATGGTCAAGTGCGACCCACGTCACGGCAAGTACATGGCCTGTTGCATGTTGTACCGAGGGGACGTCGTGCCCAAAGACGTCAACGCTGCCATAGCCACCATCAAGACCAAGCGTACGATCCAGTTCGTCGACTGGTGTCCCACTGGCTTCAAGGTCGGCATCAACTACCAACCCCCCACCGTTGTTCCCGGGGGAGACCTCGCCAAGGTAAAGCGTGCAGTATGCATGTTGTCCAACACAACAGCCATCGCGGAAGCGTGGGCCCGACTTGACCACAAGTTCGACTTGATGTACGCCAAGCGCGCGTTCGTCCACTGGTACGTGGGAGAGGGAATGGAGGAGGGAGAGTTCTCGGAGGCTCGCGAGGATTTGGCTGCACTTGAGAAGGACTACGAAGAGGTTGGCATGGACTCTGTCGATGCCGACGAAGAGGGAGACGAATATTAAACCAAATATTATTATGTTTTCTGCCAGAAAAAATTAATTTGTTTGAATATAAAGTTGTAGGTCTACAGATAATCATTAAAATGTAACTAGTACTTGGTGATTTTGATTATGTACAATAAATGAATTAAGGTAGTATTTCAGTCTCGTATATAACAATTTTATAAGGGTGGAAGATAATCCATTCCAATCCATTCCATTCTATCATTTGCTTCCTCAACTCGTGTCTTATACTCAGGAATCATTATAATGACAGTCCTCCATCTACATATGGCTTTCTACGTTGTCTTTTTTATATGTTAAAGTTTGTGTATTCTTCCAATTTCTTCAACCCTTGTTCGAGCTAATCACATAATATGTGATTAGCTCGAACAAGGGTTCGATGAGAAAGGGTGAACGTTCATATTATGAACGTAGCCTCTTAAATATGTACATACTTCATTCCTAATGCATTCAATCTACGTATGTGAAATTTGCCAGTTGTATATTTCCTCCCATTGGACAAGCAATACTAATTTCCACCCAGGAAATAATCTCAATCCTCAGCTACTTAGACGAATCACAAAGAAATCTTTTATAGACTAGAAATATGTATTTTAATAGACTGTTATTGCCATACAATTAAAGAGACAGGTAATTAATTTGTTCTTAAATTATCAATAACACATTTGTGAATGTCATGAGCAAAGGCCCTTTCTCAATACTATTCAGGTCAGAAAAAGAAGCCATTTTATATTGTATAGCGAGGAAGAAGAATGGCTGAGAAAGCCACGCTCTCTGCATAGGAAAACACAAAAAACAAACTATATAACAGTCAATTAGAATCAAAGGAGGTCCAGTCACCAAGTTTAGAAGTTCTCCTGAGATCCGAAGCTCGTCCCGATGAGAAAAAGTCCGCCTCCTATCCTGAGCCAATTTCCGAAAATCGGGTTCTCAAATAACAAAATATAATATTACAGAAATCACCAACGAGCTTAAAGGTCGACATTCAACTCATCCACAACAATACGCGAAATGTAACAATTTCTGTAGAAATAAACATCAGTAGCCCACGTAATTATGTTTTAAGCAAAGGGGTATTCTACTCTTAGCAGTTCAACAGAAAAACTCGGGGTCTAACAGAATAATTTTTTATTTGAGTCCCTAAATTCTTTGCCCACGCTGCATTGGGAGTCCACGGGACATCTCTTCGGGGTCCGGATGCGGACCGTGGTCTACTAATTGACGGTTTCTGATATATAATAACAAGAATGAAAAAAAAACTTACCTTCTTTGTATTGAATTGAAATTACCGTACCGGTATTTAAGTTCCTGGGCCTGGAATTAGCAAGATACCCAACTCCTAGGTTCTCTTAGTTATGCAAAGTGGTATAAATCATGCCAATGTTGTTCTGCAAACGCATGAAGAATGTTTTATATTTAGAGGTGGACTGATATCGGAACATTTTACTGATACCAAAACAGTTTCAGCTGTTAGCTGTTTCACATCCATCGAAAGAATAAAAACTGTAATATTGTAGTTTCAGAACTTAATCAAGTAGAATATTCTAAATAAGTAGGTTATCAGTATCAGAAGAGCTCCATAAAAAATATCTAGAATCAGGATCAGTAATATCGGTCCATCTCTAATAATATTTGACGCGTGAATTTATTTGTTTTTTGTTTTTAACGATTATATAGCGATTCCAATTATTTATCTTGCTAGCATTGATTAAGACAGGAGTTCGGCATCTTTGTAAATCCACATCAATTTAGTTTAAATAAACTGGTTATTATTTATATATGCTTCTATTCTGGGCCTATTGTACAGTAATAGTATTTGGAGAAATGATAAGAACATACCATACCCACAATTGTGTAGACCATTTAATCATGAATGGGAATTGAGTTCTAATCTACCTTCAGTTCAGAATAATTAGATAGAAACAGGTTTAGTTTAGTTACATTGCATTTATTTGGTACAGGTAAGTACTAGTTAAATCTTTGGTAATTTTTATTACAATAAAGAAAACATCAGTTCACAACATTTGTTTTAAAAATATCAAATTTTGTAGTTTCATTGATAGCTACTGGTATATTTAGTCAATTAGGTATATTTCTAAAATGTTTTTTCATAAAAATGTTAGTTATTAGTTACTAGCTTAGCAACTAGCACCACCACCAGCACCAGCACAGACATGATTTTGTAAATATCACAGTATTAAGAGGGAAAGGTAGCTTTATATTAAAAACCGCACACAATTTTCATATTTAAATTATATCTCAAGAATGTTACTCGAGACCAAAAATCTGAGTCAACAGAAGACTGTTGTTTGGTAAGTCCTACATACTGAAAATAATATAATAAATTTATAATCAGTAGCATAGTTACTTAATTTGATTATTAAATGCATAAGTAGGGGGTAAATGGGGATACTGGAACAGTGGTGGATCTCGCTTTAACATTGTAGTCCCATAAGAGATCCACCACCGTGGTGGTGGTACTCGTGACCTACTTTCACTACCTCAACACACCTAATTATAACCTAGGCCTATGTCAACTAAGTGGACCTAGACACAAACCTCACCCCACAACCGCCCCCCCCCCCCCCCACCCCCAAACCCTCCCACGTCACACCCCTTTCGTATCATTACAAATAGTATAAATACAATTATATATGCACGCAACCTATGCACTCATTTCGATCTTAACCGTACATTTATATTTCATGGAATAATTTTAGGGTTTTACTAACGGTTCTATTTATAGATTTAAGAATGTGGTGGATCTCCACAGAATATTTCACTTGATATAAGTAATATAACTTTCACAACATCGTAACCTAGCATTCATAATTCGTAGAATAGTTGTAGAGTTATGTTAACGGTTCTATTTATAGATCTAAGAATGTGGTGGATCTCAACAGAGTATTACACTTGATATAAGTGATATACTTCTAACATACATATCCCTTGGAATAACTTTATGGTTTTACTAACGGTTCTATTTATAAATCTGAGGCGGTGGTGGATCTCACTATATCATTGTTTACTACAATATCATCTCAATAACAATATCATTGAGCATTTAAAAATGATTATTCAACGTAGGCTACATCCACTGTGTAAACATAGTTGTTAAAGTTATATTCATACAATTTAGGTTATGGATGATAAAATAAGGATAATTTAGGAGTGAAAAAAGAACTATCATATTACAATTTCAAAAAACTATTTATTTTCCCAAAACCATACATTTTTTAAACAATTATAATCATAGACATTCTATAGTACAGTATTCTTCAAGTGTTCTTAATTCTAATATGCCCATACGCAAGAGTTTGAACACCATCTTCTAATAAATAGCGCTTATCATCAGCAGGTGAGAGAGCAATCTTCCTCTGTTTAACACTATAAACTTCATGTTTATATTGTCTTATGGTATAAGTAGGGGGTAAATGGGGATACTGGAACAGTGGTGGATCTCGCTTTAACATTGTAGTCCCATAAGAGATCCACCACCGTGGTGGTGGTACTCGTGACCTACTTTCACTACCTCAACACACCTAATTATAACCTAGGCCTATGTCAACTAAGTGGACCTAGACACAAACCTCACCCCACAACCGCCCCCCCCCCCCCCCACCCCCAAACCCTCCCACGTCACACCCCTTTCGTATCATTACAAATAGTATAAATACAATTATATATGCACGCAACCTATGCACTCATTTCGATCTTAACCGTACATTTATATTTCATGGAATAATTTTAGGGTTTTACTAACGGTTCTATTTATAGATTTAAGAATGTGGTGGATCTCCACAGAATATTTCACTTGATATAAGTAATATAACTTTCACAACATCGTAACCTAGCATTCATAATTCGTAGAATAGTTGTAGAGTTATGTTAACGGTTCTATTTATAGATCTAAGAATGTGGTGGATCTCAACAGAGTATTACACTTGATATAAGTGATATACTTCTAACATACATATCCCTTGGAATAACTTTATGGTTTTACTAACGGTTCTATTTATAAATCTGAGGCGGTGGTGGATCTCACTATATCATTGTTTACTACAATATCATCTCAATAACAATATCATTGAGCATTTAAAAATGATTATTCAACATAGGCTACATCCACTGTGTAAACATAGTTGTTAAAGTTATATTCATACAATTTAGGTTATGGATGATAAAATAAGGATAATTTAGGAGTGAAAAAAGAACTATCATATTACAATTTCAAAAAACTATTTATTTTCCCAAAACCATACATTTTTTAAACAATTATAATCATAGACATTCTATAGTACAGTATTCTTCAAGTGTTCTTAATTCTAATATGCCCATACGCAAGAGTTTGAACACCATCTTCTAATAAATAGCGCTTATCATCAGCAGGTGAGAGAGCAATCTTCCTCTGTTTAACACTATAAACTTCATGTTTATATTGTCTTATGGTATACATTTCCTCACTTATTATTTTGCTATTCAGCAAACATTTCTTGTAATGATCATGTTTTATTTTCTTTCTAAGGGTTTGTTGCACTACACCTTTTGCAACTTTCTTCTCTTCCCCACTTGCTTTCAATAGAGAATACATTTTCGGTCTCAAACCAATAAACTCTTTTATCAAACTTCCTCCCATTTCATCCTTCATCTTACCGAGAGATTTATTATTTTGCATATCGAATAGAACATGATTTTGTGGATAATTGGAAGTATCGAATAGATGAGCATGTTCTCTCACATCATTATACACATCTTCAGTTTGTATTTCATAACATAATGAATCAGTATCAGTGAACAGAAGACATGCGTTGTTCCCAAATTTTTCATTTATAAAAGAATAATGGAAGTCGTACATGAATGTTTTGCTTAGTTCCCTGATAGAGAACCCAGCGTATATTGGTCTGTTCAACAAGAGCGTTTTCTTTATGGATTTAATTGCTACTAGATTATTCGCAAATATAGTAAACCCCTCAAAGGTTGGTGACGCAATTAATTTCTTTGCTTTCTTATCAGTGGTAACTAAATCAACATTAACCCTCTTCCTAAGACATTCTAAAGATTTTCCATAGATCGCATTGTTCATCAATTTATAGAAATTTTTCTCAAATTCGTTTTTTGCATGTTTCCTCTTTTCGGTATTTAAGTCAATAAAAGGTTTCAACCACTTACTTTGATTGAATTCAATAACCCGATGGATTTTCGTCAATCTCATTCCATATGTTATGTACTGCTTTAGATTTTTGTAGTGGATAACATAGTTTTCTTTGTTCTTTAGATTTGGAACTAGCTTTGTAATTTTGCCAGTAGTCTTAATATTTAATTTTGAATTTAAAGCTTGTGAAAATGGAGACAACAATTCATTCTTGATTTCCATTCGTTCTGGTGCGAGGGGGTAACAGTTATGTGTTTCATGTAAGTTTTCGGGATACTCCAAGTCCACTTCTAGAATATACCTCTTACCATTTCCATCATGCACATTTTCCACATCGATAAATTCAATTTCGTTTTTATCTAACCAACGAAAACCACTGATAGGGAGATTCTCAACCATTGACGTTCCATAGAGATTGTTGCAATCCCAATACATTATGTATTTACTTTCCTCGTTTTGTTTATAATCATCCATATACTTGTTGTTAGCAACTGAGAATCTTTTTGTTATCATTGATACTCCCCCACGTATACCACTCTCTATAAAAATGTGCATGTCGATGTCAGTTAACAATTCGAGTTTCACCCCTGTTGTTTTTAGACAAGCTTGCCATGCAAAACCTGGAGCGGTATATAAGTGAGCCGGATCAATTTCATAATCTTTTAAGGCTAATGTTCTAAAATTTTCGAAAACATCAGCCAACAACAAAACATCAGTCTGTACGTATAGGTCATGGTATTCTCCCATGGTTTTGATTTCAAATTCATACCACACTCTTAGTGCATGCTCATAGTCTTCAACTGATACACTGCTTTGAGCCAAAGTACTATTAAAAGCTTCTATAGGTGGTAAAAAAGTGTCATTCATTTTAGCATCAGAATCCATATACTCGTAAGGGAATACACCTTTTCTCAAAAGCAAAGACACTCGCTCATCATTAAAGTTTTGTTTCATGATCATAACACGTTGAATGTTATCAGACACCTTTAAATTTTCTACCAATTGTTCCAAAGATGCGTTCAGAAACTGAAACGAGTCAATAAACTGCAAGCTACCAAGAGAAAAGGAAATATACTTTTCCATGTTGTTAGGTATGCAAGTAATTTTTTTGTTTTCTATTTTACCCATTCCTTGCATGATTAAATGTGAATCATAGTTTCGCAAATTATGGAAAATCACAGGAATCTTGTTAGAGAATTTATAATTCAAATTACAAGAGTTATGGGCGGCGCCTCTGAATTTACCTGTCATATGACAGTGATCTCTTACTCGATCATTGTACATTGACTTTTTACATATATGACAACATTCTGAAGTTTGAAAAATAGCGTCCTCGTCAGAACTCATCTCCATTGGTACAACACATTTCTTTACACCACTTAATTGGTTTTCTTCATTTAACATGAAATCTAAAAATGTATCGACTACATTTTCTCCTCTATACACGGTAGGTTGTTTTACGCACTTTCCCTCTGAATCAACAACAACATACGCAAAGCCCGACGGAACATGATGAGCGAGTTCAGAAGTATGTGAAATGTTTGGATCTTGTTCACACCCCTCTATTGGTTTTACAAAACACTCAAAATCAGCGTAAATAACAAAGGGCACTTTCAACGCAAGGTGATGATTTTTAAATTCCATCCACTTAGTCTCTTCAGTAGGCATGGAAATTTTTTGAGGCTCGTTTACAGCACACCGCGGCTCATGATCATCGAGTAAATGTTTAGACGAGAATCGATGTAGACAATAATGACAGTAAAATGATTTACATTTGTGCTTAGTTAGAGAACTCATTAAACGATTTAAGTTTTTAATTAGAGAATAATGTTTTTTCTCACCCTCAATGATATAAAGTAAATCAACATGTCTTTCACAACATTGTTTTGTAATTTGCAGCGGAAAAACTTCTTTTTCATAGCCATATACATTAACGGAGATATTGTTCTGTTTTTCGAATTTATCAATATGTTTCACTGATACTGGATATGTTATCCCATTTGATATATTGTTGAACACGGTGTTGATTATCACTCACAGGATGAATCGCAGCTAGAACAGACCACAGAAAGCAACGCTCGTCTTCATTTTGAATGTTGATTATAGCTTTTTTGTTTCCAAGTTCACTTGGGAGAGTAATGTAACTCGAACCTGCGAGCGGAACGTACTGACAGATTTTTAATTCAAGATATTCTACTTCTTCTTCGTTCCATCCACTTCCATCGCGTTGAAACTCCCAGCTTCTTCTCGTTAACACCTCCATCACCTCACTCACTTGATCATTAATTTCATGTTCTCCTAGCAGTAGACAACATTTACTTCTTAGACAGGGTGTGGATGTTACAGTTTCACCCTCACTATCAGTACGGCTAAATCTCACTAACATCGCTATATACCACTTTATACCCTTCATTTCACGCAGTTCCTCAGATAGTTTAAGTTTAATAGTTTCGGTTAAACTATCCTTAAATGTTAAGTGATTCATCTCATTGTTTTTGTTTTTAAATTTATAACTCTTCACAGTATTGTTCAATACACTATTAAATTCACAAGGGTCATCACACGCTTTATCTTGCTCAATCACTACTTCTTCTTCTGCTTCTTCTTCATCTACACCAGTTGACATTTTATTGCAAGATGTCTTCATATGTCTCTTTAACGCGTCTTTTCGTAAAAAGGTCTTAACACAGGATGGACACTCCATTTCTAACTTTAGATGGGTCTTCATAATATGACGTTCCAACGCATCACCTCGCTTAAATACAGAAGCGCAAAGATCACACTTCCGCAACAACAGTGAAGTAGAATGGACGTTTCGACGATGTTGATTTAGATAAGTCTTTTTAGGGAAGACTTTCTCGCAGTCAACACACTCGAATCTCTCAGAAGGCATTTTAAGCAAACTGAAACCAAAATAAACATACGTATATAGCTTAGACCCTATCTGTTAGAATTCCATCCATTCAGTCTCTTCCGTAGACAATAATGGTAGTAAAATGATATAACATCAACATACATAATAATAACCATAATAACCATTATCATAATAATTACAACAATAATAACTATAATAATAATAATAATAATAATAATAATAATAATAATAATAATAATAATAATAATAATAATAATAATAATAATAATAATAATAATAATAATAATAATAATATTAAAAATAATAATAATAATAATAATGATAATAATAAATATAATAATAATAAAAATAATAATAATAGTAATAATAATTGTATTCTTGTTGTTTATTTTCATTGCAATTGCATATAAATAATCATATAATATTGTTATGTTTGTTCATTATGTTTCACAATATAAATTAAAAAAGTATAAAGAATAATATTAAATGTAATTGTTATTAATATTATTATATTTAAATGTTACGTTTAAATAAATAAACTTACTTTCAAAGTATAAATCTATTCATTAATTTAAAACTTATGAAAATCGAACTTTGAACTTTTATTTATTTTTATTATTTTTTACGAAAACCAGAAATCTTAATAGCTCCGTCGATGACGATAGCTCAATGACTAATGAGTAAGAAGACTGTGCTCATTACTTATATAGGGTAGATATCTTATTTCAATTAAATTCCGTAAACACACGAAGGTACCCGAAGTTTGCCGAATATGCCTCTTGTGATATTGAATAAAAAAACTAATAAGTTGCTTGGCCTACTGAAAAGTAATAATGTTATGACTGTACAATCACGTACCAAGTATCATGTTTTAGCGAGGTGAGAACAAGAATGAACTTGTTTCATTGTGTGCTAGCAGAAGACTGCAGCAGCAAAGTGAGTGAAAGTGAATGATTCATCTCAAAACCTGAAGGACAAAGACCAAACCGCTACTACCTGTTTCAATAATATTATGTTAAGACAGTGGGTTAATGTTAGGTTATACGTCAGACTAGTTATTCCATCTATGTAGATTTGTTATGAAAATCCTAGAAGATTAGGTTATGTTAGGATATATTAGTTTATGTTAGGTTAGTTTAGGTTAGGTTAGGTTAGGTTAGGTTAGGTTAGGTTAGGTTGATCAAACCAAACGAAAAAATATAAAATAACAAGTAGAAATTAAGTATATAGCTTATCTGTGAGAAATCCATCCATTCACTCTCTTCCGTAGACAATAATGGTAGTAAAATGGTATACCATTATGATACATAATAATAACCATAATAACCATAATACTAATAATTACAATAATTTTTTTTATTTATTGATTTTTTTAAATTTATTTGTAATGAGCACATACTACAAAAATTGCTTCATATCCATAAAGCCTTATAGAAGACTTGTCTATGGGTTAGACAAAAAAAAACATATTTTCTTCTCGGTAATGTGCAATTAACATAACTAACAAAAATAATTCCTTTTCACAAAAGCACACAGATTCATTGATAATACCAAAACATAACATAACCAACACTGGAACATCCATCACAATACATATATTCTACATGTACAAAATATTATAGAGAAAGAAAATACAGACAATCACAATTGGCAATAACCAGGCTAAATCATATGTATAACACAATAAGTATCTTTTAGCATAGTAGTTGTAACAAATGCATTTTAATTTTGTTTTTATAACTAAACATTTTTCTAAATGTTTTAAACGCTGAAATAAAGTTTCAAATAGTGTAGAAAGGCTTTGAGGATGTCTTTTATAAATAAAATGAGTATGGAGGGAAGTCAGATGTGACCTCTGAGTACGGTGGGAGGTCAAATCCAAGATGGCCGCCACTAAATTGGTAATTTGATAAACACGCTGAAATACAGTTTCAAGAAGTGTAGAAAGGCTTTGAGGATGTCTTTTATAAATAATATGAGTATAGGGCACTAGCAACACCAAAAGACAACAATGAAACAAATGAATTGAATCGATGGACAAACAACAAGCTACCAAAAAATAATTTCGTCTGATTTTGGAAAACAAAACAAAAACAAACAAAACACATACAAAACTTTCACTTAGTCGTTGTCTATCATTAAACGTTTTAAATGGGTAGTAGTTACTATTGCTACTCTTGTTTTTATTTCTATGGTTGCAATTTTATTATTTTGACAGCTGATGGTTTGTCGTTGTCCATCAGTTCAATTCATTTGTTCCATTGTTGTCTTTCGGTGTTGCTTGTGCCCTATAGACGGAAGTTAGATGCTTAGACCAGTAATATAGGTAGACGGAGTATGACGTCATCGCGAGTGAAACCATAATTGAATCGAGGCAAACAACGTGATGTGGGGACACAGCCTTCTCGACGGGTCAATCCGCGATAGACTGCATTGTTAGCGAGAAGTTCGCAGGTTTGCCGCTAGATGATGTTTAGTGCGCGGCAAATACGTTACGACATTTGACAAAGGATGTATTATTATTTGTATTTCCTCTGAAATGATTAGTGAAGGTACTGTTCATTTAACTGGCACTAATTGAAAATGATCATTTTTCTTTACACAACGATGAACTGTTTGTACTGTTCATACGCAGACGCTTTAAATTGCCGCGCATCCTATCCTCACATCACGTGGTCTGCCTCGATTCAATGTTGGTTTCATTCGCGGCCGGTCGCTAGCATCGGCTTGCTCCGTCTACCTATATTACTGGTCTAAGGTTAGATGTGGTCGGAGGTCAAATCCAAGATGGCTGCCACTTCATTAATGATTTGATAAACAAGCTCAAATTATGCCTGAAATGCCTGTTCTTCAACTCTGTAGTGATCCGGGCAATTTCTGGCCCTGCTACCATCCAGCGTCTTAGTGCTCCTGGATTGTCTGTCAGTCCAATAGCCCCACCAGAACTTTTCACCAATGCGTTGTTCTGCTCATGGCACTGATCGAGTGCCATGGCAAAGAACTTGTTGTTAGTTTTGTGAACAACATAATTACCAGACTCGAATTCAGCTAGGACAAGTGGGTGCTTCACAGCGAGAGTCATCATATCACTGATGTGTACGGCAAGCCATTTCGAGTAGTGTGTATTGTCACATTTGAACTATGCGCTCAATGCGTAGCATACTAAGAAGCCTGTGTGTACAGGCGGCGGTGGGCGCAGTTCATCAGACGCGTCAGCCCGGCGACAACTCATGTCGACCTAACCTGTAATTCTGTAATTGTACTACTTCTAAACTATAAATAAATAAACAACTTATTACCAAAGAACAACAAACTATTATTACATGGTGGCAGCGAACGGCGACGAACCTGCAAGAAGAAGACGGGAACCGGCCGTAGGCGGTAAGTCTGGATTCATTGTGCAAACTACGCCTAGGACCTAGGCCTAGGCCTACGTGCATCAGGTTTAGCGTGGCCTAGCACACAATGGCTTACAAACCGCCAAAATCTTTTGAACCAGGGACAAATCCGGCAGAGAATTGGTCCCGCTGGCGCCAAAGATACCAATTTTATGTAGATGCCGCAGACATCGATACAAAGCCTATACGGAAACATTTCCGATTTGTTACACAATATTGGAGATGCTGGCGTAGCTGTGTATAATGCCCTGGAGGGCCTACCAGCACCAGAGGTGTGTACAGCCACCGATATTTTGGATGGCATATCGAACTATTATGTACCATACAAAAATACTACATACACGCGATATCTGTTTTTCGCAGAAAGCCAAACAGAGTTACAAAGCACAGACGATTTTGTGCTAGTTCTCCGGCAAAGGGCTAAAGACTGCGAGTTTGGACCCTTGACAGAGGGACTAATAAAGGACCACCTAATTGGTGGCATAAAAGACCAAACCATGAGAGAAAGGCTGTTAAAGGACCACAACATGACCTTGACCAAGGCTATAAATTTGTGTCGGGCCAATGAAGAGGCAAAGAAACAGGCAAAGGAAATGGATACAAAACAAGATGAGAGTGTTCATGCTGTACATAAGCAGCATTCCAGCACCAAACACTATAAGAAACCTCATGTGAACAGCAAACCTAAGTCATCTGACGGTGTATGTTCGAGATGCGGTACGACTCATGAGAGGGGTAACTGTCCAGCTTATGGGCGAACTTGCCATAGCTGTGGGAAGGTAAACCATTATTCTTCTATGTGCATAAGTAAAGGTGGGAAAAACACACACAAAAACAAAGTGCATGCCGTTCAGGACACGCACTCAGATTCTGAAAGCGACTCCACATCAGATGGAGATTTTGAAATCAACTCGCTGCATGTGGGATCTGTGAAGACCCGTACGGAATGGATACAGGAAGTCAACATTGAAGACCAAAGGGTAAATTTCAAGCTAGACCCGGGCTCAGAAATAAACATGCTCCCATACAAGGTCTACCTACAAATAAAAAATAGGCCCCAGCTTGAAAAATCGAAAAAGAAAATCACTTCGTACAACAAGACTAACATACCATATGAGGGCACATGTATGCTGATGTGTAAAGTGCGTAAGTCAAGCATGCCATTCCGATTCTTTGTGGCTAAGGGAATTTCCCCACCCATTTTAGGACTGTCTGCATGCGAGGAACTAAATCTTGTTAAACGCTTACATGCAATTTCTTCCAGTGCTACAGATTTAGTTGAGGAATACTCGGACGTTTTCAAAGGTTTAGGTAAACTGGAAACTGAGCACACCATCCGGCTTCAGGAGGGTGCCAGGCCCACAATTGCAGCAGCTCGCAAAATCCCAATCTCTCTCAAAGACAAAGTTAATAAAGAATTACACCGCATGGTTCAGGAAGACATACTGGTAAAAGTAGACGAACCAACGGAATGGGTCCACCCAATTGTTTTGGTGTCCAAACCTAATGGAAAACTGAGAATATGTATGGATCCGAGACCACTCAACGAGTATATCCGCATGGAACATTACCCCATGCCTACGTCTGAGGGGATATTTGCTGACATGAAGGGAGCCACAGTCTTCTCAGTTCTCGATGGATCATCAGCTTTCTGGCAAATCCCGTTAGATGAGGCATCCTCCAAGCTCTGTAGCATTGCAACACCCAAGGGTAGATTCAGATTCAAACGACTACCATTTGGAATAAACAGTGCTCCTGAAATCCTTCAAAAAGAGATACACGCGCTAATAGAAGGAATAGAAGGAAGTCTCTCATTTCTAGATGACATCGTTGTATATGGCAGGACCATCGAAGAGCACAATGAGAGACTAGGCAGGGTGTTACAGCGGGCTAGAGAGAGAAATTTTAAATTCTCGAAAGACAAGTTACAGTTGGCAGTACCAAAAATCGAGTTTTTGGGTCATAAGGTCACTCCTGAAGGGATCGGCATACATGAATCTAAAGTAAATGCCATCTCAGCAATACCAATACCACAAAACTGTGTGGAATTTCAAAGGTTCCTGGGTATGGTAAACTTTCTGGCAAGATATGTTCCAAACCTTTCAGAGATATCATATCTTCTACGACAGCTCCTCCGGAAAGAAGTCGAATTCATATGGACCGAGTCACAACAATCTTCATTCGAGAAACTGAAGGAACTCGTGAGTAATGCTCCAGTTTTGTCTTTCTATGATGTCAAAGCGCCACTCACGCTTTCGGTAGACGCTAGTCGTTACGGCCTAGGGGCTGTTCTTCTACAAAATGGAAAGCCTCTAGCTTATGCCTCTGTGTCACTTACGCCAACTCAAATGAACTACAGCCAAATCGACAAAGAATTTTTGGCCATCATTTGGGGTTGTGAGCATTTCCATTTCTACGTATATGGTAGAGATTTCACCGTGGAAACTGACCACAAGCCCCTGTTAGGGATCGTCAAGAAACACATTGAAAACATATCTCCTCGCCTGCAGAGAATGTTAGTACGTTTCCAACGATACAACCCTCACCTGATTCACGTTCCAGGCAAGAACATGTATGCAGCTGACACCTTGTCGCGAGCCCCGATCCCCGAACAGACCGTGGACACGGACTATCGCGAAGGGGAAGCTTCAGCGGTACATGCACTGACCAGCGTCACAGACGAAAAAGAGGCCCAGCTAGTGATTGACACTCAAAATGATCCCGATCTCCAAGCTGTCAAGAAGTACATCAGAGACGGATGGCCAAAACACAAACCAGATACAGCCGGATCTTCGGTAAATGCCTTTTGGCACTGTCGGAGCGAGCTTCACGAGGCTGGAGGCCTTATATTCAGAGGGTCAAGACTAGTAATTCCCAGAGCACAAAGGAGTCACATGCTCACGTTGATCCATGGAGCACATCAGGGTGTGGCATCTTGCCAAACTAAAGCGCAAGCTGCAATATATTGGCCAGGTATGTCAACAAATATCAAACAACTTATTCTGTCGTGTCCTACATGTCAAAATTATTCCGCGGCTAACTGTAAAGAGCCTCTGCTCCCACATCCTATAGCCGAGTGGGCTTGGGATAAAATAGGAATTGATTTATGTAAAGCCTGTGACAAATCGTACATGGTATTAACTGACTATCACTCCAAGTTCATTGAAATCCGGGAGTTGACGACGACTACGGCCACTACAGTCGTTGCCAACTTTAAGCTAATATTCGCTACACACGGCATTCCGTCAACCCTGTTTTCGGACAATGGGCCGCCTTTCGACTCGAACATCTTTAAACAGTTTTGCATCGATTGGGACATTAGCCATATCACTTCCAGTCCCCATTACGCCAAAAGCAACGGTATGGCAGAAAGGGCAATAGGAATTGCTAAAGGTTTGTTAGTGAAAGCGTCAAAATGTAACGGGGATCCAATCTAAGCTGTCCTTGATTACAATACTACTCCGAAGTACGGACTGCCATCGCCGGCAGAGATGCTAATGGGTCGTCGTCTTCGGACACTACTTCCGAGCTCCGCAACACTGCGGCAACCAGTATTCGACAACAGCAAGACAATCGAGGTTCTCCGAGAAAAACAAAACTCCCAGAAAGTGCGTCACGACCAGAATGCTCATCCTCTACCTGTACTGCAACCGGGCCAGCCAATCTTGATCCAAAAGTCCCATCGGAACTGGATTCCCGGTCGTGTGTTGGAACAAGATACTACGCCCAGATCCTACAGAGTGTCCACCTCAGAAGGTTCTGTTCTGCGGCGAAGCAGAGTGCATCTCCGAGCCAGACCAATCCAGCTAGGCGAGTCTCCGCCAGGAAGGAGTCAGGAAACGTCAAAAAACGTGAATGAGTCACCCATTCCTCGCAACGCATCGTCGCAAGAGGTTCCCGAGACCGAGGCGTCCCAAGAAACTGATGAGCCGGTTCCAAGGATTTCTACACCGACAGCACAACCTGACTCCTGAGCCGGACACAAACCCAAAATTTACACGTAGAGGCCGTGCAATTAAGTTACCAATGCGATACCAACAGTAGATGTTCACTTCTTGTATTTCAATGGTATATGTAATTATTAATTTCAAAAAAAAAAAAAAGGACATGTCACATTTGAACTATGCGCTCAATGCGTAGCATACTAAGAAGCCTGTGTGTACAGACGGCGGTGGGCGCAGTTCATCAGACGCGTCAGCCCGGCGACAACTCATGTCGACCTAACCTGTAATTCTGTAATTGTACTACTTCTAAACTATAAATAAATAAACAACTTAAAGGAGAAGGCAGGTGAAAATCGAAAGCGCTCTCGTATTTTTTTTAAATTACTAGAATATTTTTTAAGAATAATGGCACCATCCAAAAAAATTACAAAAAATCGACCGCTGAGCTACACGCGTTCAAAGTTATCGTGATGACGTCACCAGGCTGGCTCGCCGGCCGAGCACGCCGCGAGAATGCACGTGTGCGGCCGGGCGCTGTGCTGCACTGTCACTGTAGTGTCACTATGGTTCGTGAAGAACAAGGGGGCACTATTTTAAATCTCCGTATTATACACCCGCCTACCCTCAACCACAACTTTATATGTATTATCAGATCCATATCAATACGAGCCAGACCAGAATATACAGATGCAAAATTGCTGGAATTAGAAACATCTCACAAGAATAGAGTGAAGTAGTGGGATGACAATCACCGGATTGTTCTGGTAGGGCGGGTTGTGTAACATTATATAAGTGCTATGAATGCAGCCCTATAATACAAGATTGCGAAAGTTTTTGCAGCCAGGAAAGTAAAATAATAAATGATGTCCGAGGAAACGTAGCGTGTGAAACTTACACCGACGCATTCGATCACCAAGTTCTGTCGTTGTACGCACTGGGTATTGTTCGACATCACTTAATTTTATTCCCAAAAAACAAAAAACTTCGTATCGAACCAGTTCCAACCGATTTGTGGAAATATTTAGCATACCATCAGTTTGTCATGGATTAATTCTAGGGTTTCAATTGGAAGGGGTGATCGAATAGTTATTCCTCCGTGTGCAGTAACAAAGATACGCGAACGATTTCCAAATGAATCTGGACACGGGAGTATACACGGGATACAAAACATCGGTGGGCTGTAAACCACAGTGGCCACATCGGGGTGAGTAAAAGTGGCATAATGATTCCTAGTACCAAAATGTTGATTTTTATTTGTATGTATGACAGGAACGGGCATACTACTTGTGCTATGAAATTATATTTGTTTTCAAATTACAATTTACTTCTTTGCCGGAATAATGTAATTTTTTTAAAGAACCTTGTAATTAAATTGTACGAAGTATGTGTTCAGGGAGATAAGAAGGGCAGGGGGAGGGGAGTACCTAACATGGTAGGCTTATGTGGATAACAAATTACGTACAACTTCTACTTAATTTGACGATCGTTTTTGTATGCAAGTAAAGCGATGGAAATTTCGTAAATATTATTGTTATTTGTTTTTATGATTCACTCCTCTCTATAAATTGTAGTCCAAGTGTTTGCGTGAGTGTCTGAAATGCATTGAAAGTTATTCCCGAACACATTAGAGCAGAAGGAATGTAATATTTGCTAGCGATTGTTTGTTTTTTACAGTCTGTGAATGCTATATTGTAGTGTCCTAATTCATACATTGCTCTGATAGATAACATTGTTTCTTTATACCAGCGTTTAGTTATAATAACTTGATGACTGCCGGCAGATTTTAAAAAATTCAAGTAAATTTGAGAAAAATATCGTAAAGTATCGTAAATATCGTATCGGATCGGGATCATAAGCGTGAGATGTATCAGCCTTCGTTTCGAGTAGATCATCGAAGTCTTCAGTTCCTTTCTTGGTCTGAGTCGAGACTGTAAGATGAATCTTATTCACCGTCAGAGTTATCCCCTACGATTCCATCTTCAAACAAGGTTATTTGGCCGGTTACTTTCGGTACCAATCTCACATTCAATTCCAACTTCAATAACGTTCCTGGAAATTCGCTAATAATATCTAGCTCCTCATTATCCGCCCGAACTTCGGAAGTTGACGCAACTGAATGGGACGGTATAGCATGTCATATTGCCACAATCGCATATCATCATTTGCTTTCTTTTGTAGATGCAATGAGTACGTAGGCTGTTTGGCATTTGATAGCTCAGTTGTCTCCTGTGAAATTAGCAGTAGGAACTACACCTCTCTTCAATCGCGGGGATTTTTTAAATTCGTCTGGCATCAACTAAATTTTCATTATATCCGATTCGTTAAAACAGATGCAATATAATGCGTAGAACAGATACGGAAGTTTTCCCTAGGCACACAATTCTTCCTATGCACACTTCTAGACAATGCCGCAAATGTATTGGGATACTTTTCACGATTAGGAAACGCGTATGTATGTAGGCTCTAATCCTGCTTTTACATCTGATGTGGTAGCACATACAAACACGGAACAATTAGGCATCTCACAGTTTTAATAATAAATATATAACAATATGTATAATATATAATAATGTAACACACCACCCAGCACTCTAGTAAGCTGTAAGCAAATGCGACACACAATCACGACGAATTGTATCGGTGGATACAACGCTGCTACTGTGAGATTGGCTTTGTTCTCAGGTTCGGCCGCCCGGCCTGCCAGCCTGGTGACGTCACTACAAAACGCACTCGGAACATAAAACGGTCGTAACTCCCCAAATATAGCTCCATTTGAGTCGATTTTTTTAAATTCTCTTTTTGATTAGTTACCAAACGTAAATCACTAATCTGGTTGTGCTTGCCTGCCATCTCCTTTAAAGCCAGGGAAAAATCTGTGTCAGTGATTCCACATACAGAGGGAAGTTACCTTCGCGAAGTGAACTGATGTTTCGCAGCAAGAGAGAGAAGCTCTAATGACACGAGTCTTTAGCCAATACCGGTATTGAAAGTGTACACTGGCCTCTGCTCGTGTTTGGCACCACTCATCAATCATCATACGGAGGGTGGGCTGGTTGCATGGCATGAACATTCATCCGTGTAAGCTTTGTGGAGAAGCATACGGAGGCTTGCAGCTGTTACCTGGTGTTCATGACGGGTCTTGCGTGATTGACATTTATATAAAGGAATCTTTTGTTCCCGAACTGGCAATGTCATCTTGTACCAGGGCGTTCGTCCAGCCAATGCCTATTAGCTAGTCGCCCAGTACTTTTAATATTGCCATCTCTATGTGTAAACCACCAAACATGATGACAAAATGATCTTCTCCTGGCTGGCCAAGTCCACTGGATTTATTAAGAAAGAGCGAAAAAGGTTGGTCAGCAGCCAGGACTGGAATTCGACCTGGGTTCAAGTGTTGAACAGCTTTCTTGACGATGTCCATGGAGTGCTTTATCATTGCCACTGAGTGCGCGTTGTCTACAAAGAGAGGCAATAGTGCGTTGATTACTAGAGGGTGGACAGCAGATTGGTGCAAGACAGCGTGATAGGCAGACCACCATATCCAACCATCCATTGTTGACGTTTTAACAGCATTTTTTACTTTGTTGAGCCATGCTAACTCGTTATTTTGTTGCAACTGCAGAAATTACGAATTCACAAGGCCTAACTGGCCCTTGTACCACCGGCGCACTAAAATCCTTCTTCATGAGGGAAGCTGGTAGTACAATTGTCTAGCAAGATGGCAGACGTATCATTGACTTGGAAGAATCACCATATTATTTATAAAAGACATCATCAATGCCATTCTACACTGTTTGAAACAATATTACAGTGTGTTTATCAAATTACAAGTTTAGTGGTGGCCATCTTGGAGTTGACTATTCTCGGAGGTCAGATTTGACTTCTCTGCATACCGATATTATTTATAAAAGACATCCTCAAAACCATTCAACACTATTTGAAACTATATTTCAGCGTGTTTATCAAAATACGAATTTAGTGGCGGCCATCTTGGATTTAACCTCTCACCGTCTTCAGAGGTCACATCTGACTTCTCTGCATACCCATATTATTTATAAAAGACATCCTCAAAGCCATTCTACACTATTGTTACCTTATTTCAGCGTGTTTGTCAAATTCTTAAAGGAGCGGCGGCCATTTTGTATTTGACCTCCCACCATCTTCAGAGGTCAAATCTGACTTCCCTCCACATCTGAATTTGATCATTAGGGTATTAACTAACTATACTGTGAATTTCATGCTTTTCTCAAACAGTGCACAGTTCTATTCAAATGCCCAGCCAAGCGGCCCCATAGACCGAAAAAGATGAATGATGAAATGAAAATCGAATTCCGCTTACTTACGAGTTTAATGTTGTATGAAATGTATGAAACGCGCTCAACTATACTCAACTATAACTATGCTTGCAACACCGTACCACCAGTTACTGGCGTGACCTTGCCTTGCCTCGCGCGGCCGAAAGGTCGGGAAAAGTAGACAAGCAAGAGGATGACTATACGCCGTGTATAAGTCATTTCAAATTCACCTTCCACTAAACCAGGTTTATACTTCACATTATAGCAATACATATAATAACATGTCAAGTAGAAGTTAACACAAATAGTGTGTTTTTATCTTACAATAAAACAACAAAGTCATAGACAGAATTTCCACTATAATCCAGTAAAGAACGAAGTAAAATGAAAAAGTGATGATGACGTTTGGGTTTTAAAACTCATATTTTTGCAACTTGGCTAATCGAGACGATGAGTTGGTGAAATATGAAGATGAACATGAAAAAATGACCCATGTCCAAATCAGATCCATTACACTGTCACCAAAGATTATAAAGGGTTGTAATCTGGCTATAATCTTTGCTGTCACGCTGACTTATTGCTTAGTAAACAATGTGGAGATCTGAGGGGTGGGTGGTAGATTGGCACAAAGGGTGTTCACCTGTTCCGCCTACGTTTAGCTGGAACCTGTAAGTTTGGATCATTCCTAGATCAAGCATTACGGGATCGTTTCGTCTGCGGTCTAGCGATTGTTGTGTGGGGAAGAAGAGTTAACATTCGAAAAAGCATGTCAGCTAGCTCGAAGCCTTGAGCATGCCAACAGTCACTACCAGTTGCTACAAGCAGGTGGGGCAACAGCTCAGGTGTCCAAACTCTCAAAAGGTCATCGCAAGTTTACCAGCCAGTCACAAGGTCATGTGTCAAGCCATGGGTCAAGAGGTCAGTCGAGGCAGGATGAGCAGCAGTCTCAGCAGTCGTCTCAACAGTACACGGGTCGGTCAGTCAAGTCGAACAAGAAGTCACAGTCAAGTTCGTGCAAGAGATGTGGTCGTCTACATTCGGAGAGCACCTGTCCACCTCGTTCGTGGACATGTTTTACGTGTGGTGTGTTAGGCCATACATCCTAGGTCTGTCATCAAAATCGAGTGAAAGCAGTCGATGAAGTAAGTGATGTGAGCAGCAGTGAGTCAGAAGATTCGGGTGAGTCAGACGAGATTAGCATAAAGCAAGTGGTGTCAGAGGGTGTGTTCCAACTTGATTTTCGCCTCCTAACCACTAACCACTAACCACTAACCTGCTACCCACTATCTCATAAGAGCTTTGGACATACCATTTTAGTCCACTAATCTCGCCAACTAATCCACCACCTTTGCGCACCAAATCATACAAAAAGTCACCGCCGTGTTGACAGTTGACAGCTACAAACGCGCCAAATCTGTAGAGGCGCGAAATTCATTACGCCGGTATGTGAAGTCTTTTAACCTAAGAATATTTGTTTAATGTTATAATGGATGTTATAATGGAAGCAGAACCAAGAAGAGAGTGGATGTTTAAGTTTGCTGTTTGTATTTTACTAAGAAATCGAGCCCGAAGACGAAGATTGCAAACTATGATATTGATGCATAGAAGAAGACAAGCAATGGTACGTAGGCCTGTGTAGGCCTAGCGTTGTACACATCATATCTGTGCATCAGGTCAGCACAGTATGTGTTTGTATTATAGGTCTACTGTTAAAATAAATACAATAGGGAAAATTGTAGTAGACCAAGCCCAGTATCATGGCCTAGGGTTCACCAACATCTTTCTACCTTTCTTACGCAGGCACTGCGAGGAGCCTACTGCAGGCTAGAACCTATGAACAGGGACATTGTTGCCATATTAAATGGTGATGAAATGAAAACGAAAGAGCACATTCGAGTGACGCCCTATGCACTTCATTTGTTCACCAACAAATTGAGAATGAAGGAGCAAGGATGGTCTACCCAATTCGAGGTAAATATAGATATATAAATATCGGCTACCATTTAAATATAATTCTATGCCCAAATTTTACATTTAATATACCTATTATTAATTGTAATATATTACTTAATATTTCTAGGTCATTGTGTTCCTTTATTGGCTCGGCTGTGGAACCTGTCTCCTGATTGTGGCCTGCGTTTTCAATATCCCACGCACCACTGCACACCGAATTGTACATCGCATATTGAACGGAACTGTGCAGATTGCCCACAGTGTCATTTATACCCCAGTTGGTGCCGAGCTAGAAGACGTAGGTATGGGATTTGAAGAACTATGTCGTAGCCCGGTATTCCGTCAGGTAGCTGGCGCTATTGACGGATGCCAGGTAAGAACGATGGTCCCCACGAACCTTCATGATCAGTATATGAATCAGAAATTGTTCTACTCCATCCTACTGCAAGGTGTCTGTGACCATCGGGGTATGTTTATCGACATTTTCGCTGGTCTCCCTGGCTCGGTACACGACATGCGTGCACTTCGACACAGCCACCTGTACCGTACAGGAACATATCCACCTCCAGGTTGGTTCCTTATTGGGGACAAGGGATACGCCTGCATCCGCAACCCGCAATGGTTTCACTCGCGATGACGTCATACTCCGTCTACCTATATTACTGGTCTAAGCATCTAACTTCCCTCTATAGGGCACAAGCAACACCGAAAGACAACAATGGAACAAATGAATTGAACTGATGGACAACGACAAACCATCAGCTGTCAAAATAATAAAATTGCAACCATTGAAATAAAAACAAGTGTAGCAATAGTAACTACTACCCATTTAAAACGTTTAATGATAGACAACGACTAAGTGAAAGTTTTGTATGTGTTTTGTTTGTTTTTGTTTTGTTTTCCAAAATCAGACGAAATTATTTTTTGGCAGCTTGTTGTTTGTCCATCGATTCAATTCATTTATTTCATTGTTGTCTTTTGGTGTTGCTAGTGCCCTATACTCATATTATTTATAAAAGACATCCTCAAAGCCTTTCTACACTTCTTGAAACTGTATTTCAGCGTGTTTATCAAATTACCAATTTAGTGGCGGCCATCTTGGATTTGACCTCCCACCGTACTCAGAGGTCACATCTGACTTCCCTCCATACTCATTTTATTTATAAAAGACATCCTCAAAGCCTTTCTACACTATTTGAAACTTTATTTCAGCGTTTAAAACATTTAGAAAAATGTTTAGTTATAAAAACAGAAATTAAAATGCATTTTTTTACAACTACTATGCTAATAGATACTTATTGTTTTATACATATGATTTAGCCTGGTTATTGCCAATTGTGATTGTCTGTATTTTCTTCCTCTATAATATTTTGTACATGTAGAATATATAGTACTTTGCATAACGCTCGAAAAAGGCCTGGCCGGTATAAAATTTGGGTCAAAGGATGACATATATCAAATGAAAGTTTGAGACGAGTACTTTTCAAAAAACCATGATATACCTCTGGCAAATCCAGCTTTCTATGTCAAAACCAGGGTCAAAGTCAAATTTGTAATTTTTTAAATAATTTTTAATTAAATAACGAAAACTGTTTGCAAGTCTAAAAATACTTTTTAAGTGAGATAAATGTATAAAGTTTATTAATAAAGAAATCAAATTACCTACTTACCTTTTTTGACCTTGATTGGGGTCAATTTCCTCAAAATGGGTAATTTCTAACATTTTCTTCGATTTATTGGCCAATATTCATTATATCAAACTACTTACTCATAAATACGTTAAAATGAATAGTTCTCATTGTTATTACATTGTTTTCACGGTATTCATTCAAAATGGCGGTCAAAGGTCAATAGGTAAGTATCGTCAAACTTGGTCAAGTAACTGAAATATTACTTGTGGGTACTCTAAAGACGCAGAATTTTAACTGCAATTACAATAACGAATAATAATATGATGTTTTAATCGTAAGAGAATGTAATTATCATATAACTTATAAACAACTTAAGATTGTTACTGAATTTCTAATTAATGTCCTCAGACATCAGGGTATCTTAAGTGGGTGTGCAACTGCAACAAAGTACATTTTTAGAAAAGAGCATGACCATGCTGAGATACGTGATATGATACTAGTATTATGTTATATCTACCTTAGCAGTCACTGTCCAAGTTGTCAGATTAATCACCTTCTGACTCACTGGAATTCTCATGCTGGCTACTAGAACTGGTACTGGTATTTGTACAATCCTTCAGCTTACAAGCGTGGGTACACTTATTGATTGGCGAAACACTCACATGTCGACATCTTGCAAACACGGCAACAGTTACAGGCTAGGAGATCCATAACGGTCAAAGGTACTGGAGTTCCAATCATCCACTCGTTGCTCAGATCTCCTTTTGCCGTGGTTTCCCGTCCATAGCCACGCGGATCAGAAACATCAGGGTTGGCGTCCAAACAACGTATCCAGACCGCTGTTTGGTGGTTAGCTCGCAGCCGCAGGATTTGAAGCAGTAGATAATAGTTTCAAGGTGGTAGCTGATTAGACTTATAATATCATCACATTTACTTTTAAAAAGCTCGTAGGGCAGCTGGTTGACGATTGACTACCAAAAATCAAACACACTTCGAAGATGTGTAAAAACTAGCGAGTTCATTGGGATTCGAAGTATGTAATACCCTCCCTGACCTCCATGCACTGGTTGTGACAAAGGTTGGAATTCATAGTCGGCCACTTCACCTAGAGGCACCCAATGTTGCTATGGATATGTTTTCTATATGGGAAATGACATGTATGAAACTGTTACCTTGTTAACAACGGGCGCATCTATAGGTGTAGGGGACGACTATAAGTTCCAACCTGAGTGAGCTCATTCAGTGGTAACGGGAAAAAGAGAACTTTGAATATCATGAGAAAAAGCTCGCATTTCTGTGTCAAGCTAAGCAAGATGGGTCAGGACTGGAGAGTTTCTATCGATTTCATCAAAAAAACTCGAAGAGTTTGTAAACTCTGCTCCTTGACCACGACTCTGTCATGCGTCAACCAGCTGCGCTACGAGCTTTTTAGAAGTATAAGTGTGATGATATGAAGTCTAATCAGCTACCACCTTGTAACGATTGCTTACTGCTTCATATCCTGCGACTGTGAGTTATCAACCAAACACGATCTATTGATACGTTGCTTGGAAGCCAACCCTGATGTTCCTGATCTGTGTGGCTATGGATGGAAAACCACGGCAGAAGGAGATCTGAGCAACGAGTGGATGATTGGAACTCCAGTACCTTTGACCGTTATGGATCTCCTAGCCTGTAACTGTTGCCGTATTTGCTAGATGCCGACATATGAGTGTTTGGCCAATCAGCTGAAGTGTACCCACGCTTGTAAGCTGAAAGACTGTCCAAATATTGGTACCCAGCATGGGAACTCCAGTGAATCAGAAGGTGATTAATCTGACGACTTCAATTTTGAGTGATTTTGACTTCAATTTTGATTAATTTGACGACTAGACAGTGACTGCTAGGACAGATATCATATCATACTATCATATCACGTATCTCAGCATAGTCATGCTCTTTTCTTAAAAATGTATTTTGTTGCAGTTGCACACCCATTTAAGAATACCCTGATGTCTGAGGACATTAATTAGAAATTCAGTAACAATCTTAAGTTGTTTATAAGTTATATGATAATAACATTCTCTTACGATTAAAACATCATATTATTATTCGTTATTGTAATTGCAGTAAAAATTCTGCGTCTTTAGAGTACCCACAAGTAATATTTTAGTTACTAGACCTAGTTTGACGATACTTACCTATTGACCTTTGACCGCCATTTTGAATGAATACCGTGCAAACAATGTAATAACAATAAGAACTATTCATTTTAACGTATTTATGAGTAAGTACGTTGATATAATGAATATTGGCCAATAAATCGAAGAAAATTTAAAAAATAACCCATTTTGAGGAAATTGACCTCAATTAAGGTCAAAAAAGGCTAAATGGGTAATTTAATTTTTTTTAAAGAAACATAATACATTTACCTTACTACAAGTTTATGATTAAACTTGCAAACATTTTTTATTATTTAATTAAAAATTATATAAAAAATTACAAATTTGACCTTTGACCCTAGTTTTGACATAGAAAGCTGGATTTGCCAGAGGTATATCATGGTTTTTTGAAAAGTACTCGTCTCAAGCTTTTATTTGATATATGTCATCCTTTGACCCAAATTTTATACCGTCATTCTCGTTATGCAAAGGACTAATATGTATTGTGATGGATGTTCCAGTGTTGGTTATGTTATGTTTTGGTATTATCAATGAATCTGTGTGCTTTTGTGAAAAGGAATTATTTTTGTTAGTTATGTTAATTGCACATTACCGAGAAGAAAATATGTTTTTTTTTGTCTAACCCATAGACAAGTCTTCTATAAGGCTTTATGGATATGAAGCAATTTTTGTAGTATGTGCTCATTACAAATAAATTTAAAAAAATCAATAAATAAAAAAAATTATTGTAATTATTAGTATTATGGTTATTATGGTGTGGTGCGCTTCTTGTGAGAAGGCGGTGGCAATTGGGCAAGACAAAAGAAACCCGTCGCTAGGGACGGATTAATAAACATTGCTTGGTGTGAAGCTCGATTGACACGGTTCCAAATAAAAATGAATCTTTCTCATTGACATTTATCATTGGCGTTAAGCCACCTAGTTAGTACTTCCACATTGGTGACCCCGACGTGATTCTACCAACGAGGTAGGACCTTGAACAACTTACAAATTATTTCTTGTGGAAGTGTCGAGTTTTCGTGTAGATGTTGATTGTTTCTACCGTTTGTTTTTGTATAACGACGAATTCAGGCAGATGGCATTACCTGAAAACGTAGCCCTCGTCTCGGTAGATAGGGTTAGCGTAAAGGTGCCACCGTTTTGGGCGGATGATCCGGTATTGTGGTTCGCACAAATCGAAAATCAGTTCGATTTAGCAGGAATTACGCATGATTCCACTAAATTTAATCATGCAACAAGCGCCCTCGAACAACGATACGCGACTGCAGTGCGTGACATTATCGTCAAACCCCCGATCGTTGGCAAATATGAGCATTTGAAAGCAGAGCTCATTCGACGTTTTTCACCCTCACAAGAGGCGCGTTTTAAACGACTTTTACAACATGAAGAGTTGGGGGATCGCAAACCCTCCGAATTATTGTTTCAACTGCGCATGTTGGCTGCGTCTGAAGTGACAGACAAGGTATTACGATCGTTGTGGCTTGAACGTTTACCGATCAGGATGCGCGACATACTCGCATCATCACCGCCTGACGACCTCGATGCACTTGCAGTGATCGCTGACCGGATACACGAGATGACACCGATTCCTTCTCGTTTAGCAGTAGTCAACAATTTTCAAACACAGTTAGAAGAGTTGTCACAACAAGTCGAGACACTATCTAGCAATCGTCGAGCGGTGTCATCTCGAGAACGTTCGAGGGATCGTCGTCGCGACTTTTCTTCATCGAACCCACGATACACGACGCAAGGTGCTCCAGCAAATGGAATGTGCTGGTATCATCAGAAGTACGGTGCGAAGGCGAAACTGTGTCGACAACCATGCAGTTTCGTGTCAAAAAACTCCATGGGCAGTCAGTAGACGCGGCTCACGACTGTCCGAGCTCACGCCGCCTTTTTGTGACAGACATTACGACTCGACGTCAATTCCTTGTTGACACAGGGTCTGATCTGTGCGTATACCCGCGCGCACTGGTCAATGGACCTCGCGAACGGTCAACGTACGAGCTGTTTGCTGCCAACGGAACAGTTATATCGACTTATGGTGCTATTAGCCTCAACCTCGATTTGGGGTTTAAACGCGAGTTTGTCTGGCGTTTCGTCGTTGCTGACGTATCCAGACCAATCGTCGGAGTCGATTTCTTGTCGTTCTACGGCTTACTCGTTGATGCACGAAATCGACGCTTAATAGATAGCGCCACATCGACTGCCGTCACTGGTAAGTGGACCATGAACGTACAACAACACGTTAAGGCAGTCAGTGGAGGTTCACGATATCACGCTCTCCTGGCTGAGTTTCCCACCATCACACGGCCAGCTGGTATAACGCGCATCATTAAACATGGAACTATGCACCATATCCACACGACGCTTGGGCATCCAGTGTCATGTAAACCTCGCCGCCTGGCGCCGGACCGTCTGCAAATCGCTAAGGCTGAGTTCGATACGATGCTAAAGACTGGTATCGCCAGGCGTTCTTCCAGTAACTGGTCCGCCGCCCTTCACCTAGTTCCCAAGAAGGAAAATCAGTGGAGGCCGGGCGGCGACTACAGGGCGCTGAACGATCGGACGATTCCAGACCGATATCCTGTACCTCATATACAAGATTTTGCTCAGTCGCTCACTGGGAAGTCTGTATTCTCGACGATTGACTTGGTTAAAGCGTACAACCAGATCCCTGTTGCTCCAGATGATATCGCAAAGACAGCTATAACCACACCATTTGGTCTTTTCGAATTTCCATTCATGAGTTTTGGTTTACGAAACGCAGCCCAAACGTTTCAGAGGTTCATCGACGAAGCAATTCGTGATCTGGATTTCGCCTACGCATACATCGATGATATCCTCATAGCATCGACATCTCAGGCAGAACATGAGGAACACCTCCGCCTGCTCTTTGCGCGGTTGTCGGAGTACGGAATACTTATCAATACTTCTAAGTGCGTGTTTGGTGTTTCCGAGGTAAAGTTCTTAGGCCACACTGTCAATGCCTTCGGGACACGGCCTCTTGAAGACAAGGTTGAGGCAATCATCTCTTTGCCACCACCCTGTAATATCAAGCAACTGCGTCAGGTATTGGGTATGATAAATTTCTATCGTCGTTTCCTACCATCTGCCGCCCGACTTCAGGCACCCCTCAACGACCTTCTTGTCGGTGCTGACACATCGGGTAAGACGCCTATCGTTTGGACTCCGGAGTTGTTGCAGACGTTTGAAGAATGTAAGAGTAGTCTCTCGCAGGCGGCGCTTCTGGCGCACCCAGACTCAAGTGGGGAGCTGGCGATCGTAGCCGACGCCTCCGACAATAGTATTGGAGCCGCCCTTCAGCAGAGAACTTGTTTAGGTTGGCAACCGCTAGCATTCTTCTCACGTAAGCTGAATGCGGCGCAGCGCAAGTACGGAGCATACGATCGCGAACTCCTTGCCATCTACGAGGCTATACGTTATTTCCGTCATATGGTGGAAGCCAGAACGTTCTCAGTCTACACAGACCACAAGCCATTGACATTCGCTTTTAAGCAGAAGGCTGAGAAGTGTTCACCGCGACAGTTTCGGTATCTCGACTACATTGGCCAATTTTCTACCGACATTCGTCATGTTCCTGGCAAGGAGAATGTCGTCGCAGACGCTCTGTCCAGAGTGGAGGCGATCTCGGCTCCAGTGGATTACGTGGCAATTGCTCGAGAACAGAAGACCGATTCTGACCTTCGGGCACTTCTTCTCTCCGACACTGCACTTCAACTAAAATGTAGGAGCCTCGCTGGGACAAACCTCACGATCCATTGTGACACGTCCACGCCGGTAGAACGGCCCTTCGTGCCAGCGAACCTTCGACGTCGGGTGTTTGACAGCCTTCACAGCCTGTCCCATCCAGGTGTTGCGGCCTCCGTTCGCCTTGTCTCCAGGAGCTACGTCTGGCCGTCAATGAGAAGAGACTGCAGAGAGTGGGCCCGGGCATGCATAACTTGTCAGCGATCGAAGGTCACTCGCCACGTCTCTGCGCCCGTTGAGCATTTTGACGTCCCCGACGCTCGGTTTGACCATGTCCACATTGATCTTGTTGGTCCTCTCCCCGAGTCAGCGGGATTCCGCTACCTACTCACATGTGTCGACCGGTTTACTCGCTGGCCTGAGGCGCTGCCTCTTGCCGATATAACTGCAGATACAGTCGCCTCTGCCCTCGTCACCGGGTGGATATCTCGTTTTGGGACGCCTCTTCGGATCACTTCCGATCAAGGTCGACAGTTCGAGTCGTCTCTTTTTAGGTCTCTCAATCACCTGTTAGGTACGACCCTAATCCACACTACGTCATATCATCCCGCCGCCAACGGAATGGTAGAGCGTCTCCACCGACAGCTCAAGGCTGCACTTATGTGCCATGAAGAGAATCGCTGGACTGACACCCTACCGTGGGTTATGCTGGGTATCCGATCAGCTTGGAAGGACGATATTAAGGCAACACCGGCTGAATTGGTTTATGGAACTACTCTCAGACTTCTAGGAGAATACCTGTCAGCTGCAACAACACTGGCCAGCACCTCTGAGTACGTCAGGCACTTCCGCCAACGTCTCCAGAAGCTCCGGCCGTCCCGCCCTATCCGACACGGAGAACGACGCTGTTTTGTGTTTAAGGACCTCGCGACATGTTCCCACGTTTTTGTGCGACATGATGCTGTACGAACACCCCTTCAGCAACCGTACGATGGGCCTTACGAGGTACTCATGAGGAATGAGAAACACTTTACAATTTTGCGTACTGGGAAGAAGGTCGTTGTATCCATTGATCGTTTGAAGCCCGCCTTCATTCTTGCTGATGCGGCCCCAGACACCACTCAACCATCGACGATGCCGAATGCAGAATCACGCTCATCACATCTGTCTGGGACAACGCCCCCAGCTGTTAATCACTCCAGTGTTCGTCCGAACTCCAGCACTCCGTCTATGGTTCGATCATACGCTGCCGTTGCCGCTGCTCAGCCTTTGGTCACGACGAGAGCAGGACGTCAAGTGTATGTACCAGCGCGACTAGGCGTATAGACTTTCGTTCGCCTCGCTGTGCTCGTTCACTGGCAGGGGGGTACTGTGGTGCGCTTCTTGTGAGAAGGCGGTGGCAATTGGGCAAGACAAAAGAAACCCGTCGCTAGGGACGGATTAATAAACATTGCTTGGTGTGAAGCTCGATTGACACGGTTCCAAATAAAAATGAATCTTTCTCATTGACATTTATCATTGGCGTTAAGCCACCTAGTTAGTACTTCCACAATGGTTATTATTATGTATCATAATGGTATACCATTTTACTACCATTATTGTCTACGGAAGAGAGTGAATGGATGGATTTCTCACAGATAAGCTATATACTTAATTTCTACTTGTTATTTTATATTTTTTCGTTTGGTTTGATCAACCTAACCTAACCTAACCTAACCTAAACTAACCTAACATAAACTAATATATCCTAACATAACCTAATCTTCTAGGATTTTCATAACAAATCTACATGGATGGAATAACTAGTCTGACATATAACCTAACATTAACCCACTGTCTTAACATAATATTATTGAAACAGGTAGTAGCGGTTTGGTCTTTGTCCTTCAGGTTTTGAGATGAATCATTCACTTTCACTCACTTTGCTGCTGCAGTCTTCTGCTAGCACACAATGAAACAAGTTCATTCTTGTTCTCACCTCGCTAAAACATGATACTTGGTACGTGATTGTACAGTCATAACATTATTACTTTTCAGTAGGCCAAGCAACTTATTAGTTTTTTTATTCAATATCACAAGAGGCATATTCGGCAAACTTCGGGTACCTTCGTGTGTTTACGGAATTTAATTGAAATAAGATATCTACCCTATATAAGTAATGAGCACAGTCTTCTTACTCATTAGTCATTGTCATTGAGCTATCGTCATCGACGGAGCTATTAAGATTTCTGGTTTTCGTAAAAAATAATAAAAATAAATAAAAGTTCAAAGTTCGATTTTCATAAGTTTTAAATTAATGAATAGATTTATACTTTGAAAGTAAGTTTATTTATTTAAACGTAACATTTAAATATAATAATATTAATAACAATTACATTTAATATTATTCTTTATACTTTTTTAATTTATATTGTGAAACATAATGAACAAACATAACAATATTATATGATTATTTATATGCAATTGCAATGAAAATAAACAACAAGAATACAATTATTATTACTATTATTATTATTTTTATTATTATTATATTTATTATTACCATTATTATTATTATTATTATTTTTAATATTATTATTATTATTATTATTATTATTATTATTATTATTATTATTATTATTATTATTATTATTATTATTATTATTATTATTATTATTATTATTATTATTATTATTATTATTATTATTATTATTATTATTATTATAGTTATTATTGTTGTAATTATTATGATAATGGTTATTATGGTTATTATTATGTATGTTGATGTTATATCATTTTACTACCATTATTGTCTACGGAAGAGACTGAATGGATGGAATTCTAACTGATAGGGTCTAAGCTATATACGTATGTTTATTTTGGTTTCAGTTTGCTTAAAATGCCTTCTGAGAGATTCGAGTGTGTTGACTGCGAGAAAGTCTTCCCTTAAAAAGACTAATCTAGATCGACATCGTCGAAACGTCCATTCTACTTCACTGTTGTTGCGGAAGTGTGATCTTTGCGCTTCTGTATTTAAGCGAGGTGATGCGTTGGAACGTCATATTATGAAGACCCATCTAAAGTTAGAAATGGAGTGTCCATCCTGTGTTAAGACCTTTTTACGAAAAGACGCGTTAAAGAGACATATGAAGACATCTTGCAATAAAATGTCAACTGGTGTAGATGAAGAAGAAGCAGAAGAAGAAGTAGTGATTGAGCAAGATAAAGCGTGTGATGACCCTTGTGAATTTAATAGTGTATTGAACAATACTGTGAAGAGTTATAAATTTAAAAACAAAAACAATGAGATGAATCACTTAACATTTAAGGATAGTTTAACCGAAACTATTAAACTTAAACTATCTGAGGAACTGCGTGAAATGAAGGGTATAAAGTGGTATATAGCGATGTTAGTGAGATTTAGCCGTACTTATAGTGAGGGTGAAACTGTAACATCGACACCCTGTCTAAGAAGTAAATGTTGTCTACTGCTAGGAGAACATGAAATTAATGATCAAGTGAGTGAGGTGATGGAGGTGTTAAAGAGAATAAGCTGGGAGTTTCAACGCGATGGAAGTGGATGGAACGAAGAAGCAGTAGAATATCTTGAATTAAAAATCTGTCAGTACGTTCCGCTCGCAGGTTCGAGTTACATTACTCTCCCAAGTGAACTTGGAAACAAAAAAGCTATAATCAACATTCAAAATGAAGACGAGCGTTGCTTTCTGTGGTCTGTTCTAGCTGCGATTCATCCTGTGAGTGATAATCAACACCGTGTTCAACAATATATCAAATGGGAGGATGAGCTTAAAGTGCCCGTTCACCTCTTTAGCAAGTTGTTCTCTATATAAAGTTTAACCCCAAACACCAATGTTTAGGTGTATATCACGCGGCCTATACCATCAGGTGTCCTTTGTTTATTCGCGTTCGAGGAAGACACACTACGTCATGCGGCCCATGCTGCCAACTCTGCGCTGCGTCTCCAGCGGGCATGGGAAGGAGGGGTGGTACCAAAGATTGGTGGTACGGAAGATGCGTGGTTGGCTGAAGACAGTTAGGGAGGGAGCGCACGTTGTGTGGTGAGATACTTTGTTCAAATGAAAGTGGCGCAGAAGGCGTGCGGTCAAGCGGATAGATACAAGATTTGTAACAACTCACTGGAAATGGGTTTATATTTCTCTTCGATTTGTGAAATGATAATAGTATTTATTAAGAAGGAATATAATTATAATAGTATTTGTCACAATGAGGAATACAGATACAATTGCGTCGAACAGGTTTTGACGGAGACCTCAAATTAAATTTCACAAACGTACGGCTGTTGGTTTTTCTATCCAGCACTCTGAAACAATGCATCGATATGTTTACATGTCATATGTTATATGTTAATAATACATAACATTGGCTGAAGAAGAAATCACATGTCGTGTGTCTTGTGTATGGTCGGTCTTCCTCCTGCCATTTAGTTCAGTTCAGTTCATTTGTTTGTATATTAATTGACTGTTATGTAAATAAATCACTCATTGTTGAGTTAAGTTAGACTAACTAGGCCCTATAACTCAACAATATAATACAACATTTAATAATAACAAAATATATAACAGCAACAAAATAACATAACAACTAAAAGAGGTTCATAGCTTGTTTATTTGTTAAGAATAGCAAATTAAATTTGATGTGTAGTGAGATTCGATATAGTATCGTACAACGTAACAAAAATTATAATCGCAAGACGGTTCAATGAATAGAACAGCTTGATTTAACTCAGTAAACAGTATTATTTCCAATAAAAAATTGTGTTACGTTTCAAATAAAGAGAAAACTAATAGTGTAGCATATTGCTACCATAACCAGTGACACTTGTTTTCAGTAACATAAGCTAGGAAGTAGGAACTATGTATCATAAGTCGTAATATTCATCCCGATAAGGAGTACATATTATAATCGACATAAAAATGACACATTTTCTTATTATGCATTACGTACGGATAGATCGGAGGGAATGTACAAGGGCTATTTTATAGGATTTAATCCCAGCATTCGGCATTTTGGCCGAGGAAAACATTGGACAGACCTTCAGACAGATTTGCCGGTACCCGGTATCGAATGGTCTACTTTCCAGAGAGTCTCGTGTGTTACGACTAAGACACCTTTATTGTTGGTGAAGCGTACCGTTTTATTATTGGTTGGTGTACGTGCTATACAATAAAACCAAACTTCAATTATCATTGGTATACGATATAACAAAATTTATATTATTTTGATTGACATACCTCATTCAGTCGTTATCCTAAGCGGGATATTTTGGGATTTCTCCAGGAATCTCTTTGAACCCCACGTATACTCCGTCCTCACTTGGAAAAGTTCTCCGTATGCGATGGACTACACAAAATGGTATCACTAACCGGTGGTGTCGATCGACATTGCTGAGAGCAGTCTCGGCTCTTAGCCATTTCACAAACAACGAATACGCTAAGTAGCGCCACACGTTATTGTTTTCCCTATTGTAATGGCGGCTGCCTTTCTTATAAAGTTTCTCATGTCTTAAAATGTTAAGAAAATCTTTGTAAATTATCATGTGGTCAAAATTGCTGTGTTGCGTTATGCATTGCACCGACTCACGTTCTCGTAGTTCACCAATGAAGTCACTCTCGTTGCAACAATACGACTCTTTATTTGTTGGCATTTGTCCACAAGCACCACACAAACACCACTGAAGAGAATTTGCTCGCCCCGCCACGGAGAGCAAGAATTCTTCCTTTTTTTTTTAAAATTCTTGATATTGCAACAACTGATCTTCAGAGAATATAGGCTCATCGGTTGTACCAATTGCACCACTCATGATGCACGTCTGAGCAAAAAGAACGTACCCGACAATATGCTGTTTTTAGCGTACATCTAGCCGAACTGTGGGCGCCTCCCCCCCCCCCCCCCCCCAACCCGCACCAACACAATCCCTTACTTGTGTACCGTTACGTGCCGTAGCCCTTTGTCTGAAACATGTTTTTCCTAGAACCAATAACCCAGAAACGAAACTTTTTCCGTGAAAACATGTCATCATGTCAACCAACAAAAGATAATAATCTCTAATAATGAGAGGTAACGAAGGTGGGGTGCCTGGTGACACCTGTGCACATCGGACACCTGCAGGAAACTGCATCTCGAAAGTCACGTGCGACAGTCATGTTGACATTCTTCCGGGAATGAGGATCAACTGTGATTTGGTCATTCTTAGTGTGAGTGTAACAGGACAGCAAGCACATCATGGTCAAGTGTGAAGTGGAGGGCTGCTCCACAAGGGACGGCCGCCACCCCGGAACCACCGAGAGCTTTACAATGTTTACTTTTCCAAAGAACGACCCGCAGAGGTGAGATACATTTAATTTCATTATATTATATAATATAATATGATATTATATTATATTATATTATATTATATTATTAATATTTTATTATATTATATTATATTATATTATATTATATTATATTATATTACATTATATTATATTATATTATATTATATTATATTATATTATATTATATTATATTATATTATATTATATTATATTATATTATATTATATTATATTATATTATATTATATTATATTATATTATATTATATTATATTATATTATATTATATTATATTATATTATATTATATTATAATATATTTATACAAATATATTACACATAAATTTATTATTCAAATTAGAAAACAGTATCACAAATGCGGCGATTTGATTTGAAATAATAATACAATGGTGACGAAACGTCGAGTACAATTAACTTGAGCACTTGTGTGATTTCGGTCCCGTTGCTAATAATTATAGAAACAAGTCTGCCGCATGGCAGGTGGTTGTATATCAGAGTACAACCATCTGCCATGCAGTATGCAGTAAGGCTGAGTTATGTTATCTGTATTGTTGTTTTTTTGTTGTATCCTACGTAGCAAATATTCACAAACTGTTCAAACTTAAATCTATGTCAAACACAATATGCATTGATAGATGTATGGCTCAGTGGTAAGATGCAAGAGTCTAATTCGGGAGGTCGCGGGTTCGATACCGGCTACCGGCAGTCCAGACTGAAGGTTTTTCCTAGGTTTTTCTTAGTCACAAGGCGAATAACAACAGCCCTCGGACTTCCTTCCCAACTATTCAAAATACCGCAATACCTATACGTCCCTGGGCAGCCAGGTTTCCTATAAAACATTATTATTTTTATAATTGCAATACTTATAAACTACATATAAATAATAATACAAAACGCTCGCTTCGTTTGCTTAATTATTGCTTTTTGCATCTCGATGTATATACGTTCGGTTAGAGACAAATTAGTTAAATACTGTCATGGAGTTTCCGCATAACAATACTATTTGCTGATATAATCAACGGTACAACAGTAACATTATGCTGCTTCACAGCCTTCCTATTTCAATAACTTCTTATATCTTTTCTCGTCAAGTTTCGTCTCGATTAGCCATTGTTGCACGAATATGAGACGTTAAGCCCCATTAATCAATCTCGCCAAGTTGTCTCTACATTGTGGCATAAAGCAACAGCAACATCAATTAAAATCGTTTCTTGTTTCTTCTTGTCAATACACATAATATCCGGTCTTGTGATGTATGGTGTGGTCTATTATAACTGCCCGGTCGTAATATAATTTGCAGTCTTTACTATCTAATACCTTTTCAGGCTTGTATTTGTAATACGCAGTGGTTGTGTTTTTAAATTTATACTTTATGGCTAATTTTTTATGTATAATGTTTGCAACTTGGTTATGCCTATGAAGATAATCTGTTTGACAAAGCATTTTGCACCCACATACGACATGTTCTTTCTTCATTTATCTTCCACTGTAACGTCTTTCATTATGTTTTTTTTGTAATTGTTAGTCTTGATCATTAATATTATTGTTATTATTATTATTATTATTATTATTATTATTATTATTATTATTATTATTATTATTATTATTATTATTATTATTATTATTATTATTATTATTATTATTTTATTGAATGTATCACAATCATACAAATCTCGGTCAAAACCGGCGTTAACATGTTATACGGACGTAATGTCAAGTATTTCCATGTGTCTACCTTATTTAACTTCACTAATCACATGTCACTAGTTTACCCAGTCATCAATCTCGGTCAAAGCAAGTGTTTACATGTTATACGGACAATACAGATGTAATGTCAAGTATTTCCATGAGGTACCTTGTTCAACTTCAGTCGTTACTGTCTTATTAGTGATTGTTCATAGTATACACTGATTATTATTAATATTATTATTATTATTATTATGATTATTATTATTATTATTATTATTATTATTATTATTATTATTATTATTATTATTATTATTATTATTATTATTATTAAGTATTTTTCAAAAACGTTGGGAAGTATAGTTATGACAGAAAAATGCAAGCAATACGCATTCTTCTTTTAAATTGTTGTTGATTTCTGTTTTTAAGTAAATATTATGCACAATTCTTCTATTAAACAAAGCGTTAACTTGAGATCTTTTGGTCAGCATGTTCGCGGCCGTGGACACACCCGTTATCAACGCGTCAGAGAGAGAGAGAGCGTTTTCCTAGTATTATATATTATTATTATTATTATTATTATTATTATTATTGTTATTATTATTATTATTATTATTATTATTATAATTATTATTATTATTATTATTATTATTATTATTATTATTTTTTTATTATTATTATTATTATTATTATTATTATTATTATTATTACTATTATTATTATTATTATTATTATTATTATTATTATTATTATTATTATTATTATTATTATCATTATTTTTATTATTATTATTATTATTATTATTATTATTATTATTATTATTATTATTATTATTATTATATTATTATACTGTCTTTATTTATGTTTATGTGTTCATGTATGCCTATATGGCGGATTAGCCTATTCACACTCATTCTTGTTTTTTCACCTTCTAAAACTTTTCTTGTTTTTTTTTTTAGATATAATCATTTCGTTGCCGCCACGGGGAAGACTGAGGCCGCTGTCAAGAAGAAAAAGGGACCCAGGATTTGTTCTCCGTCACTTTGCTCACGATGCTTTTGATGAGGAACAGCTACTGAGGAGGAATGTGATGAAGTCGCTTGCTAACTATCACCGCAAATCCGAGTTGCCTCTCGTTTTAAAGAAGGATGCTGTTCCCACACTATTACTAGGGACCTGGACCTCTCCACTTGGCTCCTCCGACGATGAGCCGTCGACATCGGAGCCCAAACCAAAAACGCCCAAGTATTCTTCCTTCTCGGAGCGAATCAAAGAATCTACGCAAACGTCTACTCCTTTAAAGTCCAAGGAAGTATCACGTCATAGAAGTCGCGAGTTGTTTGGTTCGGCAACACGCGCTGAAAGCTCAACGCGCAGCATCGGATCCCAAACCGATCCACTCCCCAATGACGTATCTCGTGGAGGAGAGTTGTCAATGCCATCGTCACTGAACGAGACTGCCGAATATACGAACAACGATCCAGACTACGACCCACGCATTGAAGACCACGTCGACAGCGATGAAGAAGGAAGTACTTGCAGTGGCGAATTGGAATTAGACCCTGAGAGTGAAGACGAGGACCCATCCGAGTATTTCATCGTGCATAAGTCGCAGTTAAGACACTTATTTAAGTTTTGTCACCTTTGTGGCCACTTGGTTGAGTCCGTCAAATATCAAACAAATAGGGGAGCGATGCTCAAAGTTACTTCAACTTGTATAAACTCTGACTGTGACCGTTTTGCTACGTGGAACTCTAGTGAGGTTATAAACCAACAACCTCTGGTCAACATCGCTTTAAGTGGAGCTTTATTTTATACTGGTATGCTGTTTGAGCCATTTTGTCACTTTTCTCGAACGATGGGCCTAAAAGTAAATGGAAAAACAACCCATTATAAGATAATCAAGAACTTTGTGAGGCCTGTTTTGCGCCATAAATGGATCAATCACAGAAGAGACGTAATTAACCAGGAGAATGTTGCAGCTAGCAATGACCCCAAAGGATCTAGAATCCTACAGGATGGCCAATACGACAGCCCAGGGTTTTGTGCTTGGTCTCATACCCACAGCTCTCAACTCGCTCGAACAAACGAAATTTGTGACATTCTCGTTAAGAAAAAGGATCCTAACGACCCAGGTGACATGGAGGTCAAGTGCGCGAGGGTAGCTACCAAGAGGCTAGATGAGGAGGTAAATCATCTGACCATAGTGTGCACGGACCGCCACAGAAGCATCATCAAGATGATGAGAGAAGAGTTCTCCCATCTCGAGCACGGTTGGGACCTATGGCACATTGCCAAAACATTTAGAAAAAGATTCGCGGCCCTTACAAAACAGAAAAGGTATGCAGAGCTTGCACCGTGGCAGCAGTCTGTTATCAGACACCTATGGTACTCGGCTGCAAATTGCGATGGAAATGCGGAGGTTTTGGTTGAGACGTTCACTACATGTCTGAAACACATTAAAGGCGTGCATGAGTGGGACGATGGAGCTCACGTGCATCGATGCGCGCACGATATCGTTGAGAACGATGAAGAACCACAACATGTTATCTTTGACGAGGACATGCAAGAGTATCAGGCACTCGTCAAGCTCGTCAAAGATCCAGCATTCATAAACGATTTAAGTCATGCGCATCACAACCTCCATACAAGTAAAATAGAGTCGTACCACAGTCTGCGGCTCGTGTATCTTCCAAAGCGTGTAAGCTTCTCCTGGGATGGTACAGTTGACCGCTCTATTCTTGCAGCTTTGGACAATAATTTCAACGTGAGTCGCGAGGAAGTCGGTCTAAAACTGTACTACAGCAAGGCTACTCAGCGCTGGGTGTATCGAATTGTATATTCGTCTAAATCCGATGCCTGGCGCAAAACAATGCTGCGAGAAACACTTGATTTACAAAACATCCCGAAGCCGGAGACTTACGAGAAGGAGTGTAACCGATTGTTTGGGGTCTTCAATGTCCCTAACAGCAGTATCCCAAAGCCTCGTCCACCGGTAACGATCTCCCCACTCATCAGAGACGACTACAGGTGTGAGCATGTGCAAATCATCAAAAGAAACAATATACCTTACGTTTATTGGATATTATTATTATTCTATTCTATATTGACTATATTAGGCAACATTTCAAAAACATATGTATAACAAATATAGACAATAAGGAATTTGCTCATTGTATTTCGGTCGACATGTGTATGTATGTGTGTGTGTATGTATGTATGTATGTATGTATGTATGTATGTACGTATGTATGTATGTATGTATGTATGTATGTATGTATGTATGTATGTATGTATGTATGTATGTATGTATGTATGTATGTATGTATGTATGTATGTATGTATGTATGTATGTATGTATGTATGTATGTATGTATGTATGTATGTATGTATGTATGTATGTATGTATGTATGTATGTATGTATGAATGTATGTATGTAAGTATGTATGTACGTCTGCACGTCTCTCTCTCTCTCTCTCTCTCTCTCTCTCTCTCGTAAGCGTAATTTCAGGCGGCAATCAATCAACATGGCTTCCAGTGACGACTGGTGTGCCACAAGGAAGCGTGTTAGGACCGTTATTATTTTCACTCTACATTAATGACATCTCAAAATCACTCACTTACTGCCACTATCACTTAAATGCCGACGACCTCCAAATTTACCTACATGTCTCTCCTCTACTAATTAACCAAGCAATTAAAATGATAAATAAAGACTTGCAATCATTAGCCGTGTGGGCAAATAAAAATTGCTTGCACATAAACCCCGATAAATCACAAACAATTATTTTAGGTTACCACAAACTGTTAGCAAAACTAGACCTACCAGATGTCGACAGTGTATCTTTAAATGGCAACACAATACCTTTTCAACACCACGTTAGAAACTTAGGACTCTTAATGACGCAAGACCTGACCTGGACAGAACACGTAAAACACGTGTGTCAAAAGACGCATGCTGCGTTACATTCTTTAAACAGACTTAAAAACTTCCTCCCGACTAAACTTAAGACAATGCTAGTACAATCCCTCATCATACCTCACTTCGACTACTGCGACGTTGTATATAATGACTTAAGTGAAGACCTCTCTATTCGCCTCCAAAGGGCTCAAAATTCGTGTGTCAGATTTATTTTGGGAATACGAAAATCTGATCACATAACTCCAGGTTATAAAAAACTCGGTTGGTCTCGTCTAAAGGACCGTCGCAATCTTCACTCTGTCTGTCTTGTTCACCGACTACTTTCAACATCTTCACCCTCCTACCTCGCTTCTAACTTTCAGTTTCTTCACTCAAATCATAATTTTAATACAAGGTCTCGATCTGGTACACAACTTACATTTCCTGTCCACAGAACAAGTCTTCTTGGCCAATCTTTTACTATTCACGCTATCCGAACCTGGAATGCTCTCCCGACCGACATAAGAGACGTGTATCAAAACCACTTCTTCGCCTTTAAGAGTGCCACTACGTCGTACTATCTAAATCAAATAAATAATGAAGACGATGTCAGCAGCCGTGACGGTTCAATTCGTACAAACGCTAAATTAAGTTAATGTGTTTGGAAACTGAATCCCATTGTTTCTTTCTTTCTTTCTTTTGTTATTTCTTTAATTTTAAAATTAATGTATGAATGCAATGAATGAATTAGTTTAAAATAATATATAAAGTATAAACAAATTCCCTATTTCGTGAATTTTTCGTGAAATTTAATTCTTTTTTGTTTTTAAAATTATTTTATTTGAAATCATAACAATTGGACATGTATTGTGTATCTTACATCTTGTATTTTGTATTTTGTATGGTGTATTTTGTATTATGTATTTTGTATTTTGTATTTAATTTTTGTATTCTTCATTATGAATTTTGTTTCTTGTATTTTTATAACTATAGCATGGTTTGATGGAAGATAAGGCCTCACTGGCCTTAATCCCGCCATAAATAAAAAAGACCTTAATCAATCAATCAATCAATCTCTCTCCCCATTATCTATCTATCTATCTCTCTGCTGTTCTGTTTGTCTTATTTCTTTGTCATATTAATTATTGTGATTATTATGTAATTATAGTACTACACAAGCTATATGTACGGCGTATGGAACGGGGCATGTGTGTACATGTGGACTTCAAATTTGAATTTAATATCTAAATCAATAAATAAATATTATACATTAAAAATTTGCGTCAACTTTAAAATAATATTTAAATATTTAATTTAGCATATTATATTACCAAGATAAGCACGTAATTGTGCATGTAAAACCTGCACCCTCCCCAATGGTATAACTGGCCCTCTTCAATGTATGAAACCCCTTACTGGCGACTATGTTGAGCTAATGTCCAGTGTTACGAAATATCTAATTGGCTAACTTGTTGTCACCATGGCAACAAAACAAGAATGTTGCCTATATTTCATAACAGCCCCTTGGAAAACCAAGTTTGCTAAGCAATTGTTTGATGTATGATAATTTGCAAATAAAAAACGAAATCATTAAACGATATGTGTGTTTAAAAGTTACAAAAAGGCGACTATATATGAAAGATGAATAGGATATTAGAGTTTTTCCCCTTTTGCGGTTGAATTCCGTTTACATTATATTTATATAGTTTAAATCATAGTTATAGTCAAAGTATAGTTTATATAGTTTCACAGGAAGATAAAGTAAACCCTTTTTTAATTTATTTCAATAGTTTGGAATGAATGTTCAGAGCGAGTGCTGTTATAGTAGCCTATAGGCTAGTACTCAAAGCCACATACTTCCAATAACTGAGGAGAACCTTGGTAAATCATTCAGTCAGCATTGTCGATAAGTTAATAACCGATTCAGTAATTAAAGCCTGATTGTGTATTAGCTTTAGCACCGATCACTATCGTATTTTGCTTCGTTTTTAATACATCTCGGGGAAAAATTCTTCTTCTTACAAGTATGTCGCTACACTAAAGTAAGACGTAAACGTTCGGTACTATTTGTGTTAACTTTTATTTGACCTGCCGTATTATGTATTGTTATAATGTGATGTATAAAACGGTTTCATTTGTAGCGGACGGAAAATTGGAAACGAGTATATACATGCGCTTGGCCGGCTACTTTTCGCCCATCCCTCCAGATGCGTGAAGCAAGGTCAAACAAAACTCGGGGGTACAGTGTTGCCAAACGTAGAACGTTCAACGGGCTGAATAAAACATTTAACCACTAATTACGTGGAACTCGAATCATTTTCGGTGAAACTGTTGTTCAATATGTGTTCTACATACCAACATGTGTGTATAGGTACACATTGCAGCAAGAGGTGAACGAACACTTTAACATGACTGGGATAACATATCCAGTATCAGTGAAACATATTGATAAATTCGAAAAACAGAACAATATCTCCGTTAATGTATATGGCTATGAAAAAGAAGTTTGTCCGCTGCGAATTACAAAACAATGTTGTGAAAGACATGTTGATTTACTTTATATCATTGAGGGTGAGAAAAAACATTATTCTCTAATTAAAAACTTAAATCGTTTAATGAGTTCTCTAACTAAGCACAAATGTAAATCATTTTACTGTCATTATTGTCTACATCGATTCTCATCTAAACATTTACTCGATGATCATGAGCCGCGGTGTGCTGTAAACGAGCCTCAAAAAATTTCCATGCCTACTGAAGAGACTAAGTGGATGGAATTTAAAAATCATCACCTTGCGTTGAAAGTGCCCTTTGTTATTTACGCTGATTTTGAGTGTTTTGTAAAACCAATAGAGGGGTGTGAACAAGATCCAAACATTTCACATACTACTGAAATCGCTCATCATGTTCCGTCGGGCTTTGCCTATGTTGTTGTTGATTCAGAGGGAAAGTGCGTAAAACAACCTACCGTGTATAGAGGAGAAAATGTAGTCGATACATTTTTAGATTTCATGTTAAATGAAGAAAACCAATTAAGTGGTGTAAAGAAATGTGTTGTACCAATGGAGATGAGTTCTGACGAGGACGCTATTTTTCAAACTTCAGAATGTTGTCATATATGTAAAAAGTCAATGTACAATGATCGAGTAAGAGATCACTGTCATATGACAGGTAAATTCAGAGGCGCCGCCCATAACTCTTGTAATTTGAATTATAAATTCTCTAACAAGATTCCTGTGATTTTCCATAATTTGCGAAACTATGATTCACATTTAATCATGCAAGGAATGGGTAAAATAGAAAACAAAAAAATTACTTGCATACCTAACAACATGGAAAAGTATATTTCCTTTTCTCTTGGTAGCTTGCAGTTTATTGACTCGTTTCAGTTTCTGAACGCATCTTTGGAACAATTGGTAGAACATTTAAAGGTGTCTGATAACATTCAACGTTTTATGATCATGAAACAAAACTTTAATGATGAGCGAGTGTCTTTGCTTTTGAGAAAAGGTGTATTCCCTTACGAGTATATGGATTCTGATGCTAAAATGAATGACACTTTTTTACCACCTATAGAAGCTTTTAATAGTACTTTGGCTCAAAGCAGTGTATCAGTTGAAGACTATGAGCATGCACTAAGAGTGTGGTATGAATTTGAAATCAAAACCATGGGAGAATACCATGACCTATACGTACAGACTGATGTTTTGTTGTTGGCTGATGTTTTCGAAATTTTTAGAACATTAGCCTTAGAAGATTATGAAATTGATCCGGCTCACTTATATACCGCTCCAGGTTTTGCATGGCAAGCTTGTCTAAAAACAACAGGGGTGATGCTCGAATTGTTAACTGACATCGACATGCACATTTTTATAGAGAGTGGTATACGTGGGGGAGTATCAATGATAACAAAAAGATTCTCAGTTGCTAACAACAAGTATATGGATGATTATAAACAAAACGAGGAAAGTAAATACATAATGTATTGGGATTGCAACAATCTCTATGGAACGTCAATGGTTGAGAATCTCCCTATCAGTGGTTTTCGTTGGTTAGATAAAAACGAAATTGAATTTATCGATGTGGAAAATGTGCATGATGGAAATGGTAAGGGGTATATTCTAGAAGTGGACTTGGAGTATCCCGAAAACTTACATGAAACACATAACTGTTACCCCCTCGCACCAGAACGAATGGAAATCAAGAATGAATTGTTGTCTCCATTTTCACAAGCTTTAAATTCAAAATTAGATATTAAGACTACTGGCAAAATTACAAAGCTAGTTCCAAATCTAAAGAACAAAGAAAACTATGTTATCCACTACAAAAATCTAAAGCAGTACCTACATAACATATGGAATGAGATTGACGAAAATCCATCGGGTTATTGAATTCAATCAAAGTAAGTGGTTGAAACCTTTTATTGACTTAAATACCGAAAAGAGGAAACATGCAAAAAACGAATTTGAGAAAAATTTCTATAAATTGATGAACAATGCGATCTATGGAAAATCTTTAGAATGTCTTAGGAAGAGGGTTAATGTTGATTTAGTTACCACTGATAAGAAAGCAAAGAAATTAATTGCGTCACCAACCTTTGAGGGGTTTACTATATTTGCGAAAAATCTAGTAGCAATTAAATCCATAAAGAAAACGCTCTTGTTGAACAGACCAATATACGCTGGGTTCTCTATCAGGGAACTAAGCAAAACATTCATGTACGACTTCCATTATTCTTTTATAAATGAAAAATTTGGGAACAACGCATGTCTTCTGTTCACTGATACTGATTCATCATGTTATGAAATACAAACTGAAGATGTGTATAATGATGTGAGAGAACATGCTTATCTATTCGATACTTCCAATTATCCACAAAATCATGTTCTATTCGATATGCAAAATAATAAATCTCTCGGTAAGATGAAGGATGAAATGGGAGGAAGTTTGATAAAAGAGTTTATTGGTTTGAGACCGAAAATGAATTCTCTATTGAAAGCAAGTGGGGAAGAGAAGAAAGTTGCAAAAGGTGTAGTGCAACAAACCCTTAGAAAGAAAATAAAACATGATCATTACAAGAAATGTTTGCTGCAGTGGCGGCTCGTGGTATAAAATAATAGGGAGGCCAGGACAATTCAAGAAAGATCGAATATGGCAGCAATGGAAATTAGCGGCAGTTCAGGGGGGTCTGGAGGGCGAGCCCCTCAGTTTTCCCCGCAGGGCGATTTTTTTTAAACTGTATTTTTCTACGTTGTTTTAGGTGTTATAATGTGGTTGTGGATGTGGATTTAAGTAGCCCGATTAAAGTTGACGACACTTGCCATTAACCATAACCATCTTTGGTTCATAACGAACCAAACTCGCCTGTTCCTCTCCATCCCTTTGCAGTTATGGCAAAGCTGGTTTCAGTCCTCTGTCTTGTTTTAAATCTTATTTTACTCTTTCCTCGAAGCATGTCTCGTTAATGGTCGCACTAATAACTCGTCAAGCGTCAACTATATTTGACTTCATTGAATCAAGCAACAACACAGGAAGAACAACAGCAGAAAAACAAACGACAATCCCCTGCAAACTACAAACTGCTGAGTATGATATTATGGAAAGCGGGCGACTCGGTTACCTTCGTGAAAAATCCGAAAATAAACGAAGCGGCCGGCCTCCTCTGGCATCTTATTGCACGTGCAGCAACTTAGGCGGGGAGGGCGGGAGTATGCCTACCGCATTCCCCCGCACACCGCTCAGAAGGCGGTTAAAGGTTTCACCAGGAGCGCTGCATTCGACTGCAATATGGACACTCGAGTGCGGATACGTTCAACGTAAACATGGGGCGTAGGTTACAAAATCGTTCGTTTTAGGTGCTAATAAAATGTGTGTACCGTGTTGTATCTAGATATATCATATATCACATTATGAAATATATTAGACACATCCAGCATCAATTTATCAATGGAACTGAGGTTTTAAAAGCCAACAATCTTATGGAATATTGGCTTTTGTCTCAGACAATTCGACGAACTGATTGAGACTCGCTGGGTCGCTGAATTCAATCAGCAACTGTAGTAAGGAATATATGTTGGGGGTGAGGGAGTTGTGATAATTATCAGGCAATTGACAACTTCGCAGCGGTCGTGCCATGTTCTATGTAGTGGAAAGATAGGGAGCGGGCTCCCATAGTCAACATTTGATTCGTATTATGTTGTAAGTGAGAGTTAATTGATTATTTGTTGCTTAACGACGTACTTGACAGCTGAAGTCATATATGACGTCTTCCGAACTAGATAGATCGTGGAGGTCATCATAAGGGGAGTCCAGCATAGGAGGGCAGGGCCAAATGGGAGATTTTAAGTGGGACAGTTGAAGGGAAAGGGACCGGGTTTAAGGATGTTAATAGTATGGGTACTCTGCTGAATGTAGTAAATAGGCGAACATCAGGTTTGTGATGTCCATTTAACATTGGCAATTATTTGTATTTTGTATTGCACATTTAGGCCTTTATTAATAGTTGACTCCTTGACCGTTGGTTCTACCCCTTTCAAAATAAAAAAAAATCCCTTGAAACAGTGCGGGCAGGTGTTTAATGAGTCGACTATGAGTATAAACTTAAATGTGCAAACAAAATAGTGTCCTAAGGAGCATTATTGAAATCGTAAAAGTAAGGGTAGACACGAAATGATAATAATATTATATTATTTATAATTATATATATCCAGCTGAAGATCCCCCCCCCCCCCCCTCCTCCAAATGCTAGAGAATAATTTGTTGAATGTTGTAACTTGTATAATATTACTATGTAAGTCTATTTCAACAGTCAATTTTACGTTTTTATTTCATTTTTAATGTCTTCCAACAAACAATCACTGCAGCTGACATTTCGGGAAGCCCTCACTCCCCCCCCCCCCCACCCCCTCCTCATCGTAAGCCAAAATTCAATCTGTACTTATTTTCTACCGATTCATTTACAAGAACTGATTTTCAGTAGGGGACATCTACTGCATTATCTTAATATTGTGGGTTGTTGCTATGACGGCTGCGCAAGTCACCATTTGCATCTACACCACTATATTGATAGATAAAAGTAATTTTCCAAAGTTAAAAAAAATCCCATCCTGAGCCGGGAATCGAACTTAGGACCTTCTGCATTGAAAACCCAACCAGAACAATGAACAACACAACGAAATCTAAACGAAAACAACTTGCTCATACGCTACAACACAGCTAACGCGGTGAGCTATACGCACTGCGTTAGTGCCAGATTCTCTCACCAGAGGTCAGCCACTTTGAGTTTAAACGCGAAACGACTGAGAGGCCCGGACTCACGAAGTTCCTCGCGTTTCTACTGGTTCAACGCGGCTAGCAGCCACATTCTGAAGAGGCGCGAAACTTTGAAACGTTGAACATTTTTTGTTTGAAAACTTTTACGATAAATATGTATATTATGTAAGATGACCATTAAAATACATAGAACCATTTTAAACAAGATCACAGACAAAATTAATCCTCCTCCCTCCGGAAATGTTTGAGGAGGCCCGGCCTCCCTTGCCTCCCCCCACCAGCCGCCACTGGTTTGCTGATAGCTGAAAAACGCTCTTGTTGAACAGACCAATATACGCTGGGTTCTCTATCAGGGAACTAAGCAAAACATTCATGTACGACTTCCATTATTCTTTTATAAATGAAAAATTTGGGAACAACGCATGTCTTCTGTTCACTGATACTGATTCATTATGTTATGAAATACAAACTGAAGATGTGTATAATGATGTGAGAGAACATGCTCATCTATTCGATACTTCCAATTATCCACAAAATCATGTTCTATTCGATATGCAAAATAATAAATCTCTCGGTAAGATGAAGGATGAAATGGGAGGAAGTTTGATAAAAGAGTTTATTGGTTTGAGACCGAAAATGTATTCTCTATTGAAAGCAAGTGGGGAAGAGAAGAAAGTTGCAAAAGGTGTAGTGCAACAAACCCTTAGAAAGAAAATAAAACATGATCATTACAAGAAATGTTTGCTGAATAGCAAAATAATAAGTGAGGAAATGTATACCATAAGACAATATAAACATGAAGTTTATAGTGTTAAACAGAGGAAGATTGCTCTCTCACCTGCTGATGATAAGCGCTATTTATTAGAAGATGGTGTTCAAACTCTTGCGTATGGGCATATTAGAATTAAGAACACTTGAAGAATACTGTACTATAGAATGTCTATGATTATAATTGTTTAAAAAATGTATGGTTTTGGGAAAATAAATAGTTTTTTGAAATTGTAATATGATAGTTCTTTTTTCACTCCTAAATTATCCTTATTTTATCATCCATAACCTAAATTGTATGAATATAACTTTAACAACTATGTTTACACAGTGGATGTAGCCTATGTTGAATAATCATTTTTAAATGCTCAATGATATTGTTATTGAGATGATATTGTAGTAAACAATGATATAGTGAGATCCACCACCGCCTCAGATTTATAAATAGAACCGTTAGTAAATCCATAAAGTTATTCCAAGGGATATGTATGTTAGAAGTATATCACTTATATCAAGTGTAATACTCTGTTGAGATCCACCACATTCTTAGATCTATAAATAGAACCGTTAACATAACTCTACAACTATTCTACGAATTATGAATGCTAGGTTACGATGTTGTGAAAGTTATATTACTTATATCAAGTGAAATATTCTGTGGAGATCCACCACATTCTTAAATCTATAAATAGAACCGTTAGTAAAACCCTAAAATTATTCCATGAAATATAAATGTACGGTTAAGATCGAAATGAGTGCATAGGTTGCGTGCATATATAATTGTATTTATACTATTTGTAATGATACGAAAGGGGTGTGACGTGGGAGGGTTTGGGGGTGGGGGGGGGGGGGGCGAATGTGGGGTGAGGTTTGTGTCTAGGTCCACTTAGTTGACATAGGCCTAGGTTATAATTAGGTGTGTTGAGGTAGTGAAAGTAGGTCACGAGTACCACCACCACGGTGGTGGATCTCTTATGGGACTACAATGTTAAAGCGAGATCCACCACTGTTCCAGTATCCCCATTTACCCCCTACTTATGCATTTAATAATCAAAATAAGTAACTATGCTACTGATTATAAATTTATTATATTATTTTCAGTATGTAGGACTTACCAAACAACAGTCTTCTGTTGACTCAGATTTTTGGTCTCGAGTAACATTCTTGAGATATAATTTAAATATGAAAATTGTGTGCGGTTTTTAATATAAAGCTACCTTTCCCTCTTAATACTGTGATATTTACAAAATCATGTCTGTGCTGGTGCTGGTGGTGGTGCTAGTTGCTAAGCTAGTAACTAATAACTAACATTTTTATGAAAAAACATTTTAGAAATATACCTAATTGACTAAATATACCAGTAGCTATCAATGAAACTACAAAATTTGATATTTTTAAAACAAATGTTGTGAACTGATGTTTTCTTTATTGTAATAAAAATTACCAAAGATTTAACTAGTACTTACCTGTACCAAATAAATGCAATGTAACTAAACTAAACCTGTTTCTATCTAATTATTCTGAACTGAAGGTAGATTAGAACTCAATTCCCATTCATGATTAAATGGTCTACACAATTGTGGGTATGGTATGTTCTTATCATTTCTCCAAATACTATTACTGTACAATAGGCCCAGAATAGAAGCATATATAAATAATAACCAGTTTATTTAAACTAAATTGATGTGGATTTACAAAGATGCCGAACTCCTGTCTTAATCAATGCTAGCAAGATAAATAATTGGAATCGCTATATAATCGTTAAAAACAAAAAACAAATAAATTCACGCGTCAAATATTATTAGAGATGGACCGATATTACTGATCCTGATTCTAGATATGTTTTATGGAGCTCTTCTGATACTGATAACCTACTTATTTAGAATATTCTACTTGATTAAGTTCTGAAACTACAATATTACAGTTTTTATTCTTTCGATGGATGTGAAACAGCTAACAGCTGAAACTGTTTTGGTATCAGTAAAATGTTCCGATATCAGTCCACCTCTAAATATAAAACATTCTTCATGCGTTTGCAGAACAACATTGGCATGATTTATACCACTTTGCATAACTAAGAGAACCTAGGAGTTGGGTATCTTGCTAATTCCAGGCCCAGGAACTTAAATACCGGTACGGTAATTTCAATTCAATACAAAGAAGGTAAGTTTTTTTTTCATTCTTGTTATTATATATCAGAAACCGTCAATTAGTAGACCACGGTCCGCATCCGGACCCCGAAGAGATGTCCCGTGGACTCCCAATGCAGCGTGGGCAAAGAATTTAGGGACTCAAATAAAAAATTATTCTGTTAGACCCCGAGTTTTTCTGTTGAACTGCTAAGAGTAGAATACCCCTTTGCTTAAAACATAATTACGTGGGCTACTGATGTTTATTTCTACAGAAATTGTTACATTTCGCGTATTGTTGTGGATGAGTTGAATGTCGACCTTTAAGCTCGTTGGTGATTTCTGTAATATTATATTTTGTTATTTGAGAACCCGATTTTCGGAAATTGGCTCAGGATAGGAGGCGGACTTTTTCTCATCGGGACGAGCTTCGGATCTCAGGAGAACTTCTAAACTTGGTGACTGGACCTCCTTTGATTCTAATTGACTGTTATATAGTTTGTTTTTTGTGTTTTCCTATGCAGAGAGCGTGGCTTCCTCAGCCATTCTTCTTCCTCGCTATACAATATAAAATGGCTTCTTTTTCTGACCTGAATAGTATTGAGAAAGGGCCTTTGCTCATGACATTCACAAATGTGTTATTGATAATTTAAGAACAAATTAATTACCTGTCTCTTTAATTGTATGGCAATAACAGTCTATTAAAATACATATTTCTAGTCTATAAAAGATTTCTTTGTGATTCGTCTAAGTAGCTGAGGATTGAGATTATTTCCTGGGTGGAAATTAGTATTGCTTGTCCAATGGGAGGAAATATACAACTGGCAAATTTCACATACGTAGATTGAATGCATTAGGAATGAAGTATGTACATATTTAAGAGGCTACGTTCATAATATGAACGTTCACCCTTTCTCATCGAACCCTTGTTCGAGCTAATCACATATTATGTGATTAGCTCGAACAAGGGTTGAAGAAATTGGAAGAATACACAAACTTTAACATATAAAAAAGACAACGTAGAAAGCCATATGTAGATGGAGGACTGTCATTATAATGATTCCTGAGTATAAGACACGAGTTGAGGAAGCAAATGATAGAATGGAATGGATTGGAATGGATTATCTTCCACCCTTATAAAATTGTTATATACGAGACTGAAATACTACCTTAATTCATTTATTGTACATAATCAAAATCACCAAGTACTAGTTACATTTTAATGATTATCTGTAGACCTACAACTTTATATTCAAACAAATTAATTTTTTCTGGCAGAAAACATAATAATATTTGGTTTAATATTCGTCTCCCTCTTCGTCGGCATCGACAGAGTCCATGCCAACCTCTTCGTAGTCCTTCTCAAGTGCAGCCAAATCCTCGCGAGCCTCCGAGAACTCTCCCTCCTCCATTCCCTCTCCCACGTACCAGTGGACGAACGCGCGCTTGGCGTACATCAAGTCGAACTTGTGGTCAAGTCGGGCCCACGCTTCCGCGATGGCTGTTGTGTTGGACAACATGCATACTGCACGCTTTACCTTGGCGAGGTCTCCCCCGGGAACAACGGTGGGGGGTTGGTAGTTGATGCCGACCTTGAAGCCAGTGGGACACCAGTCGACGAACTGGATCGTACGCTTGGTCTTGATGGTGGCTATGGCAGCGTTGACGTCTTTGGGCACGACGTCCCCTCGGTACAACATGCAACAGGCCATGTACTTGCCGTGACGTGGGTCGCACTTGACCATCTGATTGGCCGGCTCGAAACAGGAGTTGGTGATCTCCGCGACGGACAGCTGTTCGTGATAGGCTTTCTCGCACGAGATGACGGGAGCGTAAGTGACCAACGGGAAGTGGATACGTGGATAGGGCACCAAATTGGTCTGGAATTCCGTTAGGTCAACGTTTAGGGCGCCGTCGAAACGGAGAGACGCTGTGATGGAGGACACGACCTGGGCGATGAGACGATTGAGATTGGTGTAGGTGGGGCGTTCGATGCCCAAGTTACGTCGGCAGATGTCGTAGGTGGCCTCGTTGTCGACCATGAAGGCGCAGTCGGAGTGTTCGAGGGTGGTGTGCGTCGTCAGGATGGAGTTGTAGGGTTCCACGACGGCAGTGGAGACCTGGGGGGCCGGGTAGATGGCGAACTCGAGCTTGCTCTTCTTGCCGTAGTCGACGGACAGACGTTCCATCAGGAGGGAAGTGAAACCGGAGCCGGTGCCCCCACCAAACGAGTGGAAGATGAGGAATCCCTGTAGGCCGGTGCATTGGTCGGCAAGCTTGCGCACGCGGTCCAGGACCAGGTCTATGATCTCCTTGCCGATGGTGTAGTGTCCCCGGGCGTAGTTGTTGGCTGCGTCCTCATTCCCGGTGATCAGTTGCTCCGGGTGGAACAGCTGTCTGTACGTACCGGTGCGAACCTCGTCCACCACCGTCGGCTCCAGGTCTACGAACACGGCCCGAGGAACGTATTTACCGTATCCCGTCTCGCTGAAGAAGGTGCGGAAACTGTCGTCTCCGCCTCCGACGGTCTTGTCTGCGGGCATTTGTCCGTCGGGTTGGATGCCGTGCTCGAGGCAATACAACTCCCAGCAGGCATTGCCGATCTGGACACCGGCTTGCCCGACATGAATAGAGATACACTCGCGCTGTAATCAAAACATAATGCATAGTGATAGTACTGACATATAAGAGGTTCGGAATTCCCGTACATCGGGACTAAACCAACGTTAAAATAAGAATTGAGTGACATCAGCAAAGAAAATTGGCCAGTATGACAGTATCAGAATAGTATCTCGATAGGTCTAAAGGTTTAAATCAATTTTCAATCATGAAGCAATCTGAATTTTAAAAAAAGAATAACAAACAAGCTTATTTATAATACTTTTGAAATGGATAATTATTGTTATTTGCTATATTATTATTATTGTTATATTATTATAATTATTATTATAATTATTATTATAATTATTATTTTTATTATTATTATTATTTTTATTATTATTATTATTATTATTATTTTTTTTATTATTTTTATTATTATTTTTATTATTTTTATTATTATTAATAATTATTAATAATTATTATTATTTATTTTTTGGTTTTCTCTCAGATTTGGTAATCTCTCAGGCAGATTAGCTCATCTTGAACAATACGGAACGAATCGTATAATCTTGAGATCTCTATAACGTTGATATTGTTGGGGATGATGAGAATCTAGAAGACGTTGTAATTAAGATTGCCGTTAGTTTTGGCGTAACTATCGCTAAATCTGACATTGACGTCGTGCATCGATTACCGTAAGAAATATTGCACCAAATCGTGTTCCCAACATTTTAGTTCAATTCACATCTAGGAAGAAACGCGACGAACATTTGTGGAGAAAACGTGTGGTGACCACAAACGCGGAGGTGTTTGCAAAAAAATCTGCGTTGTCCAATAAAAGAATTTTCATCAATGAAAACTTGTCTCCAGCTTATCGACATCTCTTGTACGCCACTAAATTACGTGCGCGTGAAAAAGAATATAAATACGTGTGGTTTGGCAGAGGAAAAGTTCTTGCAAGGAAGAGCGACAATCACCGGTCGGATTTGGAGAACATTAATTAATTCAACTCCCGTAGGTGTATTTTAATTACTAGACAAACAAGGTTTATTTGTCTATATGGTTGATCATTTGTTGGATGTAGATGATTTAGATATTGAAACTATCAACTGTGTGTATATCGATGACGTGCGTCGCTGGACGGAGAGATGTGTCAGTGATTCGAGTATAAAGGTTGCTCATATCAACATTAGATCGATAAAATTAATACACATTCTAAATTATCTGATTTGGAGAACATTAATTAATTCAACTCCCGTAGGTGTATTTTAGTTACTAGACAAACAAGGTTTATTTGTCTATATGGTTGATCATTTGTTGGATGTAGATGATTTAGATATTGAAACTATCAACTGTGTGTATATTGATGACGTGCGTCGCTGGACGGAGAGATGTGTCAGTGATTCGAGTATAAAGGTTGCTCATATCAACATTAGATCGATAAAATTAATACACATTCAAAATATCTGATTTGGAGAACATTAATTAATTCAACTCCCGTAGGTGTATTTTAATTACTAGACAAACAAGGTTTATTTGTCTATATGGTTGATCATTTGTTGGATGATTTTGTAGATGATTTAGATATTGAAACTATCAACTTAACTCATTATATTACTAAAATTACTTACTCTTTATCAGTTTATAACAACAATGTATAACAACAATGTAAATGTAGGAATATATAAACAATGTATGTAAAACAACAACATGAAGGCCATTGTATACTATCACTGCTTTCATAGCCACTCACCATTGTCATTTTCTTGTATGATTGTACAAATTTTTAAATGTAACTTTTGTACTATTAGGAATAGAGGCATGAATGCCTAAACATCCACATATTTAGTTTTAATCTAACAATAGCCTTGACCTAACATAGGGATTTATGGACTACACGGTGAAAACTGTTCTAAATAATATTATGCATTATAATTAAACCTGTAAATGTATACATATTATGTGTCCTATATATATATATAAAAAAAAATGTGTCAGTGATGTGAGTATAAAGGTTGCTCATATCAACATTAGATCGATAAATACACATTCTAAATTATCTGATTTGGAGAACATTAATTAATTCAACTCCCGTTGGTGTATTTTAGTTACTAGACAAACAAGGTTTATTTGTCTATGGTTGATCATTTGTTGGATGTAGATTCAATGTCCAGTTAAAATCTACTTTTCAGTTAAAATGTTTTCACCATGACAACGGCCAATAGAAATACACCATACTGGGCTTACCTGAAAGTTAAATTTACTTGACACTTTAACTGGACATTGAAATACCGGCCCTTAGATATTGAAACTATCAACTGTGTGTATATTGATGACGTGCGTCGCTAGACGGAGAGATGTGTCAGTGATTCGAGTATAAAGGTTGCTCACATCAACATTAGATGAATAAACAAACATTGGAATCAATTGTGCTGCATTTTAAAAGAAGTCATAAGAAAAATAGATGTATTAGTTCTAAGTGAAATTTCCAATTGTGACGAGAGTTTATACAATTTGCACGGGTATAATCTATTTGTTAAAAAAGGTTACGTAAGCGGGCCGCGGGGTGGAGGTAAAATCTGATCGTCACAGGGATCTTAATAGGAGACATAAATATTAATTTGCTAGATACTTCTGACAGGTACACGGTTAACTATGAGGATATGTTGTTTTCATATGGATTTAGGAAATGTATTCATAAACCTACGCGTGAAGAAATTAATTCGGGCAGGCTGGTGTCATCTTGCATTGACCATACTTTTGTGCGTGGAAGTGTCTTTGCGTGTGACGCGGCGATTCTTATGACTAAAGTAACTGACCACTATATGATTTTTACTTCTATAGATTTAACAGGGAACTCGTTTAGTGGGGAATTGCATAGTGATAATAACAAAAATAATAATAATGTGTTATGTGACAGTAAGAGCTCGGGTATAATTCAGTATAATGAAAGGAAGCTTAAACAGTATTTGTCTAATATTAATTGGGACCCTGTTTGTGACTCTGACAATCCTGAGGAAATATACTTACAACTATCAAATCGGTTCTCGGAAGCGTATGGAAAAGCTATTTTGAGGGGGAAAAGTGTATCTAGGGCGCGAGAAAGACCTCGTAAAACGTGGATTTCTGACGACTTTGTTAATATGACTAAAGTAAGAGACAAGACTTTTTAAAAATTTGGAATATTGTTGTGATAAAGGCGAAAACAAATCCCGTCTAAGAAAAGAATTAACCTCTTACAGAAATAAAGTAATACAGTAAATTCATATAGCGAAAAGGGAATTTTATAGAAAGTTAATTTTAACAAATAAAGGCGATTTAAAACAGACGTGGCAAATTATTAATCAAATAATCGGCAGTAAAAAGAAACGTTTATCAGTTGATGACGTGATTACAAATAATCTGGGTAAAGTAACCAGCATGGAAGTAATTGTAAATAATTTTGCTTCTTCATTTGTTGATGAGATACGCGCATTGAAGCATGGATGTGACGTGGTAACGTTCTCGCGTGTGAGTGAGGTAAATATGTCGGTGAGTAATTCCTTCTATTTGAAACCAGTTACACTGGTATGAGGGATAAATAAACAGCCTGGTTTGGATGGTATACGTGTCCAGGACCTCCAATTTGCTAAACATAGCCCCTGTGTTAGTTAAAATGGTTAACAAATCGATTGAGAAATGTATTATTCCTAAGCCCCTCAAACGTGCTGCCTTTATCTTCTTTGTACATATAGATAATTATTACATTATTATTTTAAAGCAGATTTTAAGACTCTTATTGACTCCGGTAGGGTTACGAGGTATCAAGGTTCCGGTATGTTTAAACTCCCCGATTTCAACAACAAATATGGCCAAAGATCATTATGTTACTCGGTACCTTTTTTGTTTAATAAGTTGCCACCTGAACTCAAAACCTTGTCTTCTATTTCTTAAGTTAAACGTTTACGAAAAAGTAAAAACACATCTTCTCTCTCTTGATTACTGATATGTTTATAATTGTTTGCGTGTTTAAAACATTGTTTTGTTGTTTGTTTGTTTTGTCCTTAGTTTCTACATAAGGTATTAATTATAATTTATATCGTTAATGTATCTCGTTTGCATTTGATTATGATATAATTATGATATTAAAATTAACTAATATAATATATGTTCCGTTCTCTATTTTTTTCATTTATGTATATAGATACCCCACGGCCACAGCTAAGCCTTGTCAGGCTTTGTGGGTTTCTCCGGTTGAATCATCTTTTTTATGTGTGTAGTTCTGTATGTTGTAAATTTAAAAAAAAAAATGATTATTATCACCTTTGAAAAAGTAACATGTTACTTCGTTAACACTGTTTACAATCCTTAACAAAGATATGGAAATAAAAGCAAAATAGCCACCATTCCAATACTGTTCCAGTGTGTGCAGTGCACAGGTTGATGGCAATGCCTGTACCCCGCCAGGGTTATATACTACAGTCACAAATAACGGATAAATCCGTTGTCTGTGCTACACAAGTCTTTGGTCTGTACTTACAGAGGTAAGCAGAGCGGTCAAAGACCCACTTGTGACCTATACACACACACATGATAATGCCTACGTTACGTCGTATCAACCCCTCAGAGTCAGGGCAGCCGGCAGTAACACGCGATACACTAATTTAGCGATCGCTGGTTCGATTCCGGCCACTGGTAATCCTGACTACAGGGTTTTTCAGTCACGAAACGAATACTGGGGTTGAGACCTCCACAACCTTATGATATTCCTGTACCACCTATCAAAATACCGCTACATCTAGGCTAGCTAACTACAAGGTGTTTGAAGAAAATTATTATTTCACGTTCATACGTAATCCAATACTCGCAAAAAATATGAATGATCATTTAAAATTACGGTTAACTTGAATTGAACATAAATTATGGATAGTATTGTGCAAGACTCACCATTTTGGTAGAATGTGGTAAGATTTCCTTTGAATGAGCAGCAGGTACGAGAGCAGTTTGATGTAGCTGGTAATGTAGCCACTCCGAACTGTAATGACGAATATACGGCGAGACCTCGTGTATTTATCAGGTCGGCGCGGTGAGGTTGTTGGGGCGTGACGTCACGGTAGGCGTGGTTGGTGTTTACTCATGCAGCATCGACATTTAAAGGACATCGAAACTCTAGCTCTATTTAATATCCATAACATCTATTGATTTATTTTAAAAATTATAGCGAAAACAAGAACCCTCATACCCACTCCAGGAATTAGCTATAAATTATTTTCGAGTCGATAATATTCCCTTGAGCGCGCCGTTTTTTATGGTCGTGACGTGACAAAAATGTCGTCGCAAAATATACTAACCAGACTTTGAAATATGCGAGTTAATACGGAAAACTTGGCTTATTTAAAATCAATTTTTCCCATTACGTAAGTAAGTTAGATATTCTTCTCGTTAAAGCATTGAGTAGGACGAGAAAACATTGCAGATTAACGTGTAATTGAGTTCAGTGAGCTACCGCTAATAGTTCGTTTGCTATGACAGGGTAAATAGACGCGCGTACGACATATCGCGTCTCCCGCCGATGCTAGCGGCACGGGACTAGTAAATGCTACGTCACGACCATAAAAAACGGCTGCGCTCAAGGGAATATTATCAACTCGAAAATAATTTTTAGCTTATTCCTGGAGTGGGTATGAGGGTTCTAGTTTTCGCTATAATTTTTTAAATAAATCAATAGATGTTATGGATATTAAATAGAGCTAGGGTTTCGATGTCCTTTAAGGTATAGCCAGAGATTTCTTTGGACGTTTATGGGCCGTTTACACGAATGACTAGTGATTAGTGACTAGCCCACTTGACTAAGCCACAGGCTTCTTTCATTAGCTATGAGTGAGAATACTGTGCTCTGATTGGCTGTGACTAAGGTTTGTCTTGACTTGACTAAGAAATTGAACATATTTCAATTCCTTAGTCAAGTCAAGACAAACCTTAGTCACAGCCAATCAGAGCGCAGTATTCTCCTTCCCAGCCAATGAAAGAAGCCTGTGGCACAGACACGGGGGTTAGTCACTAATCACTAGTCATTTATGTAAACGGCCCATTACAGAAACTGGTCTGAGCAACCTTCCACGATGTGCGTAGGTAGTTAGGTAGTAAAATCGTAGACGCCAATTTAGGTGCAAGGCGGGATATGTCGCTCTCCACTGAGGCAGAATAAGTGGGGTCCGGCGGGTTGACACCCCTCATATTATCCACCTGCGCGCTACAGGTTTGTCACGTTTCTACATTCAGTGCAGTATCGGTCATCTTGATCGGCTCCCGGCGTATGGTCAGTCATCGTTGTATAGATTTTGCAACGCAGGAAAGGTCTGTGGTACTCTATTGAAGTTTACGGTTGATTAGTTTTCTGAGGAGTAAACGCGCGTGTATAAGTGCTGCTCTTTAGTAAAATTAATATCCTTTGAAGATTAGATCTTGCCCTCAAAATGAAGTCTCCGTTTTTTTTTACCCTAACGCTAGACCAGAAAATCCGAATTTTGTAAAAAATCTGCTATTTTGTACAAACTTTGAAGTCTATTCATAAAGGGTTCTCGCAGCGAGCGCGCGGAGTTCCGTCGAATAATAGAAGGGTGGCCGCTACCTGCCATGCGCTGTCTATTCTTACTCATACTAATACACAACGAATAGTGTTAGTGTTTCACCATTTCGATATTTGTCTATTTAGCTTTTATTAATGGAAATAGACTTTCTAATTATTGTAAATAATTATGGTTACTTTTTGAGTTGTGTTTCTATGACGATTTTTGCACTTCAAGAAAATATATCTTTACGTTATGTTGTTGTACACGTTTTTGTTGTTATGCGTATATGCGTGTTGCAACACCACGCCTAACATAATATGACATTGAGGTAAAACATATCACTAATGAATAATTATTATTAAAATGTACTATCAACTGGGAATATAACTCAGGTCACCCACTCGCCGTGCGTGTGCCTTCGCAGTTGAAACAAACAAACAAACAAACAAACAAACAAACAAACAAACAAACACGAGAAGTTTATTTATCTTCCCATTCAAGCGGCCCGCTTGAAGAGGGCTTGGAAGAGGGCCCCTCTTTGCGACTTGCATAATATGTACTTTGTCCCCCGTTTGGCACCTGAATCGAATTGCATACGGTAGCTCTGCCTATCGTAAGAAGCGGCAATGCCCTGCCGTCACATGACCTAGTAGTTGGAATACATAGCTTCGTAATTAATAATCAAAAAATCTAAGCTCCTTGTTCTCGTAATCTCTTACTTAACTTTACGTTCCCACATTTTCTCTTCGTACTATCATCGTCCTTTGCGACGTGAATATCCACTGACTTTCTTCCATGTTGTGTGTGTATCGTTGTATCCCGAATGAACCACAGCAAATGTGTTATAATAAGATTCTAATTTCGACATCACTTGGGCACAGATTGGTTCGAATGGACCCTTCCCTTCAGGCACAATCCTAGGGTCTGGGATATCACTACATTTTTGTTAGAAGACGAATTACGTGTGACCATCCAGACAAAAAGTTTGTCATAATTCCAGTATTAATTAAAATATAAGTAATTGATTCTGGAGTGTAGCCAGTTCAATACCCGCTACCGACAATCATGACTGCAGTTTTTCCTTATATTTTACTCAGTCTAAAGGCGAAAGCTGGGATTGCGTCATTCGTCTACCCGCCCTCAGACATTCCATGTCATGATCTCAACTATGTACTTCAAATATCACAACACAATACATATTTCGTTCATGAACTGTCCCTGACTCCCTGGGCAAGGTCAAGGTCCCTATAAAGATTATTATTATTATCATTGGGGATGCAACTTGCTAAGTAAATTCTTTACTTCCTTCGATCAAATTAGTTTGTAATTTTTCAAACCCATTGTTTGTGTTCATTTAAGATTGTACTAATAGGTACCAATTATTTGTAGTGTTCACAACACCAGACTACTGACGAACAATTTCGCAGGTGAAAATCATACCGAGCAGTTATTTATTTGAATGCGCCTATATCTAAGGTTTGTTTAGTAGACCTAACCAATTTGATAGTTAGATGTCAAATTAGAATCTCCTTCTTGAGCCAACTCAAAACAGGACCCGCGCTGCATGGAAGTAAAACTACTTTCTATTCTACAATGAAATAAAATACCTTTACAAATAAACTATTGTCAACCCTTCAACAACGTTTCGCTTCCCGCAAAAAGTTCACAATAATTATATGCATCTAACACTAACATGCACTAGATTCGTGTGTGCACTATACTTATTGTCTGATCTAATAGGCTCTTCTTGACTTTTAAAGTGTGTTCCGTATTTTCATACTTGCATATACACTTATCACGTCAAAATAGTCGTAGCGACTTCATTCTTTTTTTGTCGAGTTTAAAATCAAGAGCTTAAAATAATAATATACGTGATGATTGCTCAGTGAAATCAAATAAACATAAAAACGATCTGCGCTATAAAATATAATTTAGCAGATGTCGCTACCCAGTCAACCTGTCCACGCACGTGGCCGGAGCCGGTAAGAATGTCAGGGCTGGCCACAGTAGGAACCCTCTTTTCTAGGTCTAGGGTCGAGCCCAGTATAGTGCATTTCAATTCATTCATGTTACCTAATAAGAACGCAGTGGTGCACCAGTACATTATTACTGCATTCTATTACAATGTCGTATTGATTTTTCAAAAAGGATTTTTCGATAAAAGAAGTGGTCGGACGCATCCGCCCACGAAAAAAGAGTAGGTGGACGCGTCCGCCCTGAAATTAGGCACTGCCCGTGTCTAAGGGTAACGGATTACCCTTTGTCATCTGTAGGTCCTACAGGGATATTCGTGAGTTCGTATCCCGCAAAACAGATGGATTTTTCTATTTTTGTTTGTACCAAATTAACCGGCCACACAGTCACGTAAATAATTCTTGGAACCATATTGTTCGCGTTTTTGTTTGTGTGAGGAAATGAATCATCAATTTATTTATTCATACATTAATTGACACTATTGGAATATACATACTAAAAAATAAATAAAAATAAATAGATAAATTCACATTTAGAGTCTACCCACTCAGTAACTAAACTGATTTGCAGTGGGGGACTTTAATTTAAAGGGCTAAACCAACCCTGTAGGCTTCGAACACCATCGACGAGTGAGCGATAACCAATCAAAGATCGATATTTCAAATACGAAACATATGAATCAGTGATTGGACAGTGCGAACACCTGCGGACAAATGCCAGAATCAAAAAGGCCGATTCAGAACAACTTTGGATTTATTGAGTGCTTCGTTGCTAGGACGGCTCCAAAGTCACCGTTTACTTATTTCTAAGCCAAGAAGTAATATAATAGTTTTAAGCAGAGGCGTAACTCTCTATGGTGTAAGGTGTGCGAGGTACACGGGCCCCGCGATCTAGGGGCCCCCTCGACAACTACAGGTTTGTAATAATTTTTTTTTTTTATAAGAAAGTATTCACAGATTTCAAATGAACTAGAGCAGTTTAAAAGCCCTGAAGTCTGATTGATTGTACCACAGACAATTACCTGTTTGTCTTGGACTCTCGTTAATATTCGTCAGGCGACACTGTCCAGACGATTTCCGGTATAAAAATAAAGGCGCCACCGTTGGTAAAACAGGTAGGCTATTTTTAAAATAGCTTGAAAACTGCCGAAATTAAAGCAAGTTGTAACTTACTCTAATTAGGGCAGTTTTCAAGCTATTTTAAAAATATAAAGTTTATTTTATATTATTTTTACGTAAATATTCCATATCTTTGAAAATGAATGAGAAATTAAAACATTTTAACTACATCAGAAAATTGCTTTCTTAATAATGACACCTGGATGAATGGATCATGCGGCCTACCGCATTACAACGCCCGGCGAGCACTCTCACCCGTGCAGAATGGAGGTGGTAACGAGGAGGGGACATTTCTTGATACCTGGGATTGTTCTTTACCTGCAATGGACTATACTTTACAAATTTTATACAAAAATTAGGTTTAGGAATAAAGCAAAAAATACTATCGTAACGTACACAACTCAAATCAACGTGATACACGCAAGTAATCTGGTGCTAGCCTAGAAATTAATGTCCTACTATATACTTAGATCATATGCTACATTTTAGTTTTCAACCCTTAAAAAAAAGGGCCCCAAAAATCCAACTTGCATACAGGCCCCGTAATTTTGAGTTACGCCACTGGTTTTAAGTATATGTAGTAAGTGTTACTGATGCCAAAAATATGTTTTTCATTTTGCCTGAAAATGCTATTTCCAAACACTTTCATTAGTAAGGTCATGTTTTGGCATTTTTTAAAAAGACTATTGCACTATTTTCATATAATTTGCTAGATCTGATGCGGAACGCTTCAGCGTGAGTGCAAAATTGGGCCGAGCATAGGATTCAACGATTTGCTTACACCATTCACTATCTCTCTCAGTATCTAATAGTGTTGTTGTCGAATACTGTTACTTGGTATGAGTCAGAGATGTTTGGGGAGCGGGACGAGGCAAGGCCAGCCGATGTCTGCGGTATCGCGTCTAATACAAGAGAAACGAGTCTACAGCAAGAAAATATATTGACGTAACGAAACTGCTTATAAGAAGAAAAACGTAATAGAATTCGAACTCTAATCGAAATTCAATAGCTTACTTTTTGTTTCTTTCACTTCCTTTTTTTGTGTTTAAGGCTGGTCCACACAGATTTTTAAGACATAATGCATAAGGTTTTAAGACGTTATTTTAAAAACAACAATGAAAACGTGTTAAAACTAACGGATTACCCTTTGTCATCTGTAGGTCCTACAGGGATATTTGTGAGTTCGTATCCCGCAAAACGGATGGATTTTTCTATTTTTGTTTGTACCAAATTAACCGGCCACACAGTCACGTAAATAATTCTTGGAAACATATTGTTCGCGTTTTTGTTTGTGTGAGGAAATGAATCATCAATTTATTTATTCATGCATTTGGAATATACATACTAAAAAATAAATAAAAATAAATAAATAAATTCACATTTAGAGTCTACCCACTCAGTAACTAAACTGATTTGCAGTGGGGGACTTTAATTTAAAGGGCTAAACCAACCCTGTAGGCTTCGAACACCATCGACGAGTGAGCGATAACCAATCAAAGATCGATATTTCAAATACGAAACATATGAATCAGTGATTGGACAGTGCGAACACCTGCGGACAAATGCCAGAATCAAAAAGGCCGATTCAGAACAACTTTGGATTTATTGAGTGCTTCGTTGCTAGGACGGCTCCAAAGTCACCGTTTACTTATTTCTAAGCCAAGAAGTAATGTAATAGTGTTAAGCAGAGGCGTAACTCCCTATGGTGTAAGGTGTGCGAGGTACACGGGCCCCGCGATCTAGGGGCCCCCTCGACAACTACAGGTTTGTAATAATTTTTTTTTTTATAAGAAAGTATTCACAGATTTCAGTCGAGGAGGAGAAGTCAGACGAAGTGCAGTCCACACCCCAATCCCCTTTCCCCTGCCCACTGTCCCATTGAATATTTCTCCTCCCACTTGGCCCTGCCCTCCCTTGCTGGACTCCCGTATGACGACTCACGCGACGTACAATGGATCTGATTCGGATGTGGCTTTATTCTTCATTATCATCTTTCTCATCTTCATTATCACCCGCTCATCGTCTCGATTAGCCATCGTTGCATAAATATGAGACGTTAAGCCCCAATAATCAATCAATCAATCGAATATATATATATATTTTTTTTTTAATTGTTTTAAAATCTGAACATTACTTTTCGGTATGTTGCTACTGTGAACAGAACAGTACGAAATAACATGAGGGCCAGTGGCGTATCGAGGAATTCACAGTGGGGAGGGGTTGAACATCCTAAGCATGTAGGGGGTCTGGGGCGAAAGTCTTAGCCGGGGGAGGTCAATTCGCCGAAGGCGAATTTTTTCTTCATTGATGACGTTTTACACGCCTGTAAACACGTTTCAGAATCGGACCATGATACAAGATATAATATGATAGTTGTCCCCCGTCCGGACCCGTGGAAGATTCGATATATTCAGGATTCAATATAGTTGCTTACAGGCAGTGCCGATTGTAAGACGACCGAAAGAGGAACCCCCTAACCTCATCCACCCATAAGTTTTTCTAAAAATATTCATTCAAAATTGTCACATTCCTCCAATTTCCTTCCCCGTATGGCCCCGGAGAAGAATAGGTCCAAATTGACAACGTTTAAAATATGATGACGAAAAAACAAGATCTGTACTTCTGGCAAGCCGGGCCCCCCTAGACAGCGGGCCCCCCCGCTTCGCGGGGGCGGCGGGGGTCTCCTTTACGCCACTGTACTTTACAGCTACTTTCATTTTTTATAAAGGACCAAGAGTACGTACTATTTATTGAAACGGCGGTACGGTCCGGAAGTGAGTCATACACAATCACAACTCACGGGTTGAAACAGGAAACTCAGTGCTGGGGATGAGGTTTTGGGACTATAGAGCAAGAAAAGCCAATGTCAGTCGTCATTCCGAACCTGTGACGGTGGGAATTGTGGCGGGCGAAACAAACGTGTGTTTGTTTATTGCAAAAATAGAGTAGCGGTGACTTTTCACTACAAATACTCGTATATAGTAGCTTGCTACTCGCTACTTTACTGCATTTTCAAATGTAGCGCGCTACCAGTCTCGCTACCAAAAAAAGTAACATGCTACAAGTAGCGCGCTACTTGTAGCGCGTTACTTAACAACACTGGCAATAATACACTTATAAACTAGTATAAAATACTTTTTTTATACATATTTTATCTTGCAGATGTTATGCAGAAGGCATCACTAAATCTATTGAACAAAAGAAAGAAGAAAAAAAAGAGAGCGAGAGAGAGACTCAATTTACTATACATGACTTTCAAAACAATTATATTATATTTGCCTATCATGAAATCATATTACAGAACGTGTTTTGGAGAATAATAAGAAACGAGGCCAAAAATACGCTAGTTTCAAAACTGTTTGTGAACTAAAATTAATATTATCATCTACATAGTACCCAATTTGTGTGGAGTATTAAAAACTGAAATTTATTCTACGTGAATGTTATTAAGTAGGCGTATTTTCCTTATAGCACAATGGCGAGGATCATTCAAAACAATTCGATTTGATAGCAAGATGTGATGTGAGTGCCTATAGTTTTTTTAGTGTACACGCGAAATTGAATTGCTTGTGATCTAGAAAATGTGTTAGCCATCATGATCGATGCTTAAAAAACTATCGAAACAAATCGAGTTGGATAGAACACTGTGAAAATCTTAGTGCCCATTTTAATAGTTAAGAATATAAACGAGAAAATGAAATGCTTGTTATCTCTAAAAATGTATTGGGCTCGTACGGTACTCATTACGGGGAAACGAACAAAATACTGTTGGTCAGATCCCATTTGCATAATACGTTATGATAGAAATAATGCTGACAATGAAACCCGGCCACCCATAAACATTTCACAGATTTCTGGCGATAAGATAAGCCCTATTTTTTGGCCACGTTTACAACGGCCACACACACAAGTAAAAAAGTAATATACAAGTAAAATAAAAAAAGTACAGGTGATGCTGCAACCGAACCAAAACACAAACTTTATAAAATCTTATTTATATTAATACAAATATTTTTATTTATAAAAATCTCAAATCAAGATGTGATATAGTATCTGAGTCTGTTTTGTATGCAAGAAAGTAACCGTCGACAGAACAATCAAGAGACAAAACTGCAAATAGCGTCTTGAACACATGAAGCAACCTTTGACTTTACGTTGACGATCTACATAAAGCAAATACACTACAAAATCTACAAAATCAAATATATCTACAAAATCAAATTTATCAAATAATGAATAAATAACTGAAATATCTACAAAATCACACATGCCCCCTTCTCCCCCACCTGCACCCTCTCATAACAGATCAATTAAATATCACTGTTTTACCAGGTCTAGGGGAAATTATTTCAAAATTTTGATTTTAATTTTGGGATAATCAATATTTTGCGGAAAATTTTGAAAATGTCATTCTAAAGACGAATATGAAGTCAGAACTTAATTAAACTCATAAGTTTTGTTCACAAAAAAAAACTTTTCGAAATAAAATCAGCCAAATTCACACTACAGCCACCCATAAGAACACTGACCATTTAACAAGTGTATTTATTTATAAATACCAATTGGGGGCACTGTATACAATTAATTGAAGGTTAATGGTACAAATGGCCAATGGTTTACATTTTGGAGACAATTACCTCATTATCAAAATTTTGATTTCCGGGCACTTTCAAAACTATAAAATAACGGATAAAGCTAGATTTGACATTCTTAAAGGCCCACTAAACCCTCACATTTCGTTTAAAACGTGTAATTGTAAGCCTAATCTGTAACGGTTAGTGCATGTGTCAAGTTGCCTAGTGTATCAGGGCTCTTGCAATCCAAGAAAAAGTGTTTCGCCCCAGGCGTTGTGACGTCGACCAAACTACGCGCTACTCGCTGCATATGGAGCATCCTCTGTGTTTCGAGGCCCGCGCAAATATATCTCGTCGTCCAGACCCACCTAATTCAATTGAGCACAAATCGAACATACCACTGAATTCGTCTTACTTCGGTCTACACGATGAATGTTTAAACAACCTTATACCATTTATGCAACTTATTCTATAAAATGTTAAACATGAAGCAATTACCACATAATTTAGATGGAAACACAACTAATTTCAAGCAAATGTAATGAGGAGCTCGCTTTAAAAATCAGAATTCCAACCAGCCTATCATGTTAACTGATATGTCAGGATATTATAAGCAGAAAACCAGCAAGAAATTGATGAAAATTTAGCTGATTATCGTATCGTATTTCGTATGTATATAATAATGCGTGTTGTCCGTTCACTGCCGCGGAGTACAACTCGGTGAGCGCGGGCAAAGCCGCATGGCCTGTCAAGCTTTTAATAGCTTGGCTGAAAACATCAACGCATTTGTACATTGTACAAAATAAAATGTTTCAACTATAAACTTATTAGTTGTATGTCTCAATCTATTGCTATCGATACTTTAATACAAAAAAATAAAAAAAAAGCGCATAAAATAACTTAAAATAACTGAACAAACTATATTTTGAATTTGAAATACAAAATAATACTACAGTTATTAAGAAGATACAAAACAGCTTGAACCTGATATTATTAATATAAGTATTGCGGTTATCAAGATTTGTAATGTTAGTTTCCGGCAATTTTTAGTTACAGAATTTCCATTGATGCCAATAATAAAATAAAGTCGATATATATTAATAATAATGTAATGTAATAATGAAAGTAATAATGCCACCAATAATAACAATAATAATAATTGTGATGATGCAAACACGAATAATATGTAAATCACGCACACGCACACAACCAAACCATGACACACACGACTATTGTAGTTTTGACGTGTTCTTTAGGCCTATGTAATATATTTGTATCAGTTATTATTATTATTATTATTTCCAGGCCTGACTGGTAGAAATCCCACTCACTCATTGATAATGACTATACAACGCAAGACAAAATCAATACAATGTTTTTATAGTCGATAGTAAAGACTAGTAGTTTGACTGATCTCGATCTACGCAGCTCACTCGATATATTCGCGGACGTATCAGGCAATAGGCCGCTACACGCGTTGTTATATACACACGATAATCGGCCAAATGTTCATCAATTTCTTGCTGGTTTTCTGCTTGTAATATCCTGACATATCAGTTAACATGATAGTCTGGTTGGAATTCTGATTTTTAAAGCTACTTTCTCATTACATTAGCTTGAAATTGGTTGTGTTTCCAACTAATTATGTGGTAATTGCTTCATGTTTAACATTTTATAGAATAAGTTGCATAAATGGTAGAAGGTTGTTTAAACATTCATCGTGTAGACCGAAGTAAGAGGAATTCAGTGGTATGTCCGATGTGTGCTCAATTGAATTAGGTGGGTCTGGACGACGAGATATATTTGCGCGGGCCTCGAAACACAGAGGATGCTCCATATGCAGCGAGTAGCGCGTAGTTTGGTCGACGTCACAACGCCTGGACCCCTATTCGGTAACTTTCCCATTTCTGCCTGAAATGAAAGCAGCCGAAACGAATGCAGGCAGAAATTATTTGCCCGTTTCAGCCGTCGCCAAAGATGAACAAAATAGCGATTCTATAACAGCGCCTGAAATGTGTATGTACGCTTTGGGAGGACATCACAAGGCGACTGAGCCACCGAGGCTTTAAGCCAATCAGAAACAGACAATATCATGATTTAGAGGGCCGTGATCACTGCGACACGGCTCAAATCAAAACAAACATTACCCTACACAGTTACATGAACGCGTCTTTTACAACACAAGAAGCAACCAGCAACCTAGAATGACATATTTCTCTATTCTAGGAATTTCTCTATGTTCTAGAAAGCCTACAAGGTAATGCCTAGGCCTACGCCAATATCTTATTATGTCTTGACACTAGGGATGACATCGGGTACCCGGGTAGCCCGGGTACCCGGCTCCAACAATTTACCCGGAGCCGTTTTTTGGTCCGGGTAACTTTTTAGTCCGTTTATAGGATACCTTTACGCCCCAGTATTGCGTGCGCCGACCCTTCCACCACCCTTCCACAACATGTGACCCGGCGGAGCCGACTTGCATTCGTTACTGTTTGTTCTTTGTTTAACATTGTGATGAACATGCTGGCTAATACTTGTGCTATTACTGTGCATTTTCCTTAAAAATCGTGTTTTATGTAAGCGCTTCAGTTGTATATTGAGAAATGATTTTTTACTCGACGTGATTACTCCAGGCGTATTCAGAGAGGGTAACCGAGCAAGTGGCATGCATATCATTCGTCCCTCGCCTTCGCACCCCGCGCACTTCACAAGGCCTAGCGACGACCTTCAAATCAAGCCTACACATCGAAAAATACGTTTTCAGGATCCGAGTACCCGGGTAATATGAGAGCTGGAACCGGTTCCGAATTTTACTACCCGATGTCATCCCTACTTGACACTGAATTTATATGTATCGGCCTAGTAATACGGCAGTCCTAGTGATACAATAGGCCTAGAGTTGTTTACGTAATATTTCTCTAATGGCGGGCGTCACTAGACCGCGGCGCCGGCTGAGATTTTCGAATAATAAAGACTGCCTCAAATGAAAAGTAAAGACGTTGTTTATTGGTGTTTTTCACTCATTATAATGGAACATAATTATTAAATGCAGTTTGCAGTACAATATCACGCGTAAACAGTTATAATTATCCATGCTTAATATTACGGCTGATTTCGTTTCACCAGTAAAAAAGCTACTGAAACCATATCAGGACCACGGAAATGGATTCAGGCGGAAACGGGCACCAAAAAAGTTACAAAATCGCAATTATCCGATCAACGTCGAATTCAGGCAGAAACCATATCAGGACCTACGAAAAAAGTTACAGAATAGGGGTCCTGGGGCGAAACACTTTATCTTGGATTGCAAGAGCCCTGATACACTAGGCAACTTGACACATGCACTAACCGTTACAGATTAGGCTTACAATTACACGTTTTAAACGAAATGTGAGGGTTTAGTGGGCCTTTAACACTGATATGGAATCAAAACTCTGTTATATTTATCCGTGGGTCTCTAAAAAAAAATAATTTATAGAAAATAAAATAAACAGAAAAGTGCAAAATCTGGGCACCCCTGGATGCCACACCCACGACTTCAAAAGAGGCCAACAACCTAATTTGTACTTAAAATATATCGCGCTATGTAATTATTGAAGTTTCTTTTGTAAAACGGTAAAATTTGACCATTTTAGAGACATAACCCCGAAATCAAAATTTGGATTTCTGGGTAATGGGAGTTAAAAAATATGAATTTAACTAACTTTGTAATTCTAAACACTAATCTGAAATCGTATTGGCAATGTGTTAATGGTTAAGCTGTACAAAATATTGTAATAACTAATAATTAATTCAACAGAAAATTCTTCTTCTTCACACCCAGGACTTGAGAAGTGACCAACAAACTCATTTTTACTCAAAATACAACGGTACCTAATTATTGAAGATTGTTTGAAAAAGGATTTGTTTTTACCATTTTAGGGACATAGTCCCAAAATCAAAATTTTTATTTCCGGGAAATATTAGAGTGCAAAAAATATCAATAAAACTAGCTTTGTGATTCTAAACACGAATCTGAAATCACTTTTGTAATTTGTTTATTTGGTTTGGCAGTAAAAAAAAAAATAATTTATGTTTGCAAAATTCACGATCTGGACACCCCTGGGTGCCACACCCACCACTGGCCATGTGGCCAACAGTCAAATTCTACTCCAAATTCATCACTCTATCATAATAAATAGGTCTCCAAAATTCCGCAGGGGGGGGGGGGAGGTTTACAGGGTCTCACTAATGGTGTGTACAGGTGTCCCAGGGATCGCTTACCCCCGAGCTCACTAACCCCTCGGTAAACCAGCTCTAGGGTACGACTACCACCCGGGAAACAAACTCTAGTGTACAATTACCCTCCCAGTAATCCAGCCCTAGGGTACAAATACCCCCAACAGGGATCAATTACCCCCAATAGAAGCAGAGGGGGATACACGAGCCCTAGGGATGGTTAACCCTCAGTCTTTTTCTTATTCATCACATAACAGGAGGGTACACTAGCCCTAGGGATGGTTTACCCCCAGTCTTTTTCTTATTCAACACATCACAGGAGGGTACACTAGCCCTAGGGATGGTTGACCCCCAGTCTTATTTCTTACACATCCCAGGAGGGTACACGAGCCCTAGGGATGGTTGACCCCCAGTCTTATTTCTTATTCAACACATCCCAGGAGGGTACACGAGCCCTAGGGATGGTTGACCCCCAGTCGTATTTCTTAAACAACACATCCCAGGAGGGTACACGAGCCCTAGGGATGGTTGACCCCCAGTCTCATTTCTTAAACAACACATCCCAGGAGGGTACACTAGCCCTAGGGATGGTTTACCCCAAGCCTTATTTCTTATTCAACACATCACAGGTTGGTAGACCTGCATTAGGGATGGTGGACCCCCAGTCTTATTTCTTAAACAACACATCCCAGGAGGGTACATGAGCCCTAGGGATGGTTGACCCCCAGTCTTATTTATTATATAACACATCCCAGGAGGGTACACGAGCCCTAGGGATGGTTGACCCCCAGTCTCATTTCTTAAACAACACATCCCAGGAGGGTACACTAGCCCTAGGGATGGTTTACCCCAAGCCTTATTTCTTATTCAACACATCACAGGTTGGTAGACCTGCATTAGGGATGGTTGACCCCCAGTCTTATTTCTTAAACAACACATCCCAGGAGGGTACATGAGCCCTAGGGATGGTTGACCCCCAGTCTTATTTATTATATAACACATCCCAGGACGGTACACGAGCCCTAGGGATGGTTGACCCCCAGTCTTATTTATTATATAACACATCCCAGGACGGTACACGAGCCCTAGGGATGGTTGACCTCCAGTCTAATTTCTTATTCAACACATCACAGGAGGGTACACTAGCCCTAGGGATGGTTGACCCCCAGTCTTATTTCTTAAAGGCATATTTTCACATACAAGTAAGTATTTTTTGTTTTCATATAGACATTAAAAAAATAAGAAAACCGCAGTTTATGGCAACTTTGGACGAAGCTTACTCCCCCTACAATGATTTGTTTTGACGCGCGCCTCGGGGCATGTGACGTTGTTGGATGCGGGCTGAGCGGCTGGGCGAGGCGCGACTCGGGTAGGAACACCCGTTGCGTGGTGCAGTAAGGGGTTGACACTTGACAGTCTGTATGGATGGTTGTTTCTCAGATTTGCTTCAAGAGATGTACAATGAATAGTTTTATTAATAACTAATGTGAGTGCTAATACGGACAAGTGGATTGTGTAGAGTACGTCTTTAGGTTCTAGTTGATTTATTTGTAGTTGTAGTTTCATTATGCTTGTCGTGGAGGCATTAAGCATAACGGACATTGTAAGTGTCAAAACTGTTATGTTATTATTGTAAATGGCCATTTAGACTATAGTATACGTTTCGCACCAGCTATATTAATCAATAATCATGGTATTAAAATGTTGTGCGTACGGATGCAATAACAGTCTTGTAAGCCTGATCGACATTTCGTTTCACCGTTTTCCAAACAGGGACAAATCTGCAGTGCCTTTGGGTTTTTAGCCAGTGCGACATAAAAACTGGCCATCGAGAATTAATAGTAAGAACTCTGTAGGCCTACCAAGCAAATACACTCGTGTATGTTCCGAACATATCATTAAAGACGACTATGAAATTACCAATAGTTTGAAAATGGAAAATGAATCTAATGAAAAAAAAATCGAAACGTGTGTTAAAAAATGAGCAGTGCCGTCTGTCAAATTGAGAGGCAGCATTGATACCCCTTTAAAAACAGAGCGTAGAGCATGTTACCTTGCCGCTCGAAACAAGCATCGTCTTATTGAAAACATTCAAACCCAAAGTGCCCAAAGTACATCTCCACATCACGCTGTACTACGCTACAATTAATGTTTATGTAATGACGACTCACTAAATCACGAAACATTTCAGAATAAACCTAAAGAGATAGAAATAAAGTTTGAGCTTGATATTGAAACACTAAATAAGAGCCAACCATAGCAGTTTGCCGAGGGGATGACGTTTTGTGCAAGTTGGGAAAGTGAAACCGATGAAATAAACAACCACGACGAATCGTTTGAAACAGAAGATTTTGACGAATGTGAATCTGTCAATGATAGTGAGAGTGATCACACCGATGACAATCAATTCAATACGATGACAATACAAGTTCCTCCAAGCCAAACATACGGCATCTCGAACATACACCCTTCAACTGTCCGATAGAGGTCGGGGGCGGTGGGGCGCGCCACGGATGGCCAGCAGCGAAGATGAGTGAGCGCGGCACAGCTCGCATCCAACTACGTCACGCGTGTGACGTCACCCAATGAACATTCTTGATTAAAATTGCTCATAACTTGATTAAATACGGACCGATTTCTTTCATTTTTGTTCCTAAATTCTTTAAATAATTCAAGGTCTGACATAGTTTAACTACAACGCTAGATGACAATATGCCTTTAAATAACACACCCCAGGAGGGTACATGAGCCCTAGGGATGGTTGACCCCCAGTCTTATTTCTTAAACAACACATCCCAGGAGGGTACACGAGCCCTAGGGATGGTTGACCCCTAGTTCCACACTTTTTTAATATCTTTATTTGCATCTGCTATTTTGTTTTTGTAGTTATCGTTCTAAGTTGACTGTATTAACCTATTTAAGTGATTTCTGTATTCTTGGTAAGAAGATCGAGATTCAATATTGTTAGGATTTTTTAGGACTTGGTTACTCATTCGATCTTTGTGCTTAGTAGACTGTATAGGTCCTAATTTTATCCATGGTTTTAGTTTTTTAGTTTTATTATTTGTTTGGATTGTTTTTGTCGAAGAGCTGAGCTTTGTATAAGTTTTAATTTTGTCACTTATGTCTGTGTGCTTTGTCGTTGTTTTGTTCATTTAGCACTGATTCCCATGTTTCGTTTTTTAGAAAGTCATTAAGTTGCAAATAATTCAGAAGCTAAATCAAAAGTTAGGGTGCCAAATGGACGAGTGGTGATTTACCCGCCCCCTGACGTCACGAAGGAACGTGGCGCCCATAGTTGGGATAAATCCGCGAACTGTTACGCTTTCACGCGCTTAATGTACGACACTTATCTCGTTCTAGCTGTTATAATATTCACTTTTCAGGTAAAACCTATAGGAAAGCGTAGCTAGTTCACATCCCAGTGGTCAATATAAAGATTAGTTCAAAATTATAGACCCAGTAGTTAACTTGTTATAACAATTCGCGCATCAAAAGGATAAAATGAGCAACGCGTGATTTGTTTTTTCACTTCAATTGGCGAAAAACTAATGATTGGATTTTGACGAGAGTTTCTTTAGCATGTGTTCCAATAATGTGAGACAATAAACAAATAAACTTTCTAGATAGAAATTGCTCAGAACGAAAATTCATAGCATGCAATAATATGCAGGGTGTAGCGGTTGGGCCTCAAAAGTAGCGGTTTTGACCGTAAAACTAAGCACCTTGCATATTAGTGCATGCTATGAATTTTCGTTCTGGGCATTTTCTATCTAGAAAGTTTATTTGCTTATTGTCTCACATTATTGGTACGTATTCTTAAGAAACTTTCGTCAAAATCCGATCATTAGTTTTCCGCCAATTGAAGTTGAAAAAACAAAACACACCTTGCTCATTTTATCCTCTTCAGTGCGTGAATTGTTATAACAAGTTAACTACTTCGTCTATAATTTTGAAATAACCTTTATATTGACCACTGGTAAGTGAACTAATTATGTTTTCCAGGTTATATCTTAAAAATGAATATTATACCAGCTAGAACGAGATAAGTGTGGATGTGTTTTGCGTGGATCCGTCCGGACAGTAGGGACTTTTCCCAACTGCTAGTCACGTGACACAGTACTCGGCGCAAGCTCCGCCTATCACCACTCGTCAATTGTTCTATGCGATTACGGTTTTGACCAATATCGTACCTAAGTTAATATTGCTCTATAAAGCTTCATTTATTAAATTATTGCCCGTTTTTAAATATCTGGCCTAAAATATGACACAGAAAATTAAAATGTTACGAAAGTTTAAACTTGGGAGTTTAATTTGTATTTGAATTCTGAAAATGTTCAACAATAGAATAATGCATATTATGTTTTGGTAAACTGTGGTGACTTTGACCCAATTTCAACGATTTTTTTTTCATAAATTCGATAATATCTAATTAAAAAATTGCAAAACTTCGATCTTAGGGGCGGAGGTGAGAATTCTGTATCAAAATATCCGAAGATGTAACAGACGTGTAAATTGGTAGATAGACAGTCATGTAGGCCTATAACCATTTTAATAAAATCCAGTTGGGTTTAAAATTAGGGGTAAATTCTAAATATCCAAAACGGACGATGTGACAAATGTGAAAATGCCAGAGTAACTTACTCATCAACAGTTCACCGTTTCGTACGTTGAAAGTTTGCAGGTTAGTTCATTTTATGAAAATTAACTAGCTGCTTAGGACAGAACTTGGGAAATATAATCTCCTCGAGGGATAAAATCCCTAGGCCTCGTGTACACTCCTAGTACGTGTTTTTTAAGATATAAGACTGAGAGTTCACCATCCCTAGGGCTCGTGTACCCAGACCCTACTAATACGTGTTGTTCAAGAAATACGTCTGTGAGTTAACCATCCCTAGGGCTCGTGTACCCTCCTGGGATGTGTTGTTCAAGAAATAAGACTGAGGGTAGACCATCCCTTGGGCTCGTTTACCCTCCTGGGATGTGTTGTTCAAGAAATAAGACTGAGGGTCAACTATCCCTAGGGCTCGTGTACCCTCCTGTGATGTGTTGTTTAAGAAATAAGACTGGGGGTCAACTATCCCTAGGGCTCGTGTACCCTCCTGGGATGTGTTATTAAAGAAATAAGACTGGGGGCTAACCATCCCTAGGGCTCGTGTACCCTCCTGGGATGTGTTATTAAAGAAATAAGAATGGGGGTCAACCATCCCTAGGGCTCGTGTACCCACCTGTGATGTGTTGTTTAAGAAATAAGACTGAGGGTCAACTATCCCTAGGGCTCGTGTACCCTCCTGTGATGTGTTGTTTAAGAAATAAGACTGGGGGTTAACCATCCCTAGGACTCGTGTACCCTCCTGGGATGTGTTATTAAAGAAATAAGACTGGGGGTTAACCATCCCTAGGGCTCGTGTACCCTCCTGTGATGTGTTGTTTAAGAAATAAGACTGGGGTCAACTATCCCTAGGGCTCGTGTACCCTCGTGGGATGTGTTGTTTAAGAAAGAAGACTGAGGGTCAACCATCCCTAGGGCTCGTGTACCCTCTTGTGATGTGTTTTATAAGAAATAAGACGGGGGGTCAACCATCCCTAGGGCTCGTGTACCCTCCTGTGATGTGTTATATAAGCAATAAGACTGGGGTCAACCATCCCTAGGGCTCGTGTACCCTCCTGTGATGTGTTATATAAGCAATAAGACTGGGGTCAACCATCCCTAGGGCTCGTGTACCCTACTGGGATGTGTTATATAAGATATAAGACTGGGGGTCAACCATCCCTAGGGCTCGTGTACCCTCCTGTGATGTGTTAAAGAAGAAAGAAGACTGGGGTCAACCATCCCTAGGGCTCGTGTACCCCCTATGGCTTATAGGGTAGGGTTAACCAGCTCTGAGGGGTTACTTGTACACTAGGGTAGGTTTACCCTGGGGCTAATCGTTTACTAGAGGTGGTTTACCGGGGGGTATATGTGCCCTAGGACTGCTTTACCGGGGGGTAATCCAGCTCGGGGGTAAACGATCCCTGTTACACGTAATTATCTTTAAAACCATTTTGAATGTGTTATTTTCGCTATGGCTATGCCTAGGCCTATGTGCGCCATGTTGACTATCTTGCAACGGAAGTGCTTTGGATTCATGTGCAGGTGTATTGAATTGGGTCTGTTTAATAAAAAGGTTAAAACAAAACACGCCCGCCCTACTACCTACTATATAAAAACAAGTGGGCGTGTTTTGTTTCAACCTTTTTATTAAACAGACTAAATCCAATAACCAGACCCAAAAACCAAACCCAATAATCTTCCTAACTTTTGTGGGATGTCAGGTAGATGGGAAAACATCAACCGGATCCCCTTGATGTTTTCCCACGAAAGTTAGTAAGGTTATTGGGTCTGGTTATAGCTCCAGTCTGTAACATTAGAGGTGGCGGTGACTTGTAGTAGGTTAGGTTAGGTGGGTGGGGCCTCGAGAATGTTCGAGGTGGGCGTCTTGCTTGACAAGGTTCCATTGTAGTAGTCATGTAGAGTTGTAGACGGAGACAATAAAGAAGACTTGTGTTAATCAAATACGAGAGTGTTATTAAACCATTATAAATCCACGATTAAACATCACATGGTGGCAGCGGTGGGATCATTTCAACATGTCTACTTATCAAGCAAAACCACCAGGTCCCTTTGATTTTACTAAACCTGAAGAATGGCCAGCGTGGAAAAATAGATTTCTACTATTCCGTGAGATAACATCCCTTTCCGAGTTGACGGGAAAGCAGCAGGTTAGCGCCTTAATATATGAAATGGGGGATAAAGCCTACGAGGTTATTCAAAGTTTTAAGCTCTCTGCTGCAGACAGGGCGAATTTTGACAAGGTGGTTCAGTCCTTTGACAGCTATCTGGTGCCCAAACGGAATGTTATCTTTGAAAGGGCCAAGTTTAACCAACGATCTCAGGGAGACATGGAACCGGTATCAGACTTCATTCAAGATCTATATAAACTCTCTGAACATTGCGAATACAGTTCACTAAGAGATGATTTGATTCGGGATAGAATTGTGGTAGGCCTACGGGATGTGAAATTGTCAGAACAACTACAGCTTGACTCCCAGCTTACCCTGGAGACTGCAGTGACCAAGGTAAAACAATCGGAATGTGTGAAAAAACAACAAGAAGTGCTGCGACAATCCAGCGTTATGGGAGCAGACATTGATAAGATCGAAGGTAGGCCTAGGTCTAAAGCCAGTTCGGGGAAGCCTTCATACCCCGACAATATGGGTAAGAAATGCACGAGGTGTGGATACCCTTTCCATCCCATTGGAGAGTGCCCCGCTTGCAATGCTGAGTGTCATAGATGTCGCAGAAAGGGACACTTTCAAGCGTGTTGCAAGACGAAGAAGATTAATCAAATACAGGAGGAGGAAACTGAGGACACAGGCCAAAGCTCTGACCAAGAGTTTCTAGGGGTGATAGAAGTAGACCACGTTTCATCAGGAAGCAACGAGCCCTGGAGAGTTAACATACACATGGATGACAAGCTTATTGCGTTTAAAATGGACACGGGTGCAGATGTAACCGTAGTACCAGAAACCCTAGGGCTCGGGAAACCGATGAAGATGTCTGATCGGAAGCTTTTCGGTCCAGGTAATACAGCACTGAAAGTGAAAGGTATGTTCTTAGCAAAGTTTTCTTATAACCTTAAGCAAACGGAACAAAAAGTATATGTTATACAAGATTTAAAAGAGCCATTGTTGGGGCGTCCAGCGGTTGAGGCATTGAACCTGCTGAGTAGGGTACACCGTGTTGCAGACGATAGTTCGGATATAAAATCACAATTAAAACTCAAATATCCTAAAGTGTTCGGTCCACTTGGAAAAATGAATAAGCCCTATAAAATTACTTTGGCCGATGATGCAAAGCCGTTTGCAATACATGCACCCCGGAGAATAGCGTTACCTAGGCGGCAAAAGGTTAAACAGGAGCTTAATCGCATGCTAAACCTGGGTATCATCACTGAGGTCACTGAACCCACTGAGTGGTGTGCGGGCCTTGTAGTGGTCGACAAGCCAAATGGTGGAATCAGGTTGTGTGTAGACCTCACTCACCTCAACGAGAGCGTCAAAAGAGAACGTTTAATATTGCCGTCAGTGGACGAAACTTTAGCCCTCATTGGTGATTCAAGGGTATTCTCCAAAATGGATTGCAATACTGGCTATTGGCAGGTTTTATTGGATCCAGAAACCTCCAAGCTCACAACCTTCCTTACACCATATGGTAGGTTCAGGTTTAATAGACTTCCATTTGGGATTTCGAGCGCTTCGGAATTCTTTCAGCGAGAAATGTCGAGAATCCTAGAGGGTTTAGAGGGTGTAGTGTGCCACATCGATGACATAGTGGTACATGGGAAGGACAAGCAAGAACATGATGACCGACTTCACAAGGTAATGAGTAGGCTAGAACTGCATGGAGTAACGCTAAGATGTGATAAGTGCCAGTTTGGAGTTGAAAGTATTAAACTGTTGGGTCACATACTAACGAAGGATGGAGTCAAATCGGATCCAAGTAAAGTCCAGGCTATTTTGAAATTAGAGCCCCCTAAAAATGTCAGTGACTTGAGAACATTTTTTGGCATGATTGATTTCTTAGCCAAGTTTCTTCCAAATCTCTCTCACACTACGAAGCCATTACGAGACTTACTAAAGGCTGACCGTGAGTATATCTGGGATACGCCACAAAGAGAAGCTTTTAATCAAATAAAAAACATGATTACGCAGACTCCAGTACTCGTACGCTATGATTTGCAGAAGGTTCATAGAATATCTGCTGACGCTTCATCATACGGCATGGGAGCTTGTCTAGAGCAACAGGAAACGGATGGTTGGCATCCAGTGGCGTATGCGTCGAAAGCTATGACAGCATATGAACAACAACTTCCACAAATCGAAAAGGAGGCCAGCAGTATCACCTGGGCTTGTGACCGATTCGCCGAGTATGTACTGGGAAAAAAGTTTATAATTCGTACGGATCACAAGCCACTCTTGTCCTGCCTGAAAACGAAGGGAATTGAAGAGCTGACGCCTCGTCTTCAACGCCTCCGTATGCGGCTCATGCGATATGATTACTCGATCGAGCATGTTGCGGGTAAGGAATTTTACACCCCTGACGCGCTCTCAAGGGCTCCGATAAACGATGCTTCCGAGGAAATCGCCTTTGCTATGGAGATTGAAGAATATGCCACAGGAATAATCAAGGACCTGCCGGTAACAGATCAGCGACTAGAGGAAATAAGAAGGTCCCAAATAAATGATCCAGCATACAAGACTTTGATTTCATATGTTATGACTGGTTGGCCAAAATATGCTAATCAAGTTAGCGTACACTGTGCACAATATTGGAATGCGAAGGATGACCTCACCCTACAAAATGGGTTAATCCTAAAAGGTCCACGAATATGGATTCCGGTCTCGTTACGAAGCGACATTTTACATCGTATTCACGAAGGACACCTGGGCATTGTCAAGTGTCGAGACAGGGCTAGGCAAACGGTGTGGTGGCCAGGAATTTCACAACATATTGCCGACATGGTTTCTAACTGCCCCACCTGCTGTAAAGAGAAGCCAGCAAGGCGAGAACCCTTGTTACCCACCGAACTACCCCGACATCCATGGGAGATCGTGGGGACGGATTTAGCAGAACGAGGTAAAATGAAGTATTTGATTATAATGGACTATTATTCTCGTTACCCCGAAGTATTCCCACTAACTTCGACAACGAGTGGGGATATCATACAGCGGTGTAAGTCAGCGTTTGCCCGACATGGCATTCCCAAGGAGGTACGCTCTGATAACGGCCCACAATATGCATGCCAGGAATTCAGACAATTTGCAAATTTATATGGGTTTAAAACTGTCACTAGCAGCCCTCGATATCCCTGCAGTAATGGGTTGATTGAGGCGGGGGTGAAGACTATAAAGAATATCATAAGTCGTTCGCCGGACCCTTATTTAGGTTTACTATCTTACCGTTCTACTGCATTGGCAGATTTGGGATATAGCCCATCCCAACTTTTAATGGGAAGAAACTTACGAACTACTCTCCCAACTCCCAATAAAACCCTCGAGCCTTTATTCATTGATCATGAGCAGTTTTCTAAAAGGAATGACGAATACAAAAAGAAACAAAAATATTTTTTTGATCAACGTCATGGAACTCGAGAACGGACGCCACTTCCACCAGGCCAACCGGTTTGGATAACCGATCTTAAAAGGCCAGGCATAGTGAAGGAACCGGCCTCGACCCCGAGGTCGGTAAGGGTGACCACATCACAGGGAGAAGTCCGAAGAAACATGCATCATCTCATCAAAATGCCCGTTACTTCCAAAGATAACACTGAGGACGAACGTGCTACATCTCCGACCTTGGGCCAGAGGAACATCACCACGCCTACAGTACAGTTTCAGCCTACCGCTCCTGTAACCGATGCTGGCTCTGAACCCCGATCAGAAGTTGTCGCCCAAGAGGAACGTCCTAGTAGCCGATCTACGCGATCTGGAAGGACAGTCCATGCTCCAAAAAAACTTAACTTGTAAAAAAAAAAAAAAAAAAAAAATGGTCAGAAGAGAGGATGTAACATTAGAGGTGGCGGTGACTTGTAGTAGGTTAGGTTAGGTGGGTGGGGCCTCGAGAATGTTCGAGGTGGGCGTCTTGCTTGACAAGGTTCCATTGTAGTAGTCATGTAGAGTTGTAGACGGAGACAATAAAGAAGACTTGTGTTAATCAAATACGAGAGTGTTATTAAACCATTATAAATCCACGATTAAACATCACACAGTCGGCCTCATCAATCACCATCACCAGTGTGTTCATGTGTCTTGGTCGACTATTTTGCGCGATACAAGGTTTCATACATTTGCTTACCTGGTGGCATTTAAAGCCACCTAGCGGCGGACTAGAAAAACAACGTATGTATAACCATCCACACCATCCCTGGCAAGGATGGAAGCCTAGAAATCCGTGCATAGCCGTAGCAAAAATAACACTTTAAAAAAACCATATGCTGTTAATTTACTTACAAATACCAACAATTTTAAGATTCTTAAACTGTATGTACATTTTAAATCAGTCCTATTCGTTAAACAAAACTTTCATTTGCTTAACAAAAATCCAGAAACTGACTCACACCATACTAGTAAACTAGCCCAGCTTAATTCTAACTATATGAACATTTAATTATTTAACAAACTTCCTCAAGGAATAAAAATAATTGTTACATATTTTAATAATCAATCATAAATATACATTAATATGTTAGGGAATTTAGTGTTGCCATAGTTTATGTTGGTCATGCCAATGATATTCAACAGCTATAGCAAAAGTAGGCTAGATCATCAGTCCCCCAACCTTTCACTCAGTAGCGGCGCGTGGCAAATTGAAGCCATTTTGAATTGGCCAGTTCAGTAGTGCCGGAAGTTAATCTTGCTAGGGGGGGCACATGAAGACAGTGGCATATCCGAGAATTGACCATGGGGGGGGGGGGGGCGGGGAGTCGAACATCCCTCGCCAGATAGGGGTCTGGGGCGAAAGCCTCAGCCGCCGGAGGCCTATTCGCCAAAAGCGTTTTTTGTTTTTCACATGTGACGTTTTAAATGCCTGTGATCAATCGTATAATGTCATAGAGTATAGTTTTCTTTATTCTTTGTTATTTATTAAACTTATATTTTCTTTTTCTTATTGAATTCGGCTATGAATCAAGGGATATCGAACTTCTTTAAGGGATATCGAACTTCTTTATCAAGTCTTGACACAGGCGTCCCAATGATTGAAAACGGTTCCTTCTCTCCGTGTGCTTTTATTTAGGGGGGGGGGGGCATGGGGGGCCTTGGATACGCCACTGCATGAAGATGACGTGCGTCAAGCGCGTGTTCTCGACGTGTACGGTTTTGCCTAAGCCGTCGGAGTGACTATAGTTGTGTTATTACATATTACAGGGGATTGGGGTCAGTGCTTAAAGTGGAGTCGGAGAAGTAACAATTGCACGATTGCAAATGTAAAGTAGAGACAATGCGGGGAACCGGGGGGGGGGTTTGGGGGGGCACGGCCCCCCAGTTTTGCCCCGCAGGGACTTTTTTAGGGTGTTTTGCCACGAACACGTTAAAATGGCTTTCGATAGGGGTAAGGGGGTTGAGGACCCGTCCTAAAATAATACTTTGGTGAAAAAAACCAAACGTTGAAACACATATGTAATATGTATTTATAAATAAATACATTGGATGAGCAAATACAAAGTACAACAAAACGTTCAACATACATCGCAAATACACATTGAATCGATAAAAGTTAGTGCCGGTATGACATACCGTCGGTATTTTTAGTAACGATATGCATACCGGCTCATACCGCCCCACTTAAACCACTGGTGGGGGGGGGGGGGGGATGGCTATGGCTAGGCTACATTCCGATGTAACTCTAATTATGCCCCTTTGTACAATAACAAGAAAGGTTAAAATAACGTTCTCTGGAAATTCAGCATACAAATAAACTAATTGCGCAATGATTGTTACACCAAATCATGCGCACATCCTATGACTACTACTTCTTGTAGCCTACCACTAAAAAGTAACACTTCATATCAACACTGTATTATTATTATTACTGACACGGTGTCTAGTTCTGTCATATTCCTCATATTCCTACAAATGTATTCAGTGCAACCAGTGCAACAAACAATGGCATGCACCAGCACGTGCAAAAGAGCTCACACATTCAGATTTCGAAGAAGAATGTGTTTCGCTACTTCGTCTGCGGGAGCTTTTAAAAGCACAACAGGACTGTAATAAGATATGTTAATAAAACAATAGTATTTTACATTTTTGAGAACTGAATATTAGCAGAATTCTCTACTTCTAGGGGGGGGGGGGGGGGGGGGGGCGCAAATCGATATTATTGCCCCCCCCACTCTCGAATTCCAGGGGGGCCTGTTCCGGCGCAACTGGGCAGTTTACAGGCTAATTTGGACCTTTCAGTACTGCTAGCGCTGCGAGTGGCAGAAAGTCGCGTTTGAGACTCCCATTCCCACCTACGCCTGTGGCTGCTAATTGTACTAAGGTATTTGCTGCTAGGTTGCGCATCTAGCCTACTATAGCTGTTGAATATCATTGTTGCGGTTCTCTAACCTCAGCCTTTAGGATTGGCCCTATGCAACTGCCTTCTATTACAATTAGAAAATATCCAAATATACTATAGGTCAATATTGAACTATACTTTATATCTAAGCATATGTTTGGATACAAACTAACCAGACTAAGTATCCATGTAAAGTAAAGTACCTAATTAGGTAATATCTGAAAAGTAATTACTCTCTTTGTCTTTGTTACCCAGTCAGTCTTGTCACTGAACTCCATTAAGCAGTATGGAGTCATAATAGGGAAGGCTCACACATTTTTTTTTATCTGCTTACTGGTTATCTCAAGTTAAAATAAACGGGAACTAATTGGTTTCGGCTCGAAAGGTGTATTAACATCGCTTTAACAGCAAGTCAAAGATATTGCTGTCAAAACACGCTCAGAAACAGACCAGCGCCATCTTGCTCGTGATTAAAAGGTCATTACCCAGTAAACAATAATTTTATATCATACAAATAGAACTGAAATCCCACCCTTTAGTAGATTATTGGCTATTGCTCTCATAAGACTTTAACAGCTGAACCAACGTTTATTTCTAGTTAGTAAATGAACGTTGCTCAACATTAATTAACAACAATATGTTAAATAATTGCATTATTCTAAACACGTTTTGGTATACTGTATCAAAATGTATTTTCTGAAGAAAACAGTGGTATAAAAGGCATTGTTGTAAAGTCACTGCGTCCTAGATATTGTAAAATGTCCAACCTTATAATATCGTTGATATTATTAAGAATACTTCAAGGAGGCAGTTGTTGACATGAGTTATGACGTCAAGAGCTGTTTTTCAATTACGGAACGGGAAGTTCCAAATTTCAAACTTAAAATGCTAATAGAATTGGAAATATAAACTTCTCAGATATAAAAATTATACCGCCCGTATTTTTAGATTATGATCTTCCATTTTTAGGTACTTTGAGGAATATTTATTTTTGATGAGCCTTCCCTATTGTGTTAAATAAAGCAAACATACAATCAGTGATCGTCCAGTTTATTTACATCCATCCACCAAATGCAATATGAAACAATAATTTTATCTATTGATAATTTTAAACATAAAATAGAAAATTTCTTCTTAAATAAAGCATACTATCCTTTAAATGACTATTTAAAGAATGATGGTAAATATAACAAAATATCAACTTCTAAATGTGTAAACAAATTGCCGAAAGCTATAGGTTAGGCTATGTTATGATTATTTAAATATGAATAAATGATTATTTAAAGAATGATAGTAAATATAACAAAACATCAACTTCTAACAAACATTTTGTTGATATCATTGAGCACAGAGTAATGCACAAACACATACACTGTGAGTACATTTATAGAACAGTGATATCACTCAGTGAGTACAGAGTAATGCACAAACACATACACTGTGAGTACATTTATAGAGCAGTGATATCACTCAGTGAGTACAGAGTAATGCACACACACATACACTGTGAGTACATTTATAGAACAGTGATATCACTCAGTGAGTACAGAGTAATGCACAAACACATACACTGTGAGTACATTTATAGAACAGTGATATCACTCAGTGAGTACAGAGTAATGCACAAACACATACACTGTGAGTACATTTATAGAACAGTGATATCACTCAGTGAGTACAGAGTAATGCACAAACACATACACTGTGAGTAAATTTATAGAACAGTGATATCACTCAGTGAGTACAGAGTAATGCACAAACACATACACTGTGAGTACATTTATAGAACAGTGATATCACTCAGTGAGTACAGAGTAATGCACAAACACATACACTGTGAGTACATTTATAGAACAGTGATATCACTCAGTGAGTACAGAGTAATGCACAAACACATACACTGCGAGTACATTTATAGAACATTGATATCACTCAGTGAGTACAGAGTAATGCACAAACACATACACTGTGAGTACATTTATAGAACAGTGATATCACTCAGTGAGTACAGAGTAATGCACAAACACATACACTGTGAGTACATTTATAGAACAGTGATATCACTCAGTGAGCACAGAGTAATGCACAAACACATACACTGTGAGTACATTTATAGAACAGTGATATCACTCAGTGAGTACATAGTAATACACGAACAGTGTTACACTATGTGAGTTCATTTAAATAATACTGATATCAGTGAGTACATAGTAATACACTAACAGTGTTACACTATGTGAGTTCATTTACACAATACTGATATCAGTGAGTACAGAGTAATACACGAACAGTGTTACACTATGTGAGTTCATTTACACAATACTGATATCAGTGAGTACAGAGTAATACACGAACAGTGTTACACTATGTGAGTTCATTTACACAATACTGATATCAGTGAGTACAGAGTAATACACGAACAGTGTTACACTATGTGACCAAGACTGAGCCCGATACAATGGGTTGAGACCAAGACTGAGCCCGATACAATGGGTTGAGCACAAGACTGAGCCGCAGCCCCATACAATGGGTTGAGACCAAGACTGAGCCCGATACAATGGGTTGAGACCAAGACTGAGCCCGATACAATGGGTTGAGACCAAGACTGAGCCCGATACAATGGGTTGAGACCAAGACTGAGCCCGATACAATTGGTTGAGACCAAGACTGAGCCCGATACAATTGGTTGAGACCAAGACTGAGCCCGATACAATTGGTTGAGACCAAGACTGAGCCCGATACAATGGGTTAAGACCAAGACTGAGCCTGATACAATGGGTTGAGACCAAGACTGAGCTTGATAGAATGGGTTGAGACCAAGACCGAGCCCGATACAATGGGTTAAGACCAAGACTGAGCCTGATACAATGGGTTGAGACCAAGACTGAGCTTGATAGAATGGGTTGAGACCAAGACCGAGCCCGATACAATGGGTTGAGACCAAGACTGAGCCTGATAGATTGGGTTGAGACCAAGACTGAGCCAGATACAATGGGTTGAGCAAGACTGAGCCCGATACAATGGGTTGAGACCAAGACTAAGCCCGATACAATGGGTTGAGCCCAAGACTGAGCCCGATACAATGGGTTGAGACCAAGACTGAGCCCGATACAATGGTTTGAGCCCAAGACTGAGCCCGATACAATGGGTTGAGCCCAAGACTGAGCCCGATACAATGGGTTGAGACCAAGACTGAGCCCGATACAATGGGTTGAGACCAAGACTGAGCCCGATACAATGGGTTGAGCCCAAGACTGAGCCCGATACAATGGGTTGAGACCAAGACTGAGCCGCAGCCCCATACAATGGGTTGAGACCAAGACTGAGCCCGATACGATGGGTTGAGACCAAAACTGAGCCCGAGCCCGATACAATGGGTTGAGACCAAGACTGAGCCGCAGCCCCATACAATGGGTTGAGACCAAGATTGAGCCCGATACAATGGGTTAAGACCAAAACTGAGCCTGATACAATGGGTTGAGACCAAGACTGAGCCCGATACAATGGGTTAAGACCAAGACTGAGCCCGATACAATGGGTTGAGACAAAGACTGAGCCCGATACAATGGGTTGAGACCAAGACTGAGCCCGATACAATGGGTTGAGACCAAGACTGAGCCAGATACAATGGGTTGAGACCAAGACTGAGCCCGATACAATGGGTTGAGACCAAGACTAAGCCCGATACAATGGGTTAAGACCAAGACTGAGCCCGATACAATGGGTTGAGACCAAGACTGAGCCCGATACAATGGGTTGAGCACAAGACTGAGCCCGATACAATGGGTTGAGACCAAGACTAAGCCCGATACAATGGGATGAGACCAAGACTGAGCTGGATACAGTGGGTTGAGACCAAGATTGAGCCCGAGCCCGATACAATGGGTTGAGACCAAGACTGAGCCCAAAACAATGGGTTGAGACCAAGATTGAGCCCGATACAATGGAATGAGACCAAGACTGAGCTGGATACAATGGGTTGAGACCAAGATTGAGCCCGAGTCCGATACAATGGGTTGAGACCAAGACTGAGCCCGAAACAATGGGTTGAGACCAAGACTGAGCCCGAGCCCGATACAATGGGTTGAGACCAAGACTGAGCCCTATACAATGGGTTGAGACCAAGACTAAGCCCGATACAATGGGTTGAGACCAAGACTGAGCCCGATACAATGGGTTGAGACCAAGACTGAGCCCGATACAATGGGTTGAGACCAAGACTGAGCCCGATACAATGGGTTGAGACCAAGACTGAGCCCGATACAATGGGTTGAGACCAAGACTGAGCCCGATACAATGGGTTGAGACCAAGACTGAGTCCGAGCCAGATACAATGGGTTGAGACGTTGAGACCAAGACTGAGCCCGATACAATGGGTTGAGACCAAGACTGAGCCCGATACAATGGGTTGAGACCAAGACTGAGCCCGATACAATGGGTTGAGACCAAGACTGAGCCCGATACAATGGGTTGAGACCAAGACTGAGCCCGATACAATGGGTTGAGACCAAGACTGAGCCCGATACAATGGGTTGAGACCAAGACTGAGTCCGAGCCAGATACAATGGGTTGAGACCAAGACTGAGCCCGATACAATGGGTTGAGACCAAGACTGAGCCCGATACAATGGGTTGAGACCAAGACTGAGCCCGAAACAATGGGTTGAGACCAAGACTAAGCCCGATACAATGGGTTGAGACCAAGACTGAGCCCGATACAATGGGTTGAGACCAAGACTGAGCCCGATACAATGGGTTGACCACAAGACTGAGCCCGATACAATGGGTTGAGACCAAGACTAAGCCCGATACAATGGGTTGAGACCAAGACTGAGCCCGATACAATGGGTTGAGACCAAGACTAAGCCCGATACAATGGGTTGAGACCAAGACTGAGCCCGATACAATGGGTTGAGACCAAGACTGAGCCCGATACAATGGGTTGAGACCAAGACTGAGCCCGATACAATGGGTTGAGACCAAGACTGAGCCCGATACAATGGGTTGAGACCAAGACTGAGCCCGATACAATGGGTTGAGACCAAGACTGAGTCCGAGCCAGATACAATGGGTTGAGACCAAGACTGAGCCCGATACAATGGGTTGAGACCAAGACTGAGCCCGATACAATGGGTTGAGACCAAGACTGAGCCCGAAACAATGGGTTGAGACCAAGACTAAGCCCGATACAATGGGTTGAGACCAAGACTGAGCCCGATACAATGGGTTGAGACCAAGACTGAGCCCGATACAATGGGTTGACCACAAGACTGAGCCCGATACAATGGGTTGAGACCAAGACTAAGCCCGATACAATGGGTTGAGACCAAGACTGAGCCCGATACAATGGGTTGAGACCAAGACTAAGCCCGATACAATGGGTTGAGACCAAGACTAAGCCCGATACAATGGGTTGAGACCAAGACTGAGCCCGATACAATGGGTTGAGACCAAGACTGAGCCCGATACAATGGGTTGAGACCAAGACTGAGCCCGATACAATGGGTTGAGACCAAGACTGAGTCCGAGCCAGATACAATGGGTTGAGACGTTGAGACCAAGACTGAGCCCGATACAATGGGTTGAGACCAAGACTGAGCCCGATACAATGGGTTGAGACCAAGACTGAGCCCGATACAATGGGTTGAGACCAAGACTGAGCCCGATACAATGGGTTGAGACCAAGACTGAGCCCGATACAATGGGTTGAGACCAAGACTGAGCCCGATACAATGGGTTGAGACCAAGACTGAGTCCGAGCCAGATACAATGGGTTGAGACCAAGACTGAGCCCGATACAATGGGTTGAGACCAAGACTGAGCCCGATACAATGGGTTGAGACCAAGACTGAGCCCGAAACAATGGGTTGAGACCAAGACTAAGCCCGATACAATGGGTTGAGACCAAGACTGAGCCCGATACAATGGGTTGAGACCAAGACTGAGCCCGATACAATGGGTTGACCACAAGACTGAGCCCGATACAATGGGTTGAGACCAAGACTAAGCCCGATACAATGGGTTGAGACCAAGACTGAGCCCGATACAATGGGTTGAGAACAAGACTAAGCCCGATACAATGGGTTGAGACCAAGACTGAGCCCGATACAATGGGTTGAGACCAAGACTGAGCCCGATACAATGGGTTGAGACCAAGACTGAGCCCGATACAATGGGTTGAGACCAAGACTGAGCCCGATACAATGGGTTGAGACCAAGACTGAGCCCGATACAATGGGTTGAGACCAAGACTGAGTCCGAGCCAGATACAATGGGTTGAGACCAAGACTGAGCCCGATACAATGGGTTGAGACCAAGACTGAGCCCGATACAATGGGTTGAGACCAAGACTGAGCCCGAAACAATGGGTTGAGACCAAGACTAAGCCCGATACAATGGGTTGAGACCAAGACTGAGCCCGATACAATGGGTTGAGACCAAGACTGAGCCCGATACAATGGGTTGACCACAAGACTGAGCCCGATACAATGGGTTGAGACCAAGACTAAGCCCGATACAATGGGTTGAGACCAAGACTGAGCCCGATACAATGGGTTGAGACCAAGACTAAGCCCGATACAATGGGTTGAGACCAAGACTGAGCCCGATACAATGGGTTGAGACCAAGACTAAGCCCGATACAATGGGTTGAGACCAAGACTAAACCCGATACAATGGGTTGAGACCAAGACTAAGCCCGATACAATGGGTTGAGACCAAGACTGAGCCCGATACAATGGGTTGAGACCAAGACTAAGCTGGATACAATGGGTTGAGACCAAGACTAAGCCCGATACAATGGGTTAAGACCAAGACTAAGCCCGATATGATGGGTTGAGACCAAGACTGAGCCCGATACAATGGGTTGAGACCAAGACTAAGCTGGATACAATGGGTTGAGACCAAGACTGAGCCCGATACAATGGGTTGAGACCAAGACTAAGCTGGATACAATGGGTTGAGACCAAGACTAAGCTGGATACAATGGGTTGAGACCAAGACTAAGCTGGATACAATGGGTTGAGACCAAGACTAAGCTGGATACAATGGGTTGAGACCAAGACTGAGCCCGATACAATGGGTTGAGACCAAGACTAAGCTGGATACAATGGGTTGAGACCAAGACTAAGCTGGATACAATGGGTTGAGACCAAGACTGAGCCCGATACAATGGGTTGAGACCAAGACTAAGCCCGATACAATGGGTTGAGACCAAGACTAAGCTGGATACAATGGGTTGAGACCAAGACTGAGCCCGATACAATGGGTTGAGACCAAGACTGAGCCCGATACAATGGGTTGAGACCAAGACTGAGCCCGATACAATGGGTTGAGACCAAGACTGAGCCCGATACAATGGGTTGAGACCAAGACTGAGCCCGATACAATGGGTTGAGACCAAGACTGAGCCCGATACAATGGGTTGAGACCAAGACTGAGTCCGAGCCAGATACAATGGGTTGAGACCAAGACTGAGCCCGATACAATGGGTTGAGACCAAGACTGAGCCCGATACAATGGGTTGAGACCAAGACTGAGCCCGAAACAATGGGTTGAGACCAAGACTAAGCCCGATACAATGGGTTGAGACCAAGACTGAGCCCGATACAATGGGTTGAGACCAAGACTGAGCCCGATACAATGGGTTGACCACAAGACTGAGCCCGATACAATGGGTTGAGACCAAGACTAAGCCCGATACAATGGGTTGAGACCAAGACTGAGCCCGATACAATGGGTTGAGACCAAGACTAAGCCCGATACAATGGGTTGAGACCAAGACTGAGCCCGATACAATGGGTTGAGACCAAGACTAAGCCCGATACAATGGGTTGAGACCAAGACTAAACCCGATACAATGGGTTGAGACCAAGACTAAGCCCGATACAATGGGTTGAGACCAAGACTGAGCCCGATACAATGGGTTGAGACCAAGACTAAGCTGGATACAATGGGTTGAGACCAAGACTAAGCCCGATACAATGGGTTAAGACCAAGACTAAGCCCGATACAATGGGTTGAGACCAAGACTGAGCCCGATACAATGGGTTGAGACCAAGACTAAGCTGGATACAATGGGTTGAGACCAAGACTGAGCCCGATACAATGGGTTGAGACCAAGACTAAGCTGGATACAATGGGTTGAGACCAAGACTAAGCTGGATACAATGGGTTGAGACCAAGACTAAGCTGGATACAATGGGTTGAGACCAAGACTAAGCTGGATACAATGGGTTGAGACCAAGACTGAGCCCGATACAATGGGTTGAGACCAAGACTAAGCTGGATACAATGGGTTGAGACCAAGACTAAGCTGGATACAATGGGTTGAGACCAAGACTGAGCCCGATACAATGGGTTGAGACCAAGACTAAGCCCGATACAATGGGTTGAGACCAAGACTAAGCTGGATACAATGGGTTGAGACCAAGACTGAGCCCGATACAATGGGTTGAGACCAAGACTGAGCCCGATACAATGGGTTGAGACCAAGACTGAGCCCGATACAATGGGTTGAGACCAAGACTGAGCCCGATACAATGGGTTGAGACCAAGACTGAGCCCGATACAATGGGTTGAGACCAAGACTGAGTCCGAGCCAGATACAATGGGTTGAGACCAAGACTGAGCCCGATACAATGGGTTGAGACCAAGACTGAGCCCGATACAATGGGTTGAGACCAAGACTGAGCCCGAAACAATGGGTTGAGACCAAGACTAAGCCCGATACAATGGGTTGAGACCAAGACTGAGCCCGATACAATGGGTTGAGACCAAGACTGAGCCCGATACAATGGGTTGACCACAAGACTGAGCCCGATACAATGGGTTGAGACCAAGACTAAGCCCGATACAATGGGTTGAGACCAAGACTGAGCCCGATACAATGGGTTGAGACCAAGACTAAGCCCGATACAATGGGTTGAGACCAAGACTGAGCCCGATACAATGGGTTGAGACCAAGACTAAGCCCGATACAATGGGTTGAGACCAAGACTAAACCCGATACAATGGGTTGAGACCAAGACTAAGCCCGATACAATGGGTTGAGACCAAGACTGAGCCCGATACAATGGGTTGAGACCAAGACTAAGCTGGATACAATGGGTTGAGACCAAGACTAAGCCCGATACAATGGGTTAAGACCAAGACTAAGCCCGATACAATGGGTTGAGACCAAGACTGAGCCCGATACAATGGGTTGAGACCAAGACTAAGCTGGATACAATGGGTTGAGACCAAGACTGAGCCCGATACAATGGGTTGAGACCAAGACTAAGCTGGATACAATGGGTTGAGACCAAGACTAAGCTGGATACCATGGGTTGAGACCAAGACTAAGCTGGATTCAATGGGTTGAGACCAAGACTAAGCTGGATACAATGGGTTGAGACCAAGACTGAGCCCGATACAATGGGTTGAGACCAAGACTAAGCTGGATACAATGGGTTGAGACCAAGACTAAGCTGGATACAATGGGTTGAGACCAAGACTGAGCCCGATACAATGGGTTGAGACCAAGACTAAGCCCGATACAATGGGTTGAGACCAAGACTAAGCTGGATACAATGGGTTGAGACCAAGACTGAGCCCGATACAATGGGTTGAGACCAAGACTGAGCCCGATACAATGGGTTGAGACCAAGACTGAGCCCGATACAATGGGTTGAGACCAAGACTGAGCCCGATACAATGGGTTGAGACCAAGACTGAGCCCGATACAATGGGTTGAGACCAAGACTGAGTCCGAGCCAGATACAATGGGTTGAGACCAAGACTGAGCCCGATACAATGGGTTGAGACCAAGACTGAGCCCGATACAATGGGTTGAGACCAAGACTGAGCCCGAAACAATGGGTTGAGACCAAGACTAAGCCCGATACAATGGGTTGAGACCAAGACTGAGCCCGATACAATGGGTTGAGACCAAGACTGAGCCCGATACAATGGGTTGACCACAAGACTGAGCCCGATACAATGGGTTGAGACCAAGACTAAGCCCGATACAATGGGTTGAGACCAAGACTGAGCCCGATACAATGGGTTGAGACCAAGACTAAGCCCGATACAATGGGTTGAGACCAAGACTGAGCCCGATACAATGGGTTGAGACCAAGACTAAGCCCGATACAATGGGTTGAGACCAAGACTAAACCCGATACAATGGGTTGAGACCAAGACTAAGCCCGATACAATGGGTTGAGACCAAGACTGAGCCCGATACAATGGGTTGAGACCAAGACTAAGCTGGATACAATGGGTTGAGACCAAGACTAAGCCCGATACAATGGGTTAAGACCAAGACTAAGCCCGATACAATGGGTTGAGACCAAGACTGAGCCCGATACAATGGGTTAAGACCAAGACTAAGCTGGATACAATGGGTTGAGACCAAGACTGAGCCCGATACAATGGGTTGAGACCAAGACTAAGCTGGATACAATGGGTTGAGACCAAGACTAAGCTGGATACAATGGGTTGAGACCAAGACTAAGCTGGATACAATGGGTTGAGACCAAGACTAAGCTGGATACAATGGGTTGAGACCAAGACTGAGCCCGATACAATGGGTTGAGACCAAGACTAAGCTGGATACAATGGGTTGAGACCAAGACTAAGCTGGATACAATGGGTTGAGACCAAGACTGAGCCCGATACAATGGGTTGAGACCAAGACTAAGCCCGATACAATGGGTTGAGACCAAGACTAAGCTGGATACAATGGGTTGAGACCAAGACTGAGCCCGATACAATGGGTTGAGACCAAGACTAAGCTGGATACAATGGGTTGAGACCAAGACTGAGCCCGATACAATGGGTTGAGACCAAGACTGAGCCCGATACAATGGGTTGAGACCAAGACTAAGCTGGATACAATGGGTTGAGACCAAGACTGAGCCCGATACAATGGGTTGAGACCAAGACTAAGCCCGATACAATGGGTTGAGACCAAGACTGAGCCATTTATGTGAGTTCATTTATACAATACTGATATCAGTGAGTACAGAGTAATACACGAACAGTGTTACACTATGTGAGTTTATTTATACAATACTGATATCAGTGAGCACATAGTAATATACGAACAGTGTTACACTATGTGAGTTTATTTATACAATACTGATATCAGTGAGCACATAGTAATACACGAACAGTGTTACACTATGTGAGTTTATTTATACAATACTGATATCAGTGAGCACATAGTAATATACGAACAGTGTTACACTATGTGAGTTTATTTATACAATACTGATATCAGTGAGTACAGAGTAATACACGAACAGTGTTACACTATGTGAGTTTATTTATACAATACTGATATCAGTGAGTACAGAGTAATACACGAACAGTGTTACACTATGTGAGTTTATTTATACAATACTGATATCAGTGAGCACATAGTAATACACGAACAGTGTTACACTATGTGAGTTTATTTATACAATACTGATATCAGTGAGCACATAGTAATATACGAACAGTGTTACACTATGTGAGTTTATTTATACAATACTGATATCAGTGAGTACAGAGTAATACACGAACAGTGTTACACTATGTGAGTTTATTTATACAATACTGATATCAGTGAGCACATAGTAATACACGAACAGTGTTACACTATGTGAGTTTATTTATACAATACTGATATCAGTGAGCACATAGTAATATACGAACAGTGTTACACTTTGTGAGTTTATTTATACAATACTGATATCAGTGAGCACATAGTAATACACGAACAGTGTTACACTATGTGAGTTTATTTATACAATACTGATATCAGTGAGCACATAGTAATATACGAACAGTGTTACACTATGTGAGTTCATTTATACAATACTGATATCAGTGAGTACAGAGTAATACACTAACTGTGTTACACTATGTGAGTTCATCTAAATAATACTGACATCAGTGAGTACAGAGTAATACACTTACAGTGTTACACAATGTGAGTTCATTTAAATAATACTGACATCAGTGAGTACAGAGTAATACACTAACAGTGTTACACTATGTGAGTTCATTTAAATAATACTGACATCAGTGAGTACAGAGTAATACACTTACAGTGTTACACAATGTGAGTTCAGTTAAATAAAACTGACATCAGTGAGTACAGAGTAATACACTAACAGTGTTACACTATGTGAGTTCATTTAAATAATACTGACATCAGTGAGTACAGAGTAATACACTTACAGTGGTACACAATGTGAGTTCATTTAAATAATACTGACATCAGTGAGTACAGAGTAATACACTAACAGTGTTACACTATGTGAGTTCATTTAAATAATACTGACATCAGTGAGTACAGAGTAATACACTAACAGTTACACTCAGTTACACTATGTGAGTACCGACATCTACATTTATAAAAAAAAGGTTTGAACAAAAGTACAATAGGGCATACGTTATCAAAAATGAAACAATTGTAAATCGTGAAGGACACATAACTGTGCAAGTACCAATGCTAGTCCTCACATTTTGTATAACACAATATAAGATGCATCACGCATCTGTTAATACCCGTAATCTAAGCAAGAGTAACATATGTTCCGATTTAGTTAGAAGGACAACATTTGTTCTGTATAATCATTTTTTGGTAGATTAATTTATGTACATGTATTTCCTCCTCCATTCAGTCCTTCATCACATACTCATCCCTAGCCTCCCTCTTAGCCCTGTTAAGACTCTCTTCCTTCTCTTTAAGTCTATCCTTGCCCTTATCAAGTTCTTTTATTTGATATGAATCCCCCTACACCTCCTTTTCAACCACTTATCCTTCTGTTGAATTATTATATCAGATCCCCTGATCCGCCAGATAGAGGTGTAACAAATCACGTGCCTATATAGCAACCCCAACTTGTACAATTTTTAAATACTGTACTGAAGTCTAGAAATTTATTTTTGTGACAGGCTCATTTTTATATGAAAAAATAATATATTCCATAGATTGAGTATAAATAAATTAAAAGAGTTACATCAAGGGTGATAGAAGGGTGCCAAAAGGCTGAGGTAATGTAATTGCATGAAAGAAATAGGATGCCAACAGCTTACCTGAGTAGAGTGATACTAAGCCACGGTACAGTCGTGACTCTAGTAATAGTAATAGTGTCTTTATTTTACCTCTTTTTTTTTTTTTTTACATAATATGCTATCAGTTTCTGTTAAACACACAGTTTAAACACACAGTTTAAACACACATTTCAAACATACACGAAATATGTGATAAGAAAAAATGGGCAAATTTAAGTATAGAAATACTTTTCTTCCAATTGACCCTGCTTACAAGTTAAACAATATTAAATGCGTTAAAGTAACATAACCATTACTCTACTTTTATACCTAAAAACAAGACGGAAAAAGCTTAAGCTAATGCTAACACTCTAACGCTAGACCATGAAAAGTCGGTTGCCACTGTGGCCAGCCCTGACTTTCTTACCGGTTCCGGGCACGTGCCTGGATGGGTTTCATTATTATCTCTGCAGGAGGTGGAAAGGTTGCTTGGGTAGCGACATCTGCTAATTTATATTTTATTGTGCAGATGATTTTTATGTTTATATGATTTCACTGAGCAATCATCATGTGTATTATTAATTTAAGCACTTGATTTTAAACCCGACAAAACAAGCATGAAGTTGCTACGACTATTTTGACGTGAAAGGAAAGGGAAACTTCATTATCGACTCTGGGCTGAGACAATTTAACCATTTCATTGGGTTGTCTTTCAATTTGGGTTTTTATCAAACAATTTAGAGGATTTAAATATTAAAGATGAGTGACAAAAAAAGAACACGAGGGGGTAATTTCACTTAAAAAGAGAGGATTTTACTTATAAATATCATTGAACGGTTCAAAATTATTGTGGAAAACAAGAAAATGAATGGCAAAATGGCAACAAATCCTGTTAGGGGGGATGATAACGGGTGGTGAAGTGGAGGGGGTGAATTTTGTATCTCAAAAACCGATGATTGAGACCTGAAAATTGGTTTATATAGATTCTTCTTTGAAAATAAAGAAACATACATTTTACCAATTTTTGAAAATCCAATAATGGGTGGTGTAATAGCGAGGTGTTTTTTCAATAAGGATATATACCTATAACTCCAACACCGAAGGTGTTAGACGTGAAAATTGAAATTTACATTCTCCTTTAAAAACAAAGAAATACTGTTTTACCATTTTCCAAAAGTCACGTTAAGGGGGGTGAGAAGAGGGGATTGATTTTTTTTGTTAACTTTGTGTATTACTGTATTTACACAAAAAAGACGAGAAATGTTACAGACGTAAAAAATGTATTTTTATTTTCTTAAAAAAATAAAGAAACACGTATTTTAATATTTTTAGCAATTCCAGATAAGTGGGTGAAAAGTGAAAACAGACAGTGATTTTTTAAAACTCAAAACCAGAAGATGTTACCATCTTGAAATTTGATGATAAGATTCTCATTAAAAATATGTCAACAATAATTGTTCTACAATTTTCTGAAAATCTAGTAGTTAATGAGGGTGAAAAATGGGGGTGATTTATGTTATGACCATACGTATACCTACTTAGAAATCGGGAGATGCTACAGACGTGAAAATTAGTATTTAGATTCTTCTTTAAGAATAAATAAATATGTTTTTTTACCATTTCTCTTATCAAGTTAAGTGGGTGAAAACGGTGATAAAAAGGAGGGGGTGTTTTTTATTTAAAAACTGAGGATGATATAGACATCAAGCTTGCCAATTCAAATATCCTTTTAGAATAAAACAACAAAACCTACACAAGTTTTACCATTTTTAGAAAGTCCAGTTGAGGGGGGTGAAATAGTGGGGGGGAATTTAATTTAATTAATTATGAGTACATGAAAACCTAAAAATAGAAAGATGTTACAGCCGTGAAAATTGTTAATTGTATTTCATTTAAAAATAAAGTAACACTTGTTTTACAGTTTTCCAAAAATCAAATTAAGGAATGTGAAAAGGGCAGGGGTGATTTTTTTTTTTTAATTTCAGGTAAGGTATATATATATTTCAACAACCGAACATGTTACAGACTTAAAAATTCGTATTTAGTACAGGGTTGGCAAAACCCTGGGTCTTTTCGAAAGACCCTGCCCGTTGGGTTTATTCGATTTTATCTGGCCTTTTCGGGTTTTAGACAAAAACATGTTCAGCTTATTCTTTTTAGGATTAATGAATATTTTGACCATATATTGCGCCAATAATCTTCGCCATTGAAGTACCCTAAACACATAATCTGACCTTATACAACCATGTTACATGTTATGACGTATTACGTTACATACATACACACAGCTAATAAATTACTGTACATGGTTAAATAAAAAAAAAAAAATAAATTCACATTTAGAGTCTACCCACTCAGTAATTAAACTGATTTGCAGTGGGGGACTTTAATTTAAAGTGACTAAACCAACCCTGTAGGCTTCGAACACCATCGACGAGTGAGCGATAACCAATCAAAGATCGATATTTCAAATACGAAACATATGAATCAGTGATTGGACAGTGCGAACACCTGCGGACAAATGCCAGAACCAACAAGGCCGATTAAGAACAACTTTGAATTTATTGAGTGCTTCGTTGCTAGGACGGCTCCAAAGTCACCGTTTACTTATTCCTAAGCCAAGAAGTAATGGAATTGAATCCACATTAGAAGTTAAAAAACTTCTGCCTGAAGCGGGATTTGAACCCGGGACCTTCTGCATTGGAAGCAGGGATGCTAAGCACTGGACCAACGAGCCACCTTCCTACTTCTTTCTCAACGTAATGTACAAGTCCAGGGAAATGTTTAGTGTTTTGTTTATTGTTGTGTGTTGAGGGCAAACGTATAAGAGGAAGGCTAGTAGAAATAGGAATTCTTATAGCATTGTAAAATTCAATTTAAAATATCCCAAGCTCTTTCTTTTCGTTTAATGACAATATGCTTTTAAATAAATCTCCTCTTCCTGCGTGATATAAATCATTATTGATGGTTATGCCTAATAATAACCATATGCCAATGCCAATGCCAATGTAGATGCCTAATATTAGCTTCCTCAGACCTCACGTCCTCAATTGTTATGAGGACACCAGTTTTTTGAGTTTATTACAGAGTTTTATTATTATTGAGTATTATTCAGATATGACCTTTGTTCTCAATTGACCAATGTTGAAAAAATGAAATGTGTAGATGAAACCAATTGTGATTTTATCGATGACTGACGAATGGTACCTTGCTTCGAGACGTTTCAAAATCCATACTTGCGAAAAGTGTTAAAAACAAGAGATGTTTGATGTCCCGGAAATTTGATTAATTTCTAGCTTGTCTTGCATTGAAGTAAGAAAAATGTGAAATACAGTACATAAACCAAAACAAAAACATCTATTTTTATATAGTTCTGGGAAGAACTTATTTTGGTTTCAAACTTTGGTTTTATATACAGTGTAATCCAAAAATAAGAAAAAATCATGATATATTAATCTTGCAAAATGTATGAATCATAAACAATCACAGAATTTATTAAGTGGCTTTATATCCTCAAAAAAGGGGTGACTGAAAAAGTTAATTAAACACGTACCGTACATCTTAAGTCAGCCTGCCTTTCAATTTCAGGCAAAGAGCTGACCCATGCATGCCTCTTGAGAATCAATTTAGTGAGCGGAATGATTATGTAACTGCCAAATCGTAATCAAGTCTTCAGTCTGTTGTACTGACGTTACATGAGATAGCCTATATTATATTTTTTGATTGAGACTACAGTAGACCTACATACCTAAAACACAAGAAAATAATTAATAAAGGTGGCTAGAATATTATAAACTGTAATGTACACACCTACACAGAGTATTTGAAAAACCCCGCTTTTTGTCTTAATCTTTATAATCTTTATTTGTCAGAATGAGCTTCCGCTCTTTACATTTCGAAATCCGGGTTTTTTTTCAGGTGGGTTTTACCCGAAAAAACCCGCCGGGTTTTTTTGGGTCGGGTAAAGTCATGCCAACCCGATACAGAATCATCTTCAAAAATAAAGAAATACAAGTTTTACTACTTTGTATACCTCAATTCTAAAATCCCCCAAAAAAGAGCAAAGCCACGGCGGGTAACTGCTATCTCAAAACACATAGTGATCTAATTGCGGGCGAGCTATTTTTTGTATTCTTGGTCGTTCAACAAAATTTATGAAGTTTTAACAAAGTCTTCATCTTCATGAGAAAAGGCATCAACAACATCGGGATCAAATAACGTATTTATTCTCCAAGAAGCCATCTTTTCATAACAGTACCTGTCAGTTATCGCCCCATCTGTCAGTTAGTTTACTTGTCAGATAAGATCAAATTTACCTGCCGGTTAAGCTAACTGATGGTGGAAATACATCAAAGTGGGAATACCTGGATATTTACTTGCCACTTTAACTGGACATTGAAATACCGGGCCGAATTAAAGAACTTACTTAACAAGTTGCATCTCCAATGATGATAATAATAATAATAGTCTTTCATAGGGACCTTGCCCAGGGAGTCAGGGACATGAACGAAAAAGTAAAGTTCATGAACGAAATATGTATTGTGTTGTGATATTTGAAGTACATAGTTGAGATCATGAGATGGAATGTCTGAGGGCGGGTAGAATGACGCAATCCCAGCTTTCGTCTTTAGACTGAGGAAAATAAGGAAAAACTGCAGTCATAATTGTCGGTAGTGGGTATCGAAAACTCCAGAATCAATTACTAATACTGTAATACAGTATTATAATAAATACTGGAATTATTTCGAATTTTTTTTCTGGATGGTCACATGTAATTCGTCTTCTAATAAAAATGTAGTCATATACCAGGCCCTAAGATGGCTCCTGAAGGATCCATTTGACGCAATCTATGCCCATGTGATGTAGAATCATATCACACATTGCTGTGGTTCATTTGGGATACAACGAGAAACACACAATATGGAAGGAAGTCAGGAGGAGCCTGAATAGCGCCGAATGGAACAACGCCGAATCGATCGTGTGTACTGCACTTTCAAGTATAATCCTAACCCAAAAAAGTAGACCTTGTAACCTGGAACAACGCCGAATCTTTTTCTGCGTTAATCCACCGGAACAACGCCGAATCTTTTTCGGCGTAATTCCACTAGAAAAACGCCGAATCATTTTCTGTGTAATACACGGTTTGAACGGTGCAGTGAGTAGAATGTATTGACAAACCTAAAAACATTTTTTTGAAAGGAATTATAACCAACACTGTGAGATTCGGCTTTGTTCCGGTGGATTTACGCCGAAAAAAATTCGGCGTTGTTCCGGTGGATTTAAGCCGAAAAAGATTCGGCGTTGTTCCGGTGGATTTACACCGAAAAGGATTCGGCGTTGTTCCGGTGGATTAACGCCGAAAAAGATTCGGCGTTGTTGCGGTGGATTTAAGCCGAAAAAGATTCGGCGTTGTTCCGGTGGATTTAAGCCGAAAAAGATTCGGCGTTGTTCCGGTGGATTTACACCGAAATAGATTCGGCGTTGTTCCGGTGGATTAACGCCGAAAAAGGTTCGGCGTTGTTCCAGTGGATTAACGCAGAAAAAGATTCGGCGTTGTTCCAGGTTACAATGTCTACTTTTTTTGGGTTAGGATTATACTTGAAAGTGCAGTACACACGATCGATTCGGCGTTGTTCCATTCGGCGCTATTCAGCGTCCCCGAAGTCAGTGGGTGTTCACGTCGCAAAGGGCCGTCACTTATGAAGAGGAAATGTAGGGACGTAAAGTAAGAGATAACGAGAGCTATGAGCTTAGATTTTTAGAAGCTATGTATTCCAACTACTAGGGGTGCGGTCCGAAATGTACTCTGAATACTCCGTTTAGAGCATGGTGGATCACGGCACTGCCATTTTTATACTCGCTTTTTATACTCGATTACGGGACGCGATGCACACCACCTTGCGCACCACTTCAAAAATGGATCGTGACAAACTATCGCGTACCTCATCAATGAACTCATCAATTCGAGCTCCGAAATATTAGTTCTAAATAATATTCATTTGGCTGCGATAAATTCTCCAGGCGCCTCTACAATGTGGTTAGGTAAACAGAACACGTTCATAACGTTCATATAATAACCCAATGCATGTATGGGCACTCTAACCTAAGACTAGGCTTGGACCCTACGAGAAAATATAAACAAATGTTTTGACCAAAAATATGAATAATCAATTAATACAAATCACCTAGAGCTCGCTGCGCATCGGAGGCCGTAAGTGCGACGGCACACTTGGCCCCAGACGGCAATCCAAATTCTACCAATTCGTATTTTTCCCCGCCATATTTCTTCGCACTCCCAACACTCTTCGATTTTTACGGAGTATCTCAAGCGAACTCCGGAGCACGCTCTCGATAGTAACGGGACGCAGAGCACGGAGTACTTGGAGTATCTCGAGATGATTTCGGGACGCGCAGAGTGTAATCTGTGTACACAGAGTACATTTCGGACCACACCCTAGCACATGTGACGTCAGTGTCATTGCCGCTTCTTACGATAGGCAGAGCTACCGCATGCAATTCGATCCCGGTGCCAAACGGGGGACAAAGTACACATTCAAGTCGCAAAGAGGGCCAGCTTGAATGGGAAGATAAACTTCATATAAAATAAATGTTAGTAAGAGTGTGACAGGCTGTCACACTCGTGTTTGCTTGAGTGTTTCAATTGTCAAGGCTGTGTCCAACACGGTGAGTTGGTGAGTTCTATTCCCAGTTGATGGTACATTTTAATAATAATTGTGATATTTTTTAACCTCCATGTAATATTATGTTAGGCGTGATGTGTTGATATACAAAACGTGTGCAACTACATAACGCATATATCTGTTTTCTTGAAGTGCAAATATTGTCATAGAAACACAACTCACAAAAGTAATCATATTCAATAACTGTACAAGGATTAGATAATCTGTGTCCATTAATAAAAGCTAAATACACAAATATCGAAATGATAAAACACTTAAGTATGAGTAACAATAGACAGCGGATGGCAGTTAGCGGCAATCCTTCCATTATTCGACGGAACACCGCGCGCTCGCTTCGAGAAGACTTTATGAATAGACTTCCAAGTTTGTACACATTACGAATTTGTCGCAAATTGTCGGTTTTTCTGGTCTACCATTAGGGTCGCGCCCAGTATAGGAAAACAAACATGCATAAAAACAAAACTTATAAATAACATGATTGGTCGTGTGACATTCCTCAGTAAGTGGAGAGAGAGAAATGAATTTGAAAACTTATATTAGTGAACTATTTGCATGGGGGTGGTAGTGATGATACGGTAGGCAAGGAGTGGCGAGCGGGGGTGGAGAAGACTAAACGGATGTTAAGGTACGGCTTGTGGCGGGATTTGCAGATCCATGCTAGCCAAGCTCCCACCTCCTTAGCTCTCCTGCTGAGATCGTTGGAGAGACTCATGTTGTGGGCACAGCACGAGTGGTTGGCCTATGCCATGTCCGTGGGATGCAGTGCCACTGGTCTCTCCAAGTGTTATTCTCACATGTCCTGCCTATGCCCATTCATTCTTGTGCAGAGTGTGTCTGTGGTGAGCCATGTGTATTCCACTGAGCAACAGGTGCATTACAGCTGGTAGACAAGGTTGCTGGTGCTGCAGTTGTTGTGGATGGGATAGGTTTTATTGGTGAGATGTGCTGTGAAGGTCTTAGCGGGCGGGTGCATGGTACAGGTCTTACACGTTGGGATGTTGTTTGAATGACGGGCTATGTCTCACCAATTGGTCACTTAGCATGTTTAGGGACTGCAGCCCAACATCAAGCGTATCAGCTCCATGTAGCCAGAAGAGAAAGACATCAATAAAGCGCCACCAGCATAGCGGCTTCAAGGGTTGGTTAGCTGAGAAGTTCCCATGAACAGGTTCGTATGCTGCCCATTGCAGTACCCTTTACCTAGTCGTAGTGGCGGTCAAGGAAGAGGAATTTGTTCATGGTAAGAACCATTTGCGCAAGGGAGAAGATGAGTTGAGTCGTGGAGTTGGTCCCTGGTTGACCTGCGCTTATTGAGATAGCTTTCTAAGGCGGCTACGCCATGGCTTATAGGTATGGTAATATGTACAGAGGTGACGTGAACATGACTAGGATCAGGGGCGACGCTAAGGGGAGGCGAGGGGGGGCAGTCGCCCCCCCCCCTCGCATCGCCTTCGCCCCCCCAGTCGCCCCCCCAACCAGTAGTTACTACTTTACATTCGCTATGCATTCAAAACCGCGTTCAATTGTCAGATACATATTTTATTTATTTACATTTTAAGAGTATACTGTATACTGTAAAGATATACTCTCATAGGGACTAATTATTTTATTAAAATCCCAATTCTTGTAATCTAACCGACCACGTTCTGATGACAGAACGAAGAACGCAACGAACATTTTCATGACACTCCTTCAGTCATGGTTCAATTATTCGGTGACTATTAACTATTAACTTTGCGTGACTTCGTTCGTTGTTATCCTGCATCAATCGCAGGTTGCGAGCTCACCTTCCGTGGTGTACGTTTGCAACAATCGCCTTCGAGATTTGACAATATTAGCAACAAGTCGTCCTGCGGTTTGATGCTGAGTACCAGAACGAGCATAATAACACATTTTCTTCCAGTTTAGTACAACAATCCGAAATACAAGGGTACACGATGTCGGGGGGGGGGTATTTACACGTCCAGATTGCGATAGTGTTTGCGCCCCCAACTGGCATACTCGCCCCTGAACCGCCTCCCCTAATGCAACATCCTAGCGTCGCCACTGACTAGGATTGAGCCTTTAGGTAGGGGGGGTAGGGAGGCTTTTGAGTCTCTCAAGGAAATCATACGAGTGTTTAATGTAAGAGCCCAATTCCTCTACCACTGATCGGAGTTGGAAATCGACAAAGCCTGGAATCTTTCCAGTTGCCGCATCATAGCTACAAACGTTGGCTTCCCTGGTTGCCGGGTTTGTGTTTTTTGTGGAATTGACAGAATTGACCGAGGCATATGGGGTGAGAAGGGTGAGCAGTCATAGTGGAATCAGAGACCTTGGGCCTGGCCGTGGTGGCAGGTATGGTACGATCGTGTCCCTGTGTTTCAGGGACAGATCAGTTTGAACCGGGCAGTAAGTGTTTATGTCGGCCAGTAGGCTGTCAGCTTCTGCAGTGTAGTCTCCATTAGAACAATCGTAGAGCCCTGCATTAGGGAGGATGAGAATGAGAGATGACATGTAGAAGGGGATGGGCTTACGGTAGTATGGGTAGTGTGGGTATGGTGGTAGGGATTGCGGTAGTATGGGTTCAGTAGTATGGGCTTACGAAAGTAAAAACAGAGGTCGGGATAGGATACACGATGGGAACGAGAGGGGAGTAAGCTGGATCATGAGTTAAAAGGCACACTAAACAAAACATACATGCCGAGTCATTAGACGCCGACGCTTTTGCGTGAGTTGAATGAAAAAGTCTCACCGCTCCACGAGGCATCGTTCGGCCTACAGCGCAGGTTTGGTTTTGTCTGTAACGTCGACCAGTACGGGTTCGGTCGTGTTGCTGAAATCCCCATTAAAATAAAACGCAAGAAACAACGTCTCACTTCCACGTCTCGTAACTCACTCAATTGTAGCCGATTTTCAAATGAGTGACATCGATGTAATCTGTGGATCATTGTGAAATATTTGAGTGGTTCTTGTCGATTCTGATATGTATGATACGTATTTATATGATTTGTATGATGATGGAAACTAAACTTTGTAATCGCAGGCCAACAGCATGCCCGATAACGTGACCATGCGTAAGAAGAGATAATGAGAAATGGTTATAGAAAAATCCAAATTTTGCGTTTTTCATAATTTGACAGAAATGGCCAAAAGGAAAAACATTGCTAAAGAAAAAGTATGAGGTGGAGGGTAATTAAATAAAATTATTTTAACAAAGTTTATGTTCTGTCCAGTCAACTTTAATTATGTAATTACAATTGGCTTTACATTTTTAACGTCATCAACTTTTCTGTGGAAATGGCCGATAGATTTCCGCAGCTTGCGAGAAAAAGAATAAAACATCCCCTAAAAAGTAAATTTCTCAAGTTATTTCGCGTTTTGACCAGTTTTATACAAGTTTGTTCTTGATTTCGAGCTTTAGGCGAGATTTGGCGAAATTTGCGATTTCAAAATGTGTTTTTTCCATATTTAAATGATGTAATTCGGGAACAGTCAATATTACATTTTTAGGGAAAACCGTATATTTAAAAAACTAAAACTTCGCGAATTTCGTAATCACAATTTTTCATTACCTCTACTCATAAGGCTTTGAAAGACCGAATTAGTTTGAATACAACGATTGAATTTGATACCAGTTACTGAATTGAACTGTCGTCTTTCACATGATGGAAACAGATTTAAGCTTTCCTACAAACAAATCACTTAAGACGTGTTATTTAAAATCGTGTTGTCGCAATCAGCCGGGCACAGCGAGAAAGCATGAACGAAGCAATTAGTGCGTGTGGTCGTTTCCTAGTCACACCAGAAACATTTCTGGTCCCACTAGACGTAAACTGCAAATCTTGTAGTTTGTCAGTTCAAGGATTCGGGGGAAGATGAAGAATGGACACAAGATGATAACGACATAAATGACTTATGCTAGTCACGAGACTGTGAGTCACCATGTTAACACGAGAGACCCTCCCCCCGGTTCAATCCCGCTCTCGCTAATTATTAATTATGAATGTACCTTTTCCTCAATAAGAAAATGTATACTCGTAGATGTGCAAGAAAAACGGCCCCTGGACACTCATTTCCTAATATTGATTTCTTATACTATATGATTGAATCGACACATGAATTGTGTACATCAGACAAAGTACAAACATAATAATATGTTTATGTATGGCTATGATATTATGCAATTCCCTGAAACACTTCGACAATGACGTCATAGTACCAGAAAACGTGACTATATATTGGAGGTCACGGCTTCGATTCTTGCCACTGGCTATACTAGCTGCAGGAGGGGGGGGGGGGGGGTAATATTTTCCTCAGCCACGAACCATAGTACCGGTACTGGTTTTATACATTTCAAAGAAAATAACAACAATAATAAGAATAAGAATAATAAGAATAAGAATAATAATACTAACAATAAAAATACAAAGGGCCGGTCTTACAATCTCCTAACAGGAAAGTTACTTGTAGCAATTAAGCTATTTGGAGGATTTCAAGGGTTTTGATTGGTCGTTGCCGTGGAGGAAACAAGCTATTCGACAAATAAGTAGTTACTGTATTGGGACATTGTAAGACTGGACCTAATAATAATAATGATGATGATGATGATGGAGATGATAATAATAATAATAATAATAATAATAAAAATAATAATAATAATCTGTCATAGAAATAAGGTTTAATGCCTGGATGTTAATGCAAGAATCGAAAACAGACCTTCCAAATACAGTCACAGTTGCTGGCACTATGACTGTGGATGTTTTTTTTTGAGGATTGTATAATATCAAAGGCATATATGAACATATTATTATGTTTGTACTTTGTCTGATGTATACAATTCCCGTGTTCATTCAATCATATAGTATCAGAAATCAATATTAGGAAATGAATGTCCAGAGGCTGTTTTTCTTGCACATCTACGAGTATACATTTTCTTAGCGAGAGCGGGATTGAACCGGGGGGGGGGGGGGGGGTCTCTCGTGTTAACATGGTGACTCACAGTCTCGTGACTAGCATAAGTCATTTATATCGTTATCATATCGTGCCCATTCTTCATCTTCCCCCTGAATCCTTGAACTGACAAACGACAAGATTTGCAGTATACGTCTAGTTGGACAAGAAATGTTTTTGGTGCGGCTAGTTAACGACCACACGCGCTGAATGCATCGTTCATGCTTGCTCGCTATGCCCGGCTCATTACGACAACACGGTTTCAAATGACATGTCGTAAGTAATCTGTTTCAAGGTACAGCTAAAATCTGTTTCCATCATATTATTATGAAAGATGACAGTTTAATACAGAAACTGCTATCAAATACAATCGCAGTATTACAATTACGTCGGTCGTTTGAAGCTTGGATCGTGCATGCTGTTAGCGGGCGGGCATTACAAGTTTTGTTTCCATCATCATAAAAACCTCGCACATGTCAGAATCGACAAGAACAACCACTCAAAAAAATCACAATTCACATATTACGTTGGTATCACTCATTTTAAAACCAGGCTACAATTGAATTATGAGACATGGAAGTGAGATGTTTCTAGAGTTTAATTTTAATAGGGATTTCAGCCACAAAATTGAACCCGTATCGGTCGACGTCACAGATAAAACGAAATTTGCGCTGTAGGCCGAACGAAGCCTCGCTGAGCAGTGGGACTTCTTCATTCTGCTTATGCAAAAGCGTCAGCCTCTTATGACTCGACATGGATGTTTGGGTTTAGTGGGCCTTTGAACGGGAGCAGGGAAACTGGGGAGGTGAAGTATAGAACGGAGTTGTCCACTGTCCAGTTGGGAAAGAATTAGGGAGCCTAGCAGTGACAGAAATAAGGGTTTGAGGTCAGACAGACTGGGTGGAGATATGATGAACTCTATTCAGTTCTTGTTTGTACCACTTTATGGCGTGGGTAGCATGGGTGACGGAGGGGAAAAACAACGAAGGGGGGGGGGGGTGGGGAATGATATTAGAGGATGGAATCTAGGTGGATAACTGGGACAATGATGGAAGATTATGGAAGCAGGGAACGGTATAGATGACCATCAGATGACCTGGTCATCAATGGCCGAATTACAGGAACTCGATATTATTATAGCTTGGCTCGAGTAAGGTATTACAGACGTAGAGGTTGTACATATTTTAGCTTGTAACAATATTTTTAAAGGGAAAGGAGGGGAGGAGGGATTACGATAGGGTACAAAAAGGACGTGAAAGGTAAATAGTTTGGAAAGAGAGCAATTGTGAAATGTAAGGAGTCTAGGCTATAAAATTAATGAGGACGATGAGATGGAGGTATTGAGACTTTACTTAGACTCGGAGACAGGCTGTAAGGGGAAAAGGGTAATAGTGGCGAGTGATCTAAACCCACCAGGAATAAAATGGAAAAGTGGTGCAGAGGGCAAAGGGGATAATAAACCAGGGATAATTAAGGAGATCATTAATGAGGGGATGGTCCAAATAGTACGAGGAAACACGACGAGAGCTGCGAAGGGAGGAGGGGGGATAGACTGAAGACTGGAGGTAGGGCTAAGCGACCACAAACTGGTCATAGCATCAATCGATGCAGAAAGGAGGAAATGGGAATGGGAAAGGATCACGAGGGCAGGGTAATATGGAAATATGCTAAGGCGGATGATTATGATTATAGAAGGGAGATGAGTTTGAAGCTTGACAAATGAAAACAAGAGAGTTGTAGTGCAAACAAACTGTGGAATGACTTGGCAACATGCATGGAAGTAAGGGGGAGGTGGGTATCTAGCAAATTGCTTGGGGATGAGAAAGAGATCAAGGCAGGGAAAAGGAGGGGACGAAAGGCATATCAAAGAAACAGGAAAACACGAAGTAAGGATGATAGAGAAATAGCAAAAGGGATCGAACTAGAACTTAATGGGTTGAAAAAGAGAGAATAGGAGAAGTACCGTATATGAAGAGTATGAATGATGGATGAAGGAGACAGGCAAGAGAGCTGGAATTAAATGTTTGGATATATAAAGGAGAGGAAAACTCTAGGGGAGACTTACCTACCCTGGTAGGTGGGGAAGGATCAAAGCTGGTGGGGAACGCAGATAAAGCGGATGCGCTATACACAAATACTATGCTGGGGTGTTGGATGGAGAGGGAGGAGTAGGTATAGGTCCCCCACTCACTGGGTATCACAGTGAATAGGATTGCAAGGGTAGTAGCAGATTAAAAAAACAAAACAACAGAAGGCATCTGAAAAACTAGCAACGGGAGAGGTTGCATGTTACATGAAAGTGACGATGGATGTGTCGCTACGGACGAAGGAGGTACCTAATAGCTGGAAAGAGGTTGTTGTAGTCCCAATACATACAGGGGAGGAAAAAGGAAAAGGAAAGAACAATGGAAGGAAGAAATCCTTGCTCTCGGCTGATAGAGGCTATCTGCGAGCAAAATAACAACAACAAAAACAATGTCTTGGTCCTTACATAGATCATGAATGGTTTGACGTTGATGACGGAAAAGGTGCGAGGTCGTTCGCAGGCTTTCCGTCAAGGTCGTAGATACCATTTCCGACAAAATATGAGTGATTGTAAATTTCTAGTGGGTGGTCCGCAAGTAGGGGGGGGGGGGGGGGGGGGGGCCTTTTTAAGTTAGACAGTAGCTTGAATTTGGTTACAGATGGGTGGATGGCGCGCTCAGGGTCGGCAACAAGTGCCCGAGGCTCTCGTAGATTGCGTGTGGAAGCCACTGTATCTTCAACCAAGTGGAAGTGGTTGAATTCAGGGGTGGGTGCGAAAGATAGCCCTAGATAGGGCTCCCATAATGCAAAAACAAAACACAGCATCAATATTTATTCCTGAAAATTTAAATGTTGAAGCAAAAATTACCATTATGCAATACTATAGTCAAATTACATAGTTTTTATTATAATGAGGATTTATTTGAGCACAAGAATGTGAAAACTGTACATTAATGTTAGAGCCCCGTGAAATTGGCATTAATTTATTTTTGTTAAGCTGAAATCGAGGTTTTAGCAACAAAATATTGGACGTGGTCCAAAAATTGTGATCAAAATTTAATTCTTTCTCGATTGAGATTATTCGTAGCTACACTATGGATACAATAAAAACTAAAATAGGCCTTTATAATAACTAACTGTAAAGAGTGGAATGGAATGTTTAGGAAATACGTAGACACAAATGTATTATTTTCGCATTTATTACAATTGTTGCTTAAACTCGAGAAAATTCGCCCTAATTAGCGTGAATTCGTATATTTCGTGCTTATTGCATGAAATGGTGTTTTTCACTTGAATTCGCAAGAAAAAAGCTTTTATTAGGTACATAACCCTACCAAAGTTCGAGAACTTCGGTTAAAAAATTACATTTTTCACTTTTCGCTTTCAGATTAGCCTAATGCGAATTTCCCGGGGGCTCTACTATCACTGTAGGCTCTAACTGTTACTTACATAAGTCGGAATGAAATATGAAAGTCAGAAAAGAATAGAATGTCAGGAGTCGGCACTAATGTTTTGATGATTGGATTGGATGAAACTAAACCCCTACTTGCTGGTAGATGGACCACCTACTGCGAAATCACAATTAGCGGCAGCAACCACGTTATCAACTATGTTATTGTTTTGAACATTCACAGTCACGAGTTTCTTCATGTTGCATCTATATTTTTGGGATGAATTAATCTTCTTTAGAATATGTTTATTTTGCTTTTTTGCGGTCCTAAAACTGAGCACTGCGTTTTCATCGTACTATAACAATAGCTTCTACTGTCTCCAAGGCTAGCGAGTTTTTTTCGACCATAAACTACTGACAATAGGGTACGAACAACACCAAAACACAACAATGAAACAAAATGAATTGAACCGATGGACAAACAACAAGCGGTCAAAAAATAAAATGTTCTGAAGTTGGAAAATTCAAATGTTCCAAATGTTTACAAACTTTCAGATCGTTGTTATCCATCATTGAACATAAATTTTAACTGGCGAGCAGTTACTATCGTTAAAACTTATTGTTTTTCTTCCATTATTTGCAAAGCTATTACTTTGACAGCTTTTTGTTTGTCGATCGGTTAAATTCATTTCTTTCATAGTTGCGTTTTGGTGTTGTTCTTACCCTAGAGAAAAAAACATGCTCAATTGAATGAATATAAACTCCACCAATATCCCGAAGGTTCTCACGGGAATATGACGAACACGTAAACGAACAACGAATACGAATACAAAATGCGTACGAAATGGGATACGTTAGAAAGACCTACATCCACAGATCATTTATTGTTTTATTCTCTTCGTTCCATGTAGCTACATGTTCTTCTGTGAACCGCTTCACGTATCCATACTCATCAGAGTCCCGGGGTCATAGATGTCCGGCGCAAACAAATGTACTCTCTCCAAGCATTCTATTGAGATTTGGAATAATATGAAGCCCTGCGTTAATTTAAAATCTATATGAAACCAACTGTTTCCAGATTTCAGAGAACAGCAGTGAAAAATGAAATGTAGTTGTTAAAACATAGAATGGCATTGTTCATATCAAGTTGGAGTGGTTCAATGAGCAGTGCAGTGACTTCCACAGTAGCACAAACCTATTGGAGGTAAAACTTAAATGTTTTACTTCAACACTTGAGCTAAAACCATAAATTGAAGTAACCATTTATTTAAATCATAGCCAATATACAACGCAAACATTCAAATTGTATATTCGGTTTTGTAAGAATGTGCGTTGCTTGATTTCTGCTAGGTACATGTAAAATCACCAGCTGTCCATCTATGACCCACTAACACACAAAGTGATAATGGTAATGCACATTGATGTGCTTTGAACGTTTATGGAATTCCGGGTTCTTGGCCAGTTTAATAGCACACAGCGCCATCTATCATAATTAACTAGACGTGTCTCTTGTTTGTCTACGATATGTTCATAATTCATAATCATCGTATTGACTTCCGTTTCGTTCTTATCCACTTCCGTTATACTTTCTCAATAAACATGTTGTCTGAGTGCATGCACATAGCATTATTCCAATACATCCAATATGTCAACAAACGGCATAAATTGGCATCAACCTGCGAGGTAAGTCCTGCACATATTCTTGATGAAAACTTGTGCGATCGACTAGTTCTAGGAATTATAGAGAAACATGTGGTGAAGCAACTGATCATAGACCCAAAGTATATCCACATCCAGTAACGCTGTTGTATCAGCGCCTCAACGGTTCTAGGACCAGAATGAAGAGAGGACTTGTGAAATGCATTGCATAGAAGTGCTGACACATGTGCCTGCTTGTGCGGGCCTGGTCCGGGAGAGAAGAGTGATGCAATCTTCCACCCATCTCAGAGACCCGGATCAATCAAGGAATGACTTCAGAGAGGCAAGTCTGAAGGACACTTGTCCATGGTGAGCAAGCTGATCAATCTCATTAGCACCATAATGTTGTTGAGTGACTTTGACAAAGATGTCCAGAGCATCCTGAATTCAGGAGGGAGCTAAGGACCAATGGAAGGGGAAGATTTTGAGCATTTAGCCACCATTAAGCAAACGAAGCGAACAACATAGGCAAACCGAGGCAGTGAAAGATCTAATCTCTATAATAGACCTTCGAGCTATCAACAATCATCCAATTAAATAAAAAGTAAACCATCTCTCAATACAAATAAATTATGTTATTCTAATTACATGAAATATTATGTCATTAATAATTTTACTTGAGTTGATATATTCAGAAAAAGCATTATAATTACGAATTTATGAACTTGTAGAGTGAAGACTTGAGAGACTTGACTTGAGAGTGAATAGACAAATTTAACAAGAAACATAGAAGCAGAATCAAAAGCAAATATGTGAGGCTAGGTACATTACAATAAATATTACATACATAAATACATTCATACATACATACATATTACATAAAATACTTATACACGTATATATATATATATATATATATATATATATATATATATATATACACAAACACATACAAATACATATACATACATACATACATACATACATACATACATACATACATATACAAACACATAAACATACATACATACATACAAATACAAATACATAAACATACATACATATACAAATACATAAACATACATACATACAAATATATAAACATAAACATAAACATAAATACATACAAACACATATACATACATACATACATACATACATACATACAAATACATAAACATACATACATACAAATACACAAACATATATATACAAATACATAAACATACATACATACATACATACAAGTACATAAACATACATACATACATACATACAAATACATAAACATACATATATATACAAATACATAAACACACATACATACATACATACATACATACATACATACATACAAATACATAAACATACATACATACATACATACAAATACATAAACATATATATATATATATATATACAAATACATAAACATACATACATACAAACATACATACATACATACATACAAGTACATAAACATACATACATACAAATACATAAACATACATACATACATACAAATACATAAACAAACATACATACATACATACATACATACATACATACATACATACCCTACATACATACATACATACATTACATGTGAATGAAGAAAATAGGTTGATTTACAATAAGCAAAGTTCTATGAGCATTTATATGTTCTACCTCTCAACTCTATTATTATAATTATCATCATTAACATCAATATTATTATCATTATTACTATCATTATTATTATCATAAATATTGTTATCATTGTCATTATTATTATTATTATTATTATTATTATCATTGTCATTATTATTATTATTATTATTATTATTATTATTATTATTATTATTATTACTATTATTATTATTATTGTTACTGTTATTGTTAGTATTAGTATTATTATTTATAATTGTTGTTGTTGTTGCTGCTGCTGTGGCGTAGCGACACTTCTTTTTGTTATGGATTAGCAACATAAATGTTCGTAGAATTTTGGTAATATTGTAAATTTTCAAATTTGTTTCGTTCAATATCATATTTATATTGTTTTTTTTCCAGAAAATACCAACTAACGTAAAATAATTCATAAAATAATATTTAAAATAATTAAAATGCAGGTCGAATTTACAATAAGATGCTGGTTGACAGCTTGAAAGTCATTATAGAAACTATAGATCTTTGACTGCCTTGCTTTGCCGGTGTGCAAACGCTGGTGGGGGTAAGAGGGGAAGACATTTCGCACAACTCACGGCCACTAGTACAGGATGGACCAGACTGTGCAGTTGTCTGCGCTGTTGCAGATGAACCAGCTCAGAAGCGTTGGTTTTCTTGGTGGCAATGTCGTCAACAATGAAGCCAATGTCTTTATTGGAACCAGCAATACCGGTAAGAAAAATCCCTCCACTGTCGTTGTCGAAGTTAACAGCAATCTCTTCCTGTTTATCATCGACATGGACACAAGTGCCAATATAATATCCACTGCAAATTTGAACCAGATGAGAATTATTCGAAAAAAATTGAAACTACAGGCACCAAAATCTTACCACATAACATTGCAGAAGGCTTATTGGTTGCTGGCAAATTGTCAAATCATAAGTGGAACTGTAGACCCCCTTATAAGCTACAGGGCATCCATCAGTTGATCTTGGTTTAATACACATAACGTTCTCAAACTTGGACAATTCCTCCAACACATACTATGCTGCTGACAAATTCAGTTCCCTCTTCTCAGGCGTCGGCAAACTAGTCCATCGACAGGTACATCTGCCCACCGCGTAAACCGTTTCACCTACGTAGGATGGTTGAAGCCGAGGTTGACAGGCTAGAAAAAGCGGTTATCATTGAACAATTTGATGGCCCTACGCCCTGGGTTTCACCAGTAGTTGTAGTGCTGAAACCTCAAGATGCAACTGCTATCTGTCCCTGTATAGACATGTGACAACCTTACGAAGCAATACTCAGCGTATAACGCTCACCATAGAACACATGGTTTCGTCTCTCAACGGAACTGTGTACTTTTCAAAGTTTGACATCTCCAGCTAGAACTAGATGCACAATCACAACCTTTACAAACCATTTAGGTCTAACAAGATATAAACGGCTTAATTTCGCAATCTCATTGGCAATCGAAATCTTCCAAGATACCATACGCCAAGTTTTAAGAAACATACCTGGGGTTACAAATGTCACAATCCTCGTGTATGGTACGAGCCAAGAAGAACATATAACGTATAGACAGACAGACAGACACGTTTGCGGCCGAGATCTCAGGAAAACTATTTTTGCCTCGCGCATGAAAAATTTGTTCTAGGCGCATCAAGTTTTAGTAACTGTTCTTTGAAGTGCTGGCTGGTCAACTTTGTCGCCCGCCATGTTTTTATTGAGTAGGTCTAATCAAAATGCTACCAAAAATGAATAAATTTAAAAAGATAACATGTAAGTAGTTTTTATTTTGTCTAGTATAGTTGCCCGAGCACTGACAGGGCTAAGGTGACGTCAATGCTTCTCATTGGTTGGGCTAAGATGTTTGGATAAAAAAATATTGATTCAGTTCTAAAATCTTAAATCTAAAACCTTAAATAATTGGAAAGTGTGTAAATGCCATAATCATTTTAGCTTGATCTTAAATCTAAAATAAATGTGCAAACCGACATTATAACAATGTCTATGTTTCAAACAATAAATCAACTCTTCTATTCCATCATGCATAATCTCAGTAACTGAGGGGAGTCAATGACGTATTGAAATGGTATAGGTGGTCGAACCTCGTATGACTACAGTACAACCACACGACACTGTGTGCCAAAGACTCGACGCATGATAATGATAAGACATGTACCCGATAATAACCGTGGAAAGACGCAGGTTCTAAGGATTAATGTTGTCTGCTAACCCACAACAAGTTTTGTTCTTCATACAAAAACGTAATACTGTTATAGGCGTGAACAAATATTTTAAGCTGATTCACGCTCTAGCCTACAACAAAATGTATCACGATTGCAAGTTAACGATGTCGCGCGTGGGCACCAGACGACCTTGGCAAGGCGGAGGGGCGAAGCTGGTCCGTACATGAACACACCCAACCCAGCGTCAAACTCGGGGCCATGGGCAACAGAGTTACTATAGCTATTAGTGATCGTGGATCATATTAGGTTGATTATTATAATTATGTCTTTGCCTGGTTGACTAGATCCAGCATAATAGCCTAAGGTGAACGTTTAATAAAAAATGTCTTTGCAGTGAACACATACTGGTACTGTTTTATGTAAGAGGTGTCATTAAAAAAAAAAACAGATGCCGATTAATCTAATTTCGACATCGCGATTTAACATCTATAATTAGAGCCCCGTAAAATTCATAATCGCCAAATCATATGATTTTTGTGAACATTGCTTTAATTGATCAAATGTCGGCATTATTAATTGCGAGAGAACGCCAAAAATATAAAAATTAAAACGCGAAATTCAGAAAATTGGCACTATAACACTGCAAATAGTAAAATGTTTTGTTTTACGCGAAATAACCACGAAATCTAACGAATCTCCCGTCTGAATTCCCATTTAACGGTGAATAATTTTCAGAACATGCACAAAGAGTCGTGTTTTCTTAAAATTAACAAATTTTGTTTGAATTGAAATAAATTTTGAACTATTTTTCCATAGTGGGGATAAGAATATTTATTTCCCCAACATGTTTTTCTTTGCGGGAACGTAGGTAGTAGGCCTAGCGCGCGTAGTTTGTAGATATTATCGTACATTGTATCACTCGACACAGCTAAGAAAAATAACACCGCAGAAGACCAAAATGGTATATTTTTTAGGGCTGCCCAACGATATCGATAATTCGATACAATATCGATACTAGATAAATAATTCGATATCGATATAGAATTAATATATCGTACATATCGCGATATCGAACTTGTGCCTAATAAGCTAATTGATACAAAAAACCGATTAACTATCACGTCACGCCAACCACACCATCGCTGTTTTGTGTGGATATTTTACAATTTGAATAGTACAACAAACAAATTGACACACATAGTAAGACAATTCAAAGCTAAAATATTTCTGTACGTAATATTGGTTTAAGAATGACCTCTAGCTGGCCTGTTAATCCTAAAAACAGACGAGAAAAGTTTCGATGTGGCGATATCGCCGATATCGATACGTCACTTGAAAACTTCGATATCGCGACGCGATATCGATATTTCTTCCCGCGATATCGATATGATTTTTTTTATCGTTGGGCAGCCCTAATATTTTTAAAACGAAATTTGGAAAAAGATAAAACCATTTTCATGACGCTCTATTGACTACTTATCTTCGATGTCGATGTTGCCATTTTAAATCGATGGCCAGCCTTAGAAAATACACTAGATGAAAATAACGAAAGTAGAACAAAAACAAAAAAGTGGCAAAAAAACAAATTGGGCACGGACCTTCTTCGCGGAAAGCCTGCCAACGACCTCAAACTTATCCCGTCAGCAGCGTCAAACCATTCTCCATCTATGTAAGGACCAAGACATTCTCTTCCTCGCTGCTGGCCAAGGCTCTACGATATTACTAATGGACACAGCCGCCTAGATTGCAGATGACAGCCTAATAGTCAGGAGGGAAATCGCTACCACTATGATTCCGCTAAACTTTTTGAGTAGAAGCATAACACGGGTATCAAAATGTTCGTATGAACGTCAGGAATCATCTCTACCCCGTGTGCATCTCGGCATTTGATGTGGGTGGCGGGGGGCGGGGGTCAAAAGTCACGCGCGCGGCGCTCCATTATTTTGGTTATATCTCCCGAACCAATAAACATACGTAGTTCAAGTTTCCAAAATTAAATATTTCATAAACCGGCTAATTGATAACTGGTAACTGATCTGCCTTCTAACGTCACGAAGTCCCAGAGTTGGGACAAATCCGCTGACAGTTACGAATTCACGCACATAACATACGACACTTATCTCGTTATAGCTACTATAATATTCATTTTTTAGGTAAACTTTTGGGAACGCGTAATTAGTGCACATATTTGTGGTCATTTCAACGATTATTTCAAAATTATAGACCTAGTACTTAACTTGTTATAACAATTCAGGCATCATAATATGTAAAAGTGAGCAATGTGTGTTTGTTTTTCCAACTTCAATTGGCGAAAAACTAATGACCGAATTAGAACGATTGGCCCTTAAAGATACGCAGCAATAATGTGAGACAATAATTAAATAAACTTTCAAAATTAAAGACCCAGAAGTTGACTTGTTATAACAATTCACGAATCATAATATGTAAAAATGAGCAAAGTGTGTTTGTCTTTCAACTTCAATTGGCAATAAACTAATGATCGGATTGGAACGAGAGGTCCTTAGGAATACGTACCAATAATGTGAAACAATAATTAAGTAAACTGTTTAAATAGAAAGTGCCTAGAACGAAAATTCCTAGCATGCACTAATTTGCAGAGTGCAGCAGTTGGGCCTCAAAAGCAGCGGTTTGCTGTAGTTTGGGTCATGAAACTACGCACCCTGCATATTAGTGCAAGCTATGAATTTTCGTTCAGAGCACTTTCTATCTAAAAAGTTTATATCATTATTGTCTCACATTATTGGTACGTATTCTTAAGGACCTCTCGTTTAAATCCGATCATTAGCTTTCCTCCAATTTGAAGTTGGAAAAACGTAGATACGTTGCTCATTTGTACAAGTATGCGTAAATTGTTATAACAAACTACTGGGTCTTTTCTTTTGAAATAATCTTTAAAATGGCCACTGATACGTGAACAATTATGCTTTTCTATAGGTAACACCTTAAATGAATGTTAGAACAGCTAGAAGGAGGTAAGTGCGGATGTGTTGTGCGTGGATCCGTCCGGACAGGGACAGTAGCTCGTAAGTCGGACTAAAAGGAATATTTTCCTTCTTGGTGTGTCATATTTTGATAGTACAGACTTAAAATCGCCTGAAATGTAATGATAGCAAAAATGAAATTGTAAAGAAAACTTGCACGCAAACGCGTCAGATTTGCAATGACAGTAGTATGTAGATAATCTCCATCCCATCTGTACTGTGCAAGGCACTGTATAAGGTGTGAAACTTGTAGACAGTGGATACATTATGTGCTATACTGTAATTGTAAACAGATACGAATCAAATGGATCCGATGTACTTTCAAACTCAAACTTCAATTACTGCAAATTGCTACTACATACACTATACATTGAACACAAAAGAAGAAACTGTATCCAGCAATAGAACTGCAATTTGGATCTCAGGTATCAGTGAGTCCATTGAAATTAAAGTTCTGACGCTTCGTTCCGATTGCAAGTGTTAGTGAAGAATTGGCCACGAAAACCTACGACATGTTTAAAGTTAAGATTTAACTACGTTATATGAGTTAGGTAAAGAATGATAAACTCACAAACTTTTGTTTTGAACAAAAATAACATGAACATAAACATTATTCGGAATTTACAACACGACAAATGGAAACTTTGAACACATGCAGGCTTTGATTTCTCCCTACAAAAGTTTGTGAGTTTATCATTCTTTACCTAACTCATAACGTAATTAAATCTTAACTTTAAACATGTTGTAGGTTTTCGCGGCCAAGTCTTCACTAAAAATGGCAATCGGAACGAAACGTCAGAACTTTAATTTCAATGGACTCACCGATACCTGAGATCCAAATTGCAGTTATATTGCTGGATATAGTTTCTTCTTTTGTGTTCAATGTATAGTGTATGTAGTAGCAATTTGCAGTAATTGAAGTTTGAGTTTGAAAGTCCATTGGATCCATTTGATTCGTATCTGTTTACAATTACAGTAGCACATAATGTATCCACTGGCTATCAAGTTTCACACCTTAAACAGTGCCTTGCACAGTACAGATGGGATGGAGATTATCTACATACTGTCATTGCAAATCTGACGCGTTTGCATGCAAGTTTTCTATACAATTTCATTTTTGCTATCATTACATTTCAGACGATTTTGCAAGTCTGTACTATCAAAATATGACACACCAAGAAGGACAATATTCCTTTTAGTCCGACTTACGAGCTACTGTCCGGACGGATCCACGCACAACACATCCGCACTTACCTCGTTCTAGCTGTTCTAACATTCATTTAAGGTGTAACCTATAGGAAAGCATAATAGTTCACGTATCAGTGGCCATTTTAAAGATTATTTCAAAAGTATAGACCCAGTAGTTTTTTATAACAATTTACGCATACTTGTACAAATGAGCAACGTGTCTACGTTTTCGCAACTTCAATTGGAGAAAAGCCAATTATCGGATTTAAACGAGAGGTCCTTGAGAATACGTACCAATAACGTGAGACAATAATGATATAAACTTTTTAGATAGAAAGTGCTCTGAACGAAAATTCATAGCTTGCACTAATATGCAGGGTGCGTAGTTTCATGACCCAAAACGCTGCTTTTGAGGCCCAACTGCTGCACCCTACAAATTAGTGCTTGCTATGAATTTTCGTTCTAGGCACTTTCTATCTAGAAAGTTTATTTAATTATTGTCTCACATTATTGGTACGTATTCCTTAGGACCTCTCGTTCCAATCCGATCATTGGTTTATTGCCAATTGAAGTTGAAAAAACAAACACACTTTGCTCATTTTTACATAATTATTATGATTCCTGAATTGTTATAACAAGTCAACTACTGGGTCTTTAATTTTGAAAGTCTATTTAATTATTGTCTCACATTATTGCTGCGTATCTTTAAGGACCTCTCGTTCTAATTCGGTCATTAGGTTTTCGCCAATTGAAGTTGGAAAAACAAACACACATTGCTCACTTTTACATATTATGATGCGTGAATTGTTATAACAAGTTAACTACTTGGTTTATGATTTTGAAATACTCGTTGAAATGACCACTGATATGTGCACTAATTACGCGTTCCGAAAAGTTATTCCTTAAAAATGAATATTATAGCAGCTATAACGAGATAAGTGTCGTATGTTATGTGCGTGAATTCGTAACTGTCTGCGGATTTGTCCCAACTCTAGGACTTCGTGACGTCAGAGGGCAGGTCAGTTACCAGTTATCAATTAGCCGGTTAATGAAGTATTTAATTCTGGAAACTAGAACTACGCATTTTTATTGGTTCGGGAGATATAACCAAAATAATGGAGCGCCGCGCGCGTGACTTTTGACCCCCGCCCCCCGCCACCCACATCAAATGCCGAGATGCACACGGGGTAGAGATGATTCCTGACGTTCATACGAACATTTTGATACCCGTGTTATGCTTCTACTCAAAAAGTTTAGCGGAATCGGTTTCTAGAGGTCTTTTTCAGATTTCCCTGCTGACTATAATGGCCGACATAGACACTTACTGGCCGGCTCAAACTGATCTGTCCCTGAAACACAGGGACACGATCGTACCATACCTGCCACCACGGCCAGGCCCAAGATCTCCGATTCCACTATGACTGCTCACCCTTCTCACCCCATATGCCTCGGTCAATTCTGTCAATTCCACAAGAAACACAAACCCGGCAACCAGGGAAGCCAACGTTTGTAGTTATGATGCGGCAACTGGAAAGATTACAGGCTTTGTCGATTTCCAACTCAGATCGCTGGTAAAGGAATTGGGCTCTTACATTAAACACTCGTATGATTTCCAATTGAGAGACTCAAAAGGTCTTCCTACCTCAATCCCTACCTAAAACCTCAATCCAAGTCATCGTTGACGTCATCTCTGTACATATTACCATACCTATAAGCCATAGCGTAGCCGCCTTAGAAAGCTAAATAAGCGTCAACCAGGGACCAACTTCACGACTCAACTCATCTTCTCCCTTGCGCAAATGGTTCTTACCATGAACAAATTCCGCTTCCTTGACCGCCACTACGACTAGGTAAAGGGTACTGCAATGAGCAGCATACGAACCTGTTCATGGGAACTTCTCAGCTAACCAACCCCTGAAGCCGCTATGTTGGTGGCGCTTCATTGATATCTTTCTCGTCTGGCCACATGGAGCTGATACGCTTGATGTTGGGCTGCAGTCCCTAAACAGTAGCTAAGTGATCAGTTGGTGAGACATAGCCCGTCATTCAAACAACATCCCAAGGTGTAAGACCTGTACCATGCACCCGCCCGCTAAGACCTTCACAGCACATCTCACCAATAAAACCTATCCCATCCACAACAACTGCAGCACCAGCAACCTTGTCTACCAGCTGTAATGCACCTGTTGCTCAGTGGAATACACATGGCTCACCACAGACACACTCTGCACAAGAATGAATGGGCATAGGCAGGACATGTGAGAATAACACTTGGAGAGACCAGTGGCACTGCATCCCACGGACATGGCATAGGCCTACCACTCGTGCTGTGCCCACAACATGAGTCTCCCCAACGATCTCAGCAGGAGAGCTAAGGAGGTGGGAGCTTGGCTAGCATGGATCTGCAAATCCCGCCACAAGCCGAACCTTAACATCCGTTTAGTCTTCTCCACTCCCGCTCGCCACTCCTTACCTACCTCATCATCACCAGCATATAGTTCCACCATGCATATATAGTTCACTAATATAAGTTTTCAAATTCTGTTCTCTCTCTCTCTCTCTCCCTCTCTCTCTCTCCCTCTCTCTCTCTCTCCCCTCTCTCTCTCCGTCTCTCTCTCTCTCTCTCTCTCTCTCTCTCTCTCTCTCTCTCTCTCTCTCTCTCTCTCTCTCTCTCTCTCTCTCTCTCTCGCTCTCTCTCTCTCTCTCTCCTCTCTCTCTCTCTCTCTCTCCTCTCTCTCTCTCTCTCTCTCTCTCTCTCTCTCTCTCTCTCTCTCTCTCTCTCTCTCTCTCTCTCTCTCTCTCTCTCCACTTACCGTACTGACGAAGGTGACCGTTGACCGAAAATGTTATTTATATGTTTTGTTTTGTTATGTATCTTTGTTTTTCAATTGTGAATTATCATAAGAAGCATGACATATCGCAATTGCGATATGCGCAATAAAAATAAAAATCGTTTTTATGTTTTTTTCGTTTTGTGTCATTTGAAACCATTTAATACAATAACGATTTTTGTGAATGAATGCGATAAACGCATTTTAAAGCGATAAATGTTGTTTTAGGCGAAATACGAGCGATTTAAGGAAGTGATTTTATTTTCACTGCTTTGTAATAAGTTGCCGCCGAGCGGAGCGAGATAATGTATGGAACGCGTGTTTCTTGGAAATTCTAGACGAAAACAACCGTCAGTGCACAGGCACTAATAGCTTGGGTTTCCCCACGTCTCCGCACAGGACACGGCTTGGGTAAAACAACCACCCCCGTAAAGCACGACCGGCCAATAAGCCACAAGCGTCATAGTCACGTGAGTCAGGAAGCAGGCGGGGTAACTACGTTCCAACTTATGTCTCTACAACGTTCGTGTTCTCGTGTTGTTACCAAAATAGGACGAACACAGAGTGTAACAATTGAAAAGCGTGCAAACCCCTACAAGGAGCGTAAGTTTTATGTCAGTGACTTCAATTTTAATGTGTGGAATATTTAATATGCGTTTAGAGTGGGAAAAAAAGATACACTAGAAAAACCCATAAAAACTGCAGCTTATTTAAAAAAGAAAGACACGTATGAAAAAGGAACTGAGCAACAAAGGGCACCCAAAAGGCAGGCATCAGTCCCGTTATTGACGAAAAATATAAAAAGGCAAAGGCAGAAAAGAAGACATTCATCAACGACCCGGTGAAGATGAGCTTCAATGCCAACATCCCGTTGCAAAAGCTAGATCATCTTGCATTTCGAAAGAATTTTAAAAAGTCAACTTATGTAATCGTTATCTTAGGTCCAGGATAAGCCAAAAGTGCTCAGGTCTAGTGTTTTACCATTTACAAGTTTGTGTATATCTTGGCCTAACCAAGCCACATTTCACACAACTATGTCTAGATCAACGACCACACTAGGCCTAAGCTCAGCAGCAAATGGTTCAGTAGCCAAACACCACCCAATAGGCCTAGCAGAAATAAGTTCAATATGTTTGTGTTTGTAATTAGTGAAATTCAGTTAGGACGTTTTGGTGTGGCCAAGAAATAGTGAACGTGATCAAGTTTGATATTTTACAGTGGAAGTGAATTATAAATATATATAATTTCACTTGCAACATTATTTGGTCCTAGCATCCCCCCAGAATATATTGTACGCCACGTCAGAATTTGTATGTTCACGCCCCCCCCCCCCCCCTCCCCCCGCGGCAATCAAAACGTTGGATACGTTTTTGTTATCGAAAAACAGTATCTCAACCAACTCTCCCCCCCTCCCCCTCCATGCACACGTGACGCTTGGCGCAGCAGGCAGCCAGTTGAGTTGTTTCTTTTTGCCGCTAGAGCAATAGCGGCCCGCGGGGGAAATAGAATTGAAAGACCATGGCACTCTTATGGACGGGCTAAGGTTGGAATTCATAGTCGGCCCCTACACCTAGGGGCGCCCATTGTTGCTATGGCTTTGTTTCCCTGATGGGAAATAACATGCAAACAATTGTTACCTTGGTAACAATGGGCGCCCCTAGGTGTAGGGGCCGACTATGAATTCCAACCTAAGTCTAGTGCTTAAAAAAATACGAGAGAGCGGCATTTCCGCCCCCGCTTTTCAAACACATGCTTCCCGGTTGCAGCAATGGCTGCGTTCTGTAAGTTGTTGAAAATGCTTTGCCCCTGGCATTCTTCAGCACGTTAACGCATCTATAAGCACGATATACTTACGGAACACCTCAAGCATTGGCATAGGCGCAAGGTCGTTTTGCCACGCCCACTACATTAGTTGTCACTAGGGATGTGCGAGTACTCGATTTCTCGAGCTTTTTCGAGTACTTTTTCAAGCTCGAAGTCGAGTCGAGTAGTAGTTTAGGCTCGAAAAAGTTCGAGTTTAAAGGCCTAACCTACAAATTATGAAAATGACATCGCTCACGCCGATTTCCATCCAGTTTTAAATAAATCCTACCTGACTTTGTGATGTATCCTAACCTAGGTCTATAGCCATTGATTAAACGTCTAGCATCAATAAATAAAGACGTAATAATAATAATAATAATCGCAATAATAGGCCTAATGTTGGGCCAGTGTAGGCCTATACAAGTATCTAGTCATGAGATTCATCTTTTCGTCGCCAAAGTCTAGGCCTTGGCCTCTTGAACATCACAAGTAGTGCTTGGAACTTTTATTTCACTGCACTGCACAGACAGCACAGCACATTATTAAATTCGTGTCTAATTAACGTCAGTCTTGAGTGTTCAGTTGCACTAATCGCTATATTCCGCAAGATATAATATGCATCAATCTAGCTACTATGTATATACACTGATTATCTATTTCTGTACGTTATTGTGTGATTGATTTCCTTTTTTTTACTAAAAATGCAAAAGTAAAAAAAAAACTCGAGCTCGACTCGATACTCGAGTATCTAGAAGACTACTCGACTCGACTCGACTCGACTTGTAAAAGTGCTACTCGCACACCTCTAGTTGTCACACAATGTAATAAAATTGAAAAGGTTGATAGTGGTGTAAGTCAAATCAATTAAATACACTAGGCTCTAATACATGTGCAAACATATGATTTTGGCGCAATTTTACACTTAGGTTAGGCCCAAGGCTAGGTCTGTCAATAGAGCGTTTTTAAAATGCCGCCAAATGCCAAAATGCCGGCTATTTATTAACTCTCGCTTGTCACTAAGTCTTGTCCAAGGTTATTTTGAACTTCTCACTAGTGAATCTACCTAGTTTTTAAGCAAGAAATGCAATCCGACACAACTTTGATGCTAATATTTTAAATTCGGAGCAGCCTGTCTTGATACACATTTGTATAAAATGTTGACGACATAGAATTTTGATAACGTCTGCTGGCCTGGGGCAGTTATTTATGAGATTCTTGAGATGGGCAATACATTTTGAAAGCATTTATGTTGATAACATAGATGGTTCATACCTACAATTTTGTTTGAATTATTTGTACATTGATAATCATTAATTAGTCACTGATCAGTATTCAAACTAAAAATCTCGTACATTTCTTTCCATATATAATATGTGGTATGTACATTCTTTGAATTCCCTATCCCAAATTCCCTCAAATTTAAAAAATTATTGCGACACTAATTTTTTACTAATTATTGCTGTTTACAGAACCATAGGCTCCTATACAGTATGCTATAAATTCTATTTTTCAAATTATTAATGCTACAAATCCATAAAATTAATGCTATAATTTCACACCTCTACATCATCACTCTTCTGAGGTGAGCTGTTGGCATCCTATTTCTTTCACGCAATTACATTGCCTCAGCATTTTGGCACCCTCCTATCACCCTTGATGTAACTCCATTCATTTATTTATCTTCTATGGAATATTTTCTTGTCCATATATTTAAAATGAGCCTAAGATGGAGTCGTCTAGGGGTGTGCGAACAACAGATTTAAATCATTTGGATGCAGTAATCCTATAAAATTGACAAATTGTACTATTTATTTTAGATAAATGAAGACCGAGTAGCTGTTGCGAGAGAATGTAGTTGTGGTGTGTGTGCCGGCAGAGTGCGCAAACACATTGGGGCCACTTTGACACATTCATTCCACTCGGGAATGTCGATGGTCGACGAACCACAGGTTTGGGGTAGACCTAAGCTTGCAACTAGTTCAAATACCTCAAACCTGCAGTCCGTCAACAAAAAATACAGTAAATGCAGAAGAACAGAGGATATCTGACCATCAAAATGATTTATAAGTGACAATATAAAAGTTCACAGTGTGAGTTGTACTACCAGCACAAAGATGAAGGTCATCAGAGAGAAGAGTCTGATGCGGAAAATAGTCTCCCCGATTTTCGTGCTCGTCTTTTCCGATACTATTTTCTGACTAATGACTATTGATTTTCAGCTTTATCAGTGTTATTAAACCTAGAAACAATGAAAGGGTCATATGTTGACTCCGTGGTAATAGTCAGAGAATAAAGTGATAGTTTTAGGCACCCAGGAAGTGGTATGCACACAAAGTAGTGTTGACTCTAACCTGTGCCTGAAGTGCATCTGCAACCAAGTGCCACAGTTGGATATCCCTCCAGAGCGATGTTGCAATGCTAATCTACCATTAGATGGGCATAAATATTCGGCTACCACACTCACAGCACTGTTATGCTAATCAATGCTACTGGTACCTATGAACTTCATTTCGTATTACACACAAACACAAGCAAGCAGGCGAGCAAGTATCTAGGTAACGAAATGACTTCACACTACAAAAATCTCCAAAGTTCTAGGTACCTGTGGTCATTCATGAAAATACAAGAAATAAATTATAACCTACTGTACTGGTACTTATCAAATAGAAACCACGTCAATGCTTTAATATCGTGTAAAGCATGGGATACCATGTGAGAACTACCGGTACATTAAATGAATAAATGTAGATAGTAAAATCATTATAAAAATGAATCTACATGTATTATTAGGTACCTTTTCCTTTGTCATCCTATGCAGCAATAATAAAGCAAAACATATGTTACTCTTGTTCTGTTGGAAAATTGATGTCGGTAAGCTCACACGTAACTAGACTCGATGAGAGAAGACGTAGCCGCCGACCAAGAACATGGCTTGGATGGGCCCGAGCAGGAACCCGGTTGATGTGGCCAACGACATACTGTCGCCGTCCGTCTCTCGGTCCAGATTTCAGTATCATTATGCATAAGGTTGATGTAGGGACCGCCCCAAAAACATTACACTGTTGGCAACAACTCACTCACCAGGGTTGTGAGTCTTGTCGCGGTCGGATGCGGTCGCCCAATTCTTGGCAAGCTTGACGAAGGCACCACGACGCGTCTCCTCCACCTGCAACAACACGACAACTTGCTAAACTGGAGACGGGAGAAAACAGTCGGCAACCTGGGGCCTCATTCCTGTATATTTTCTCAACTCTTGGTAACCCCACGCTACAATACTGACCCCGTCCTAAACTATAAACTATTGGAATAATGTAGCACTCACCCTGAGCAGGGAGCCGAGTCACCAATGGCGGTGCCAGGAGGAGACGCTTTCATCATTCAATCTAAAACTGAATGTGCTAGAGGATGGACTGTTAATTAAGCCATCCCCTAGCACAACAGTTTCAGAAGCCGGCAACTTGAGAGTGACTTTTGATTGTTTGCTAGTAAACTTTGTTTTATCAGAAAAATGACAAATTGGGCTGATCGCGTGTTTTTAAGTGTTCACAATTTTCAAAAGCGAGCATTTTGGCAAAAATATATCTATCGGCGCCTACTGAAATCCGATCCCGCGCAGCACTAGCCATAAGCCTTTCTCAAATGACAGGATCGAAATTCCATCCTAAGTAAGGAATTATAAATGCAATATTGACTTTAGTTTCATTGTTTTTCATGATAGGATATCGCCTCAAAACGCGTTTTAGGCCACTAAGCATCATCATGCAGGACCGAAAAATCTTTCGCCTTCGGCGAATTTGCCTCCGGCGGCAGGGGCTTCGCCCCAGACCCCACCTACATCCTGCTCCCTCGTTGCGAGTAAAAATTACGAGATGCGAGTGGACAACTAGTACTCGATATTTGTAGACTGTAGAGGGTTGAGAAACAATATAGTTTGAAATATACAATATAAAACTGCCCGTGTTGGGAAAGTTTTTTCTTCAATTTCGTTTTTTAAAGTGGTGTTCACAGTTCAACACGTTGTTCCACATCATTTATCGATTTTTAAACGTGTTTATATGCATTCTACAGAAAATAATAGGCTGAAAAATTTTCGCCTCCGGCGGCTGGGGCTTTGCCCCAGACCCCTTTCCACTTCGCCAAGTTTCGGGGCCCCTAAAATCCTTTTCCGTACGGGGCCCTTACCCCCCCAGTCCGCCTCTGATCTCTGATATGGTATAACTAGTCTTTCTTTGGATTCTTAGAAAAACATTAAGAGTATTTTCACTTATTAATGTCATAGGCCTACTTAGACAAAAATAAAATAGGACAAATCATTAGAAACTACTGTTAAAAGTATAAACATTTAAATTGGAAAAAATCATATTCATAATCTTAACATGCAAATTTAATTTTTAACTTAGAAAATGGAAATAATTATAGTCTTAAATTCAGATAAATACGGTGGTATTACCTAAAGCAAGATAAGTTTTTTTAGACGTTGTAACAATGTTTCAATTTCAACATAATAAGCATTAGGTATAAAGCGGAAAGCCTACGATCCAACAGGCGTAATGAAACGCAATGCATCTGCTATCTATGAGTTGCAGGAGACTCGATACACCACATGCGGAACCACACATAAGAGCGAAGCAGTGTCAACTAAGCGTTCCTACCTTCGGTGGGGTGTCTGGTTTGGGGGGTCCAGTCTCGTACATCAGCTTAGACGATCCTTGGCTAATGTAATCCTTCAGGTATTCACTGTATCTCTCATAGGGATTGTCGGCGGCTACTTCTGGAACCAAACGGCCATTCATTCATTCGGTGGAAACCATTGAGTACATTCTGTGCTCACATTCAACACTTGTTTCAAATCCTAAAATCAGCTACTTTGTGCTATTAACATATGGCAGGACTGTATGTTTGTTTCAGCTCCAGATTTAAGTATCATTATGGTTAAGGTTGATGTAGGGACCGCCCCAAAAACATTACACTGTTGGCAACAACTCACTCACCAGGGTTGTGAGTCTTGTCGCGGTCGGATGCGGTCGCCCAATTCTTGGCAAGCTTGACGAAGGCACCACGACGCGTCTCCTCCACCTGCAACAACACGACAACTTGCTAAACTGGAGACGGGAGAAAACAGTCGGCAACCTGGGGCCTCATTCCTGTATATTTTCTCAACTCTTGGTAACCCCACGCTACAATACTGACCCCGTCCTAGGCCCAATACAGCCCTGTCCGATAGTAGGGATAAGGAGAGTTATCTTAATTAACAATAGGCCTACTTGGATAAGCCGACATGTTACAACTGCCAGTGTGTATAGTTTCACTAAAATGTCACATTTTTTAATTCTTTATTGGGAATATTTTGTTGCATGGAAGTGTCAATAGAAGTTAATAAATAACCTAGTATCTAAAATTGGTAGACCAGATCCAGCATGATAGCATAAAAGCCAACTGTGGGCATTAGGAAGATTTATAGTGCATTATTTAGTTACTATGCTACATCTGTAGATAAATAGTATCAATAAGTAGGCTACTTCTTATTTTTTATGACATTTTGACGTAACGTGAATTTTATCTGTTATTGCTTTAATTATGACTCTGTTTATTTCAGCAACAACGCCTTCCTTGGATCGCCACGCCACTCACCCTGACGGTCCCGAGCATCTGCAACGCCTGCAGCACGTCGCCACGCCACTCACCCTGACGGTCCCGAGCATCTGCAACGCCTGCAGCACGTCGCCACGCCACTCACCCTGACGGTCCCGAGCATCTGCAACGCCTGCAGCACGTCGCCACGCCACTCACCCTGACGGTCCCGAGCATCTGCAACGCCTGCAGCACGTCGCCACGCCACTCACCCTGACGGTCCCGAGCATCTGCAACGCCTGCAACACGTCGCCACGCCACTCACCCTGACGGTCCCGAGCATCTGCAACGCCTGCAGCACGTCGCCACGCCACTCACCCTGACGGTCCCGAGCATCTGCAACGCCTGCAGCACGTCGCCACGCCACTCACCCTGACGGTCCCGAGCATCTGCAACGCCTGCAGCACGTCGCCACGCCACTCACCCTGACGGTCCCGAGCATCTGCAACGCCTGCAGCACGTCGCCACGCCACTCACCCTGACGGTCCCGAGCATCTGCAACGCCTGCAGCACGTCGCCACGCCACTCACCCTGACGGTCCCGAGCATCTGCAACGCCTGCAGCACGTCGCCACGCCACTCACCCTGACGGTCCCGAGCATCTGCAACGCCTGCAACACGTCGCCACGCCACTCACCCTGACGGTCCCGAGCATCTGCAACGCCTGCAGCACGTCGCCACGCCACTCACCCTGACGGTCCCGAGCATCTGCAACGCCTGCAACACGTCGCCACGCCACTCACCCTGACGGTCCCGAGCATCTGCAACGCCTGCAGCACGTCGCCACGCCACTCACCCTGACGGTCCCGAGCATCTGCAACGCCTGCAGCACGTCGCCACGCCACTCACCCTGACGGTCCCGAGCATCTGCAACGCCTGCAGCACGTCGCCACGCCACTCACCCTGACGGTCCCGAGCATCTGCAACGCCTGCAGCACGTCGCCACGCCACTCACCCTGACGGTCCCGAGCATCTGCAACGCCTGCAGCACGTCGCCACGCCACTCACCCTGACGGTCCCGAGCATCTGCAACGCCTGCAGCACGTCGCGTCTACTCACCCTGACAGTCCCGAGCATCTGCAACGCAAGCAGCACGTCGCCACGCCACTCACCCTGACGGTCCCGAGCATCTGCAACGCCTGCAGCACGTCGCAACGCCTGCAGCACGTCGCCACGCCACTCACCCTGACGGTCCCGAGCATCTGCAACGCCTGCAGCACGTCGCGTCTACTCACCCTGACGGTCCCGAGCATCTGCAACGCCTGCAGCACGTCGCCACGCCACTCACCCTGACGGTCCCGAGCATCTGCAACGCCTGCAGCACGTCGCAACGCCTGCAGCACGTCGCCACGCCACTCACCCTGACGGTCCCGAGCATCTGCAACGCCTGCAGCACGTCGCCACGCCACTCACCCTGACGGTCCCGAGCATCTGCAACGCCTGCAGCACGTCGCCACGCCACTCACCCTGACGGTCCCGAGCATCTGCAACGCCTGCAGCACGTCGCAACGCCTGCAGCACGTCGCCACGCCACTCACCCTGACGGTCCCGAGCATCTGCAACGCCTGCAGCACGTCGCCACGCCACTCACCCTGACGGTCCCGAGCATCTGCAACGCCTGCAGCACGTCGCAACGCCTGCAGCACGTCGCCACGCCACTCACCCTGACGGTCCCGAGCATCTGCAACGCCTGCAGCACGTCGCCACGCCACTCACCCTGACGGTCCCGAGCATCTGCAACGCCTGCAGCACGTCGCGTCTACTCACCCTGACAGTCCCGAGCATCTGCAACGCAAGCAGCACGTCGCCACGCCACTCACCCTGATAGTCCCGAGCATCTGCAACGCCTGCAGCACGTCGCCGCAGCCGATCACCTCCGGCTTGAACGCGAACCCGAACTGGCGCATGTAACTGGCGGGAACGTCTGAGATCGCCAGTTGGCCATTGCACAAGGTCACCAACAGAGACATCTGCTCGGCGAGCACCATCATACTCTCGGGCAGCGTCAGCTCTACGGAGTGTTCGCCCTCGGGCCCGTCAGACACCTGGAACGTCACAAACTTTGAGAAACGCCTCCCGTGTATTGGTCGGTCCGGGACATTTCTTTTTTTCCATATCGTAACGAATTTGTTGATAAAAAAAAAAATCGAGACAATATTTACCAAATTTTGCATTTGTAATCAAAGAAAAATGAAAATTTGAATTCTATTTTGGAAAGAAGATTTGTTTAGGTTTTTTCATAACTTGTTTCAAATGGGTAACTTCAAACTTGTTTGCTTAGGCCTATGACAATTATTACATGAAATAACCGGCCGGGCATTTGCCTTACTACCACACCAACGAAAGCTTGTATTTAGTACCAGCTTTTCAAAGAGCTAGCATAGCATGCATGTTAGGGTTACTCTACTAGGGAAGGGGGCAGATCTGTACTTCATATATTCACATAAGATGAGCAACAGGCTTAAGATTTAAATAAGCGTTCCTTTCAATGGAACATAATACTACGCCAACACCTCATGGTGGATGGGTCACGTAGGGAAACGTTTCATTCATCTAGACTCTAGAGTAGGAGACATTAACTACCTACCACAGAGACTTTCAACAAATCCAACAAGTCACATTGAACAGGTTCCTATATGAAATCTTAAGAGAATACAAATTATCAACAAATTGTGTCAAATTATGTTCGCTTTAAGACACGTACAAAAACAGAAATAAACATCCAGGAATTAAACGAGAAATCCCAAGCATGGTGACGTGAAGTGGAAAAACTAAAGCACAATTGCTTCAAGACAACATGTTAGAATAGAGAGAAGTTTGTTAAATTAGATTCAGTAGGGATTATGATTAAGGCCATTGAAAATAGAGTTTCCAATAAAGAAACCACTATGTTAAAAAAAAAAACTCAGGATTGCAACGCGTAAGATTGGAGGTAAGTATCACCAGTGGCTATGGCTTGAAAAATACGTAATCAAGAAGATATGATAATTATAAAAAAACACTCTCGTTAGCTGGCTTATATGCAATAAAAACACTGTAGGACTTACACAGTTAAAATTTTCTCGATGTTATTCAACATCACGTCACGCAATATTTCGACAGCTGCTCTGCTGTCATCAGTCGTGCCTGATGATGACAGCAGAACAGCTGTCGAAATATTGCGTGACATGATGTTGAATAACATCGAGAAAATGTTAGCTGTGTAAGTCTTACAGTGTTTTTATTAAGGCTGGGCGTCGACATCGATGTCGGTGACGGTTTTCGACATCGATTTTTTTTGTTTTAATCGATTTTTTCGTCAATTAATTAAATAACTAATCAATTGTCAATTTTGTGGTTTCCCGTAAAAACGTAAATTCACTTCAATGCGATAATTTTAATTTCATATTTCAATTAACAATTGTTGTCACGGCAGAGCACCACCCCCCCCCCCCCCCCCCCCTCCTTCCGGGGCTGCGTAATCTTTGAGATGGCATCGCGTAATATGCAGTCGGCAGCGCGGGCGGGGGGTTGGCGCTTGGCCGACGGAGAGGCAACGATCGCCGGGAAGCGAGTCTGTGCGGGCCCACACATACGCGGCCACTTCATCCCACCCCTCGGCAACAATATGCCTCATGTTGCAGTAATGATAGCTATTAGTGGTCGTAGAACATATGATTTGCAGCAAACAAATATTGCTCCATTTAACAGGTAACAAAGTTTTGTATTAATAATTGGTTAATTACCAATTTAAAAAAAAAAAACGATGTCGATTATTTGCCTTCCGATGTCGAAAATATTCCGACATTGCGATTTGACGGCGATGTCGATGTTGTCGATTTACATCGATGCCCAGCCTTAGTTATTATTATTTGTGGTTTGAAGGCACAAAACATCTGGGTTATCAGTGCCTATTTTTCCTATTTAAATCTTGTTTATAAGGTTAATTGATTTTAGGAACTTTAAAATGTTCTCCTTGTCCTTGTCCTTGTCCTTGTCCTTGTCCTTGTCCCGTCAGCCTTAGTTTTTATTACAAGAAGATATGGGTGTCAATGATGAGGACCACACCAAGGAATGAACTACAACCAAGGCACACACGCACAAGACGAGGAGCTACCTTAACCACGTGGGGTATCGACTCGAACAACTCGACGAGCTTCGTGAAACCGTAGTCGGAGACTCGACACTGGTGGCCAAAGTGGCGGTGGTACGCAGGGATAAACTCGTTGAAAAGCATCGAGCAGTGGGGGGCGGTGCGCAGCAGTTCCACCACCTACAGAAAAACCAGCGGTAACGTATGTAGTGCACGTTTATTTGTTTATTTTAGCTTTCGCTAATTACATAGATACAATGTACAGTAGACTATCGAAATTACAATTTCAAATTAAGAATCATCATAGAATGAAAATTAAAAAAATACATACACTTAAACGAAATAATAATAGATTGAGATTTAAATTTGTAATAACTTACATATTAGTTATATGGGTATTTATTCATAAGAAAGTTGATGCATTCGGCATCAAGGCCAGGCATCGGCAAGGCTGTGTGTGCATGGCCTTTAGACCATTCTCGTTGGGATGGCCGTTTGCAGTCATTTTATCGGGGCTAAATATATCGGTCGACAATCTGGGGGGGGGGGTCCAGGAGTCAACCATACCTAATTTTTATAAAAAAAAACCTTTATCTTTATCTTGACCAGCTTCTTTATCATTAAATTGAATAAATTGTTGTATTATAAAATCTTGATTAGTTTAGTTTTATTCCTCTTACAGATAGAATTTATTACTATTTTTATTTATTTATTCCTCCTATCTAATCTGTATTACTAATAGGCTACTATTCTAGCCCTACACTCTTTATGTAGGAACAAAAATGTGATGAACTTAGAAATTATTATGCCTTTCCTACAAAGTTTTTTTTCCTATGCTGGCTTCCTCAGCCATTCTTCCTTGCTATCCAATATAATTTCTTCTTTTTCTGACATGCTCATGTCAAAGTAAAATTGTTCATAAAACAATTACTTGTAGTATCCTGGGTAATGGAATCTATCTATCCCTTTGTAATAACTTACAGTCTTCCGGCATCTATTCACAGTTTTGTTTCAAAATGGAGTTTCAAATGGGAATTAAACACTAGAACTTTTGCTTGGAGTTATAAAGACGATAATAAATGGATCTCTTTAGATGAAAAGTGGATTTCACTTGTCGACATTGTGCTAATCCATGGGTCATTTGCTGAGATGATCCAAGTATGATTGAAGATGATGATTTAAGTAGCTGCGATGGTTCACAACTTACCTCATACGAAAAGGTCTTGTTTCTTTGCAACTCTTCCGTGGTTTGCTCTCGCTTCGGGATCGAGATGAGAATCTCATCTTTCTCCATGGTTACCAACACGCTACATTCAGAGACCTCGCTCAATAGGTCGCCGACTTCACAAACCTAGCACCAAGAAAACAACAAGTTTTGTTTTTTAAATGTTGCCAGTCAGGTAAAAATAAAATTCATCAGTGAACACAATTCAGCAATTAAATAAGCAAAACTTTTAAAGGTATCTAGTTTGATATTTTCCGGATATTTCATGTTATAGGCCTAAAACATTATATATGTTAATTTGATTACAGATGCCATGAAACACCTAGCCAATTTAGGCTACTAACTAAAACCAAAATCCACATTTCCTACAATTTGCCGATACCGATACTATTTTCTACGAACCGATTCCGACACCAGTTTATTTAGAATGTTCTACAAATGAATGTCTGAAACTACAATACTACTGATTAAGTTGAAAACTATTACTTTTGGACACAAGTGTACACTTTGCAAATGAAAACGTAGGTGTTTTATTGCAGTGATGGCAATTCAATGATGCTACAGTTTTTATTATTCAATCAGTCGATGCGAAGCGGCTAAAACTGACGTCTTGATATCTGTGTCCGCACACATTCCGATACGGATTCTAACGAAACCGCAGGTATCTGGCGATTCTCAGTATCGCAATCGGTCCAGCTTTCTTATCCCCGTCGTCACTCACCCCGTAGTCGGTCACGTCCCAGGCCTTGCCGATGGCGCGCTGGTATATGACGGGGAACTGCGACATGAGCACTTGCTTGCTGGCTTGCGACTTAAGGACGCGGAGAAGATCGGACGTGAAGCGGCGGACCTGAGCTCGATGAGACAGCGTTATCACCCATTTGTTGCCTTCGCCCAGGACCTAAGAGAACAATGGCAGATCTTTAATGTCGCAGTAGGATTCTATGATTTACCTAGTAGCACCACAGAAAGTAGAACAAAAAAATTATGAATTACACTGCAAACCTTATTTGCCTAAAGTTAAAATATTTACATTTGGCACCTTGGCAATTTAATATTGTTTTAATATTATGTAACAATAATTGAATTTGCAAATGTAACAATTTAAGGTGATTTGATTTGCTGTTGCTCAATGTATAGACTAGGAATTACAACAAATTCAGAAAATATGAGTAAAAAATTCTAGACTGGTTGGTAAATTTATTAATTAAAATCGCTTCCGTAAAACACCTTTAACATGTTTTAAATGTAAACTACATAGTACAAGTTAAATTGCCCATGTCCTTGGGAATGAAGAAATAACTAAGTATAGTTTAGTAACTGATAAAAAGTGTACCGGGACTTACTTGTACAACATGCGACAGAGATTCCAGCAGATCTATGAGCTTCGTGAAACCATAGTCGGCCACATCAAACTGCCTACCAAAGTGGTGGTGATACGCAGGAATGAAACGGTTGAACACCAGCTGGCAGTGGGGGAACGTTCCCAACAAGTCAACGAGTTCTCGACTGAACAACGCCTGTTGGCTGACTAGTTGCGGGCTGACGCACTTGACGGGCTCTACGGCAAACAAATATTTAACAATGAGAAATGTATCCCAGATCGAATGAAGCCTATACTACCATGGAAAAAGTATGCACAACAAATGCAGATTTTACATGCTCAAATAAAAGCTGCTATAAAAAAAAAAACACCCAGAAAATAATAGGCCTATTATTTTCTGGGTGGTTTTTTTTGCACCGATTTAGATGAATCTATTCTAAAAAGCAAATATTCGCAGACAAAGACCTCTTAGCAAAAATAGAAACGCTACATTTATAATCGTGACCTCGGAAAACACCAAAAATAAATTTTATTTTATTTTGCGTTAATGCTCAACTTCCGTGCCTCACGTGTACGGAACGTATAACAAGGTAGAACCTACCTTGCCAGTCTGCGTCCTTGTCGCGCCGGCTCCAGCGCAAGTACTTGACGCAGCCCGCGCCCTGGTAGATAACAAGATACAACCTACCTTGCCAGTCTGCGTCCTTGTCGGGCCGGCTCCAGCGCAAGTACTTGACGCAGCCCGCGCCCTGGTAGATAACAAGGTACAACCTACCTTGCCAGTCTGCGTTCTTGTCGCGCCGGCTCCAGCGCAAGTACTTGACGCAGCCCGCGCCCTGGTAGATAACAAGGTACAACCTACCTTGCCAGTCTGCGTCCTTGTCGCGCCGGCTCCAGCGCAAGTACTTGACGCAGCCCGCGCCCTGGTAGATAACAAGGTACAACCTACCTTGCCAGTCTGCGTCCTTGTCGCGCCGGCTCCAGCGCAAGTACTTGACGCAGCCCGCGCCCTGGTAGATAACAAGGTACAACCTACCTTGCCAGTCTGCGTTCTTGTCGCGCCGGCTCCAGCGCAAGTACTTGACGCAGCCCGCGCCCTGGTAGATAACAAGATACAACCTACCTTGCCAGTCTGCGTCCTTGTCGCGCCGGCTCCAGCGCAAGTACTTGACGCAGCCCGCGCCCTGGTAGATAACAAGGTACAACCTACCTTGCCAGTCTGCGTCCTTGTCGCGCCGGCTCCAGCGCAAGTACTTGACGCAGCCCGCGCCCTGGTAGATAACAAGGTACAACCTACCTTGCCAGTCTGCGTCCTTGTCGCGCCGGCTCCAGCGCAAGTACTTGACGCAGCCCGCGCCCTGGTAGATAACAAGGTACAACCTACCTTGCCAGTCTGCGTCCTTGTCGCGCCGGCTCCAGCGCAAGTACTTGACGCAGCTGGCGCCCTGGTAGATAACAAGGTACAACCTACCTTGCCAGTCTGCGTTCTTGTCGCGCCGGCTCCAGCGCAAGTACTTGACGCAGCCCGCGCCCTGGTAGATAACAAGGTAGAACCTACCTTGCCAGTCTGCGTCCTTGTCGGGCCGGCTCCAGCGCAAGTACTTGACGCAGCCCGCGCCCTGGTAGATAACAAGGTACAACCTACCTTGCCAGTCTGCGTCCTTGTCGCGCCGGCTCCAGCGCAAGTACTTGACGCAGCCGGCGCCCTGGTAGATCTCGATGCCAGGCAAGCAGCTGATGAGATGTTCCAACGGGACGCCAGACTCGTCCATCTCCAGCACGTGGAACTGGGCCTCGTAACAGTGCGGCAGGCTACGGACCAAAAAAACAAACGTGTCATTCACCATGTTTACACTAGGACACTTTTTCAATATCTTAGGCCTAAAGTGTTTTCAAGATTTTTTTTTAAATTTGATCTACTCCCTGTGTCCAACAATGAAGTTGGGTTGGGGATAGGAAATTAATCCCATCATATTCTGGCCTCTAGGTGCATCAAAGCTGGCTGGCCATGCCTGACGCTTCCTTCATGTTAACTTCCTCCGGCTCCTCCTCTTCAGATATGTATATCAATAAAAAAAACGTTATTTAGCGAGTTCGGTCCCACTGACCTACTAACCTACTGACCCACAGTTTGTCCCACTGACATCTCTTCTTCAACATCTACTTCTCCATCCTTGCAATCTTCTCAGACTCTTTACCAGTTTTCTCCAGAACTTTTTATTTTCCCACCACTTCCCTTTTTGCACTTCTGCCCATGATGCATCTAGTATTTTTACGATTTCTGAACTCTGAATCCTGCAGACCCTTAAACCCTTGCATTGTGCATGAGAACTAGATGCGGCGACCTACCTCTGCAGGGGCAGGCTACCGCCATGCGACTCCACTAGCGAGTTGACCCGGTACGCGAGCACCTTCAGACCGATGCAGACGCTCGGCAACGGACGCATCTCCCGCTCGGCCCAGCCCTCGTCAGGCCCCGGCCGGTGGATCGTGCAGTACGGCAGCTCCATGCTCGGCTCGTTCTGAAACGCAATTTACATCATTATTCGGAGTTAAACCAGGTACTCGACAAGTAGATGGGAGATAATGAGTAAGACCTGGTACTAACTTGTTTTCACCATAGCAACAACCTATGGGAAGCCTGGATGCGATGGATAAAACAAGTTAGTAGCTTAGTAAATATTTCATAATTCAGGCTCTTAGAGGACTAATATTCAATGGATGATAGGGATAGAGGAGCACTTCATTTTCTCGCCTCGGACGATTGGCACAGTTATAACCTGGGCCAAATTCTACCCCGGGCCCAAAAGGAGTAAATTAATAATGCTAAATTGAAAAATTGTATTTCTACTAGTTAATTTGTCAAACTTTTCATATAGGTAGGTTTTGTGTAGGAGTAGGCCTTTCTGCCTTTCTGATCATTTTAATTTAACTGCTATTTAACGCTTAAATGTCAGCTAAAGACATGTTCACTAATTCAATTTCATGCACTTATGACTCATAGGAAGAGGTGTATGAAAAAAGTTTTATTTTTTCCAAAATTTAGCTCAATGATTTTAAAATTTTGATGTAATTTCGATGTTATTTTTTCAGCCCATTGTGCCTTAACAGAAAATATTAAGTTGCAAATTTTTGCAGGTAAATTAATGAATTACTGATCTGTTTATAATTATGTGATATGTATGTGACATCATATCATTTATTATTGAAACAACTGAGATTATACATGTACATACACATGCCTATACATACAAGTTGTTGTTCAAGCAAAACTGTTGTCACTTTTAACTCTGCTAGCATTAGGCAATTATATAATAATAAAATATAATAAAATAATAATATAATACTAGGCGGCCGGCCAGTCAGCAGTCGAGTACCGGATGGCACACGGGTCGGTATTGGGTCGTATTGGGATTGGTTCGAGCGATGAAGCACGCTCGGGCAAAGACGAATTTATGTGAAAGCTTTTTTATTATCAACAAACTACCAACACCTTTTTAAATTTCTTGAAAATTACTAATATAAAGCATAATTTTGGCCAATCAAGGTAAATTCACCTTTATTTCGCAAATACGCAGAAATTTCGCTGTTTACGTAAATTTCGACTTTATTTCGCAGACACATTCGAAACCTCTAGGTCTATACCCCAACTCATAAACATCTGAAGTTTTTTTTCAATAGCAACAACGGTTTATGATTTCGGTTTATCGCTGTTTGCGAAAAACGAACACCTCTACTCATAGGTGATTTTTTTAGTTTTTCACTTGACTACCCCTTAAGCTTAGTCATTGTATTTTGATGGGCCTGTTTGCTGTCAATTGTGCTACGTATACTCCCACAAAAACATAGACTTTCATTGAAGTAACATCTCACTCACTTCCTTAGCATCAAAATTCACAAATATGGCATACTGTGTCTGCGCGAGGTCTACATGGGCATTGTGTATTGATAGTTCTAAAGGGCTCAGCTTGGAGATTGAATAGTTGGGTTAAAACTTAAAATTTCTAGAAATGTCCCAAGACCTCCCACCTCTGTTTCAACCCCATCAACAAGAACACGTGTTCCATTCATTCAATACCTCTCACAATGAAAACCTTTCTGCAATCGGTTCGTTTTGACTTGACCACTGACGTGTTGAGTGCGATGTCTCCACGTTCTGTCCAGTATGTGTCAGTCTGTGTCGGTTTGGTAATTTGACCAGTACTTCTCTAGTAATAGTTATAATATTATATAAAAATGGATACACGAAACATTTTAAAAAGAGAACATGTAGCAATGAGAAAGACGGATGTGATTCTTTAGAATCGTTTAAAGTGCAGCCTTTGGAAAAAATAGCGAAGTGTGATACCAGTGCCAACAATATAAAACTTGCCTGTAATTTTAATATCGAGTTTGCCCCCCACTGACGATATGATCCAAAATCCATTTGCCTACATGATAGTTTTCCTTTATTAATTTTTTACAGACCCCTAAAAAATTATGAATATAGGTCATATTACTACAAAAAGTTAATTCTGAAGCAATAAGCCCTCCCCAATGAGCTATCCCAATGCCCCACATATAACATTGTTGCAATCATACCTGAGTGCATGGCTCGTCGTTTTCAGGGGACGAGTCTTCCTCCGAGCATTCCAATTCTTCCGCTTCGGAGAATTCCATCTCATCTGCAAATTACATTTCATAAATCAGTGAAGATATACACAATGGTTATACCATAGAGGCATGGACTTATAATCCGAACTTCGTTACTGGACCTGAATCAGCTACATAATAAATCAATGTACTACTGAAATAGCCACGGAAATTGAAGGTGGGGGGCCATTCCTGCAATAAAGATTCGGATGTCTACATTGTTCACATTATTTATGCGACTGTGGATGAGTCACTGCTAAACGATAGGGACTACAATGGCAGACAATATCAAAAACCAGAAACAAGAATCGCAGATGTGTTTTCCAACAATGTTGCACGTCCAGTAACGACGTCCAGTAATACGTCTATGGTTATACCAGCTCACCATTGCCAGTAGGTCTACAGTCTACTTGAAGACCAATGCTGTTTGACCAGAGGCGTAGCTAGGGTCATAAAATAACCTGGGTAAGGTGAGGATCTAAACAGCTTAAGGGACTCCTGATGGCTTAAGGTCCGCGCACACCTATCCGAACCGAACCGCGCCGAAGCGACCCGTCGTCGGCCGACGGCGGATGGTTCAGCGCACATTTGTCGGAACCGAACGGAAGCGAAAAGACGTCTGCTAGTTGCGCGCGCACCAACTTCAACGTGTTTTCCAGTTTCCACGATCGTAATGTCAGTCTGCTTAGTCAGTTTTTAATCATAGATTTGAGCAGTTAGTGATGAAGACATTATTATGTTAGGCGTATGTCTTTTGGTTAATGAAGAGGAGGAGGAAGAAAGAAAGGAGAGCAAATTTTGGGTACACGAACATGTCGTATATGTCGATGTGTCGTATAACTCAACGTATTGTTGTACAAGCGAAATTAACTTTTCGTCGTTCATTGTTGTGTTCAAACAGCACGTGTTTATCGTACACCTTGCATGCACAAAATGCGAGGGTGAAACGCCGAACTGCCCCGAAGTATGTCGAACGTACACGAAGGGCATCGGAAGTTCCGTTAGGGGTCGCACACCTATCCGAACCGAACCGCGCCGAACGGAAGTCTTCCGATGGGGTTCTCGGTCGAGAACGGCCGACCGGCCGTCCGGCCGCTTCGGTTCCGACAAGTGTGCGGGCTCGCATTGAAATACATGTATTTAATTCGATCGGAAAATTTCTCTTCCGTTCGGCGCGGTTCGGTTCGGATAAGTGTGCGCGATGCTTTACGGTTATACCAGCTCACCATTGCCAGTAGGTCTACAGTCTACTTGAAGACCAATGCTGTTTGACCAGAGGCGTAGCTAGGGTCATAAAATGACCTGGGTAAGGTGAGGATCTAAACAGCTTAAGGGACTCCTGACGGCTTACAGTTATACCAGCTCACCATTGCCAGTAGGTCTACAGTCTACTTGAAGACCAATGCTGTTTGACCAGAGGCGTAGCTAGGGTCATAAAATGACCTGGGTAAGGTGAGGATCTAAACAGCTTAAAGGACTCCTGATGGCTTACAGGGGTCTGGGGCCGGCCACATCCACCACCAACATTATTTTTGGTCTGTATTTTACAATTAAGGAAATAAAATGAGCTTTAAGCAAAAATATATAGCTCCCACTACAATAGATTGTCAGAAGCGAATAGTACTTCACCATATGTTTACACTCCTGTTTTTACTAGAGGTCAGTTCAGCGAAACATTTTTGGAATTGGGTATCAGATTTATTACAGTAGTCTCAGATAAGAGGCAAAATATGTAACAGTGCGGGGTCTATTGATGGAAACAACAGATTTGTACCACTTGTAGAACACAATAAACTGAACAAACTTTACCATGTCGGACAAAGGATTTTTGTACCGTTAGGGAGGGGGATGGAGTTGAACTATGGTGGTTCAACTTGTATAATTATATATTAGTTACAACCCTGCTGGTTCAAGGTCTACCTTTTTAGTTTTTATATTATATAAAATGCTTCTTAAGTATACCGGTATTAAATAAACTATGTTAATTATATAATAAAAAAAATATAAAAAATTATATAAAATTATATAAAAAAAATTATATAATACAAAAAAATCAGTGACCTCATGTTGTGACCTCATGTCACATTATTGACATTTAACCTTTAATATATATTAAATATAAAACACGTAAAATATAATCGTGTGATCATTTTATTAAAAGTTATGATGATAGTCAATTAAAAACAAATTACAACATGTCACTTTGACCTTTAACCTTGGAACTTTGGTTTCCCATGAGTACTTGAACATCCGTACTTTACGTGAGTGTATGCCATATGATGTATTTACGAGTTGAATTGGGTAAAATTGTCTAAACAAATGCATTTCGTATGTATAGGAGGTGAAAAATCATGTGTTCAAGGTCACAAGGTCAGAGTAAATGTATCGGCCTATTTCCGTGATAACTTTTTAACCGGTAAACTGATAAGATTGGTGTTTGGATCGTACCTACGTGTTCAGAAATGTGACTTTAAAAGGCGATGTTAAAAAATAGGGTCACATTAAATATCCTAATAAGTGTATTAATACTTTGTTAACGTTTTAACATGTGTGTTCGGACGTAATACTTGCAACACCCGTCAAAATATATGGTGCGTGGCTCTAAGCCTAGCGCTTAACTCAGGCGACAAATTTTTAGGATCTTCAATCAAGTTCGAAATACTCATATCTTCTCTATCACTGGTTTCCCACTAATCTCCGTAAACGCGTGTTCACTACTTCTACCGCAGACAATTGGTACCACAATTGGTCGTCCACAACAGCATTGTGGTCAGCTCACGATACAACTATCTCAATTTTTCAACACTTAAAACGTGTTGGCAATGGTGTACACAATGAAAAAGTGGAGCTATGTAGCGAGGAAATATGCAGTAAAAATAAGCATGTACTACCTAATTACTATGCCAATATCTTGCCTGCAATGGAACTGAATGATAGTATTTCTATACCAAACTTAAGAGTTTTCCCTTCCCATCAAAGTCGATGTAGTAACGCAAGAAAAGTACTGGCTTGATCATGTGGAAAGGTATGTATGCGATATAGAAACAAAAGATATGTCGAAGTGTGAAAATGTGTCATGGGCAGCATACAACTCTGTTGTAAACGAAAGTAGAGCCAAAGCGTGTGACATCTATCAATGGCATGGTACCAATGTTTGAAGAACAAGCGCAGAGTGTAGCTATGATTGGTCACGCAATGACCGTAATAAAACAAGCCTCAACTCTACTAAATCATGGTCAAGTTCCAGGAATAACACTTGATAGATAGATATAGATAGATATAGATAGAAAGATAGATAGATAGATTTGATCAACCACTGTATACCATCGCAAAGGATCTGCAGTGGAACTATCCACACTTGTATGGTAAAAATAAGTTTGGTGGATACATATTAAAATGGCAATAATACAAATTCTAGGATTTTGGTTAAATGGGAGTGGTTGGGTAGAAAATTTTAACAAAGGTGGAATTTGCTTCCCTTCCCACGGACCTGCAGTCATTTTTGCATGCCACACACATGACAAAAGCACATTAGGCTCAACCAACTAACTGCAGCAACACTTGATCATGTATACGCTGAGTATCAAGAGGGCGAGGTCAACAATGAGAACATTTGAAGTGTAGTGCAGTCTGTTGAGCTAAACGGACGCTCCCGACTGTGTGTATTTATTACTCATCTGTGATGCCGCCTGCTATCCAAGGCGCAGAGGGGCAGGCTAAATAGTGTAAGTAGTGATCCAAGCAGTCTGGAAATAGATCATGGTAGTGAAGTAGTTATTCAAAATATTATTCAAAATTTGGATACGGTTGCTAAAGATTCGGGAGAGGCGGATAAGCCTATAATGGTTCAAATTCTAAGTGCGCTAGCCGAAACAAATAAATCTCTTCAGACACAAGCGAAGAATTACCGTGAGTTACTGATGGAAAGCCGAGAACACACGAAGCAAATAGAGTGTCTTGTGGGTGATATCGAAGAGTGCAAGAAAAGAAGAGAACGTGCAGTTACACCATAGGCTAAACGAACTTGAGCAATATTCAAAGAATTATAACTTGGATATTCAGGGGGTCCCGGTAGCTGAAGGTGAAAATACGTACGACATTGTATGCAATATTGCTGATCATTTGCAATTTCGAATACATCAGCTTGACATTGAGTACTGCCATAAGCTACAGGTCAACGTGCGTACGCCACAAAAGCCACCAGCCATCATAGCAAAATTCTATTCGCGTCAGGTGAAGGAGCGTATTTTAGCGGAGAAAAGGAAAAAGAAGGTGCTGTTGGCCAAGGACATAGGTTTTCGTGAGTCGAAAAACTTTGTGGACATTTGACAAGTTTTAATAAAAACTTGTCCTGGTTGGTAAGAGACTTCTAGACGCAAGCAAAATATAAATACGCCTGGACAAACTAGGGAGGTAAAATATTTGTGTGTGAAAACGAGCAATCGCCTGTTATTCACATAAAAAAAGCATGGGATATTACATCTGTTTAATAAGGGTCTGTTCATAGGTAATTGGTTTTGTGTGCTTTGGTGTTTTTTTATGAATAATTTTGAGGTTCTAAATCAGTTAATAAGTCATGATGTAAAACGAACCGAAGAATGTACAGATCAAAATCAAGTGAACGTGTTGTTTAAAGGCAATCTAAAACTTAAAATTATTTATCAAAACATCAAAGGCATGAGGGCTAATTTTGATAATTTTTGTGTTTTTCTTAGTCAATTTGACTTTTTGTGGGATATTATTATTTTGACGGAAACTCATCTCTTGCAAGATGAACCTTCCGTACTACAGGGTTTTGATACCTACTTTTGTAATGCGCGTCACACATCTTTGGATGGTATTGTTTTGCTAATAAACTCTAGGCACATAAAGAATACAACGGTTGTGCCAGAGAGAAGTTTAAATACAAGTGCAAATGCAGCCCGGATATCTTTCAAGTTTGAAAAAGAATCGTAATCTATATTGGCTGTTTATAGATCTCCGTCAAACAATGTTACGAAGTTTGTTAATGATTTGCAATTTATTACAGAGAGTTGTAGCGATACAATGTAATAATAGGCGATATGAATCTTAATATTATAGAGGAAGAGCCCAATAGTTTAGTAACCAAGTACCTAAATTTTATAAGCGCTAGCGGTTTCATAACGTGTGTAGACTGTCCGACTAGAGTTTGCGAGACGATCAGTACATGTATCGATCATATTTTCAGCAAAACTAGCAAGAGTCGTGATACAATAGCAGGGGTGGTACAGGTCACAATAACAGATCACTTCCCAACGTTTGTCGGCTGGGGAATGAATAATATAAGTGCACCACTGTGTACCGAGCAGAATGACGTGTCAACCAAGAAGGTATTTCATGTTGATATCTGTTTTGTCGGTATTTTAAGACATGGCTAAAGCTTTTGATATGGTTGAGCACTCTGTATACTAAGTAAATTAGAGAAGATAGGTGTTCGGGGTTTTCCTTTAGAATTATTAAGCAACTATTTAACTAACCGGAAACAGATGGTAAAAAATAAAAATAGGTAAAACATTGAGTTGCCAAAAGGTGCTAACCTACGGTGTTCCACAGGGGACAGTTCCTGGTCCAACCCAAAGGACTTGGCTGCATACTGTGATAAAATCACTATGGCATTCGTTAACCGAGGTTACCAACGCGACCAAGTCCGGCAGAGAATGAGTAGGACCCGACCGGCACAAGTGAACGAGCCTCAAGTCACCAACAACATAATCCCAGTCATTACGCAGTGGTACCAAGACCTAGGTGCTCACAACGGCGTCATCAAGAGGGCCGTAGAAATACTAAGAGCCTCTCCCAAGACTAAAGACCTAGCGGCATTAATACCCAGAGTAACATTCAAGTGGCCCCCCAATATATGACAACATGCTGGGCAACATGCTTGTCAACAGACCTCTCAACCAACACCAAGAGGAGGTTATCCAGCCAGTGGGATCCTATCCTTGCCAGAGACCTAGATGCAAGACCTATAGAATGCATCCTCCTGCCACCAACTTTACTGCTCGGGCCCCAGGCGTCAATACCCCATTCGGGGGCACAATATGTGCGAAACAGAGAATGTGGTATACCAACTGGACTGCAAGCACTGCCCGGCCGAGTATGTGGGCCTGACTAGTAACCATCTGAGTCAGAGGATGACAGGACACAGGCAGTCCATCACACTGCAAGATGAAGAAAAACCTGTGGCGAGACATGCTATGTTGCACAATCTTGGACTTGAGAGCTGTTTTAACACCAAAGTCATCAAGACCCTGCCCAGAAGCTGTCTCGCCAGTGACCTCAGATGGTGAAAACAAGCCCACATCGCAGTAACCCTGTCCCGAGACTCTCCCCATCTCCACATCAGGTAGCCCCGAACCCCACTGCCTTCCTTACCCTACTCCCAACAGCACCAGTGTTCAACCATTGTATGTATATAGGCCTACTGAAGGGCTGAATCGTTTAAATGTACAAACGCCCGCGCGAAAATATAAGTGTCCAAATATTCATACACGTTTAACCGTGACTAATCCAATCCCCACCCCACCAATCCCACCCAAAACCCAATTCACAGATTTTCCGATGTCACAGATCTTCGACGAACCGACGAGGCATAGCTTAGTGTGTGGAGTAAAAATGATTGGGGACAGTTAGACACAAAGGTGGGGAATATAAGCAATAATGAATATTATGATAAATCAACAGTTATTCCGTTGAACTTTTTTTTTCGCGAACATTACAACGCATTTTTTATTATCATTTTGTGAACAGGAGGGGTGTTACGTTTAAATGCGAAAAAATTCGGTAAAATAAACGTTTACAAATTTAACCGTTTTCTCCCAGCCCTAATATACTGTAGTTAGTAGTTTTAGTTTAAGTATGCTCCTTCTGTTGACCAAGACCGAAGCGTCAAAACGTAGAGAAGTTTTTGTGTTGTGTTTTTTGTTGTGTGTTTTTAAGCGAGCGAAGCGAGCGTTTCCACTTGACTCTTATGGCACTTCGTTCTGTTTGTTTTTTTTTTATGTCCGTCGATAGCGGTCGAACGGAAAGTCCGATCAACTTGAAATTTGGACCATCCACAAGCCTCGATGTGGATTGAAGGTGTATAGTTTTGAGGCAAAATCGTTCGAAAAGTTACAAAGTTACACCATAGTTACTGCAAAATATTTTTCTGAAACAAAATAGCGGAAAATGTGAGATAGCCAGATTTTTCTACAGATTTTTCCGGTCAAGAATATGTTAATGTAATGGCGATCTGACAAGTATTGGCAAAGTTACACAAAAGTTACTCGAAAATATATTTCTGAAACACAGTAACAGCAAAATGTGAGGTGGCTATCTTATAGTAAATTTTTGTCTGGTCACGAATATACTAATGTTAACGCGATTCGATACGTATTAGAGGCAGAAATTACATTTCTATTGCTGTCAATAAGTGTTAGTAACGGTGGCGGACCGTGTTGAAAACATGACCACGAAAAATCTTAGCAACGCACATTGCACTGCATACAACAATGTCGGAAAGTATAATAGCCATGGAAATAAGAACAATTTTTGCAATGCGCATTCTTGAATTGTTGTTAATTGTTGTTCGTATAAGCATTGAAAACTTTTCGCCAGAAAGTTCGTAGATATTGACGCGCTCGCTTATCAACGCGTCAAACAGAGCGTTTTCCTAGTCTATGCTACACGGCATGCCAAATGGTTTGAGGAAAGCAGTTGGCTTCTATAATTCTTTCCCTCTCACATGTGTACCAGCCTTAGGCCTGATCTCTATAATTTCCTCTATATATATGTAGTAATCAGTTTTCGAGTATTTGTCCGCGTGACTTGCTCTCTAGAGACTGGTGGATGGAACACGTGGACGCTACAGCCCATTGGATAGACTTTGACAATACAAAGACACTGGCCAAAGTGGAACACTATCGCACAAAGACCATCTGAGAAGCCATTGAGATTGTCAAACGAGAACCCTCTATGAACAAACGAGACGACTCACTCACGCTCCCCGCAGTATGTAAGAGCATCTTGGCGGCGCGGCAAGTAACACCAATAAACCCACCCCCATATGCAGTACCACCGCCGAAGCCAGGTGACAAACGAAGAAAGAAACACACAGATAGGATCGCGCCCGACGTAGCGGCATACACGGGTCCGACCACGAGGGGACTGCGAGAGAGGGGGCACATCGGCCCGCGCGGCCGGGTGCGAGTGCGCTGTAGTTGGACGAGGCCGCACTCGAAGCGCTGTCGTCGCCACCGCTCAACACACACGCCGTCACGCCATTGGCTAGCTGCGAATCGGTCTCCTAGCGAACCAATAACTACACACCAGGCTAGGTATAAAGGAATGGACACATCAAAGAGGAAACCATTCGCTCTTTGCTTATTGGTCTTGACTATCTATTTTTACTCTTTTTAACATAGTGCCGACTACTTTTATATTTTGGCTGATCTTATTTTAATATTGACTTGCTGTTATGGCAGCATAATTTTTTTTTACCGACTTGCTGTTCTGTCAGCAACCCCTTTTTATCGACTAGCTGCACTGCCAGCTTATATGTGCTTTTGACTAGTTGCTTCTAGTAAGCTTCTTGCGGTTATCGTACCTGTAGTTTTCTGTGATCAGTGTTTTCTAGTCTATAGTCGTATGTATTGACTCTACCAGCACGCGGGGTTATGTTGATTGTGACATGTGAGTATGGTTCTGTCCCTGCCCCCTTTTTAAAGAAGATCATCCTAAAGTTATTTTAGGCACAAAAATTCTAGTCAAGTCAACACAGGCCATTTTATGTTATAAACTAAGTTAATTCAGATCCATTGATTTTGGTGCTAGTCAGGTCTCACTAAGCTATGAACGGTTGTAATTCAGATTTCCTTTAGAGAGACATACTCGGTATAGGTATAGAATGGAGTTTGCCAAGGCATTCTCTTGTCTTATATGCAGAACGAGAGGAAACCATTCGGTTCTCAGCCTCTGAAACCAACGGAAAATCCTGAGGATAGCAAATGCGATTTTGCCTAAACGTCGAGACAATGACAATGGCCCATTTCTGGGCCAGCAACTAGTCTCTAGAGAGCAAGCCACGCTGACAAATACTCGAAAACCGATTACTACATCTTCTTAGAACAAAAGACACACACACACACACACACACACACACACACACACACACACACACACACACACACACACACACACACACACACACACACACACACACACACACACACACACACACACACACACACACACACACACACACACACACACACACACACACACACACACACACACACACACACACACACACACACACACACACACACACACACACACACACACACACACACACACACACACACACACACACACACACACACACACACACACACACACACACACACACACACACACACACACACACACACACACACACACACACACACACACACACACACACACACACACACACACACACACACACACACACACACACACACACACACACACACACACACACACACACACACACACACACACACACACACACACACACACACACACACACACACACACACACACACACACACACACACACACACACACACACACACACACACACACACACACACACACACACACACACACACACACACACACACACACACACACACACACACACACACACACACACACACACACACACACACACACACACACACACACACACACACACACACACACACACACACACACACACACACACACACACACACACACACACACACACACACACACCACACACACACACACACACACACACACACACACACACACACACACACACACACACACACACACACCACACACACACACACACACCACACACACACACACACACACACACACACACACACACACACACACACACACACACACACACACACACACACACACACACACACACACACACACACACACACACACACACACACACACACACACACACACACACACACCACACACACACACACACACACACACACACACACACACACACACACACACACACACACACACACACACACACACACACACACACACACACACACACACACACACACACACACACACACACACACACACACACACACACACACACACACACACACACACACACACACACACACACACACACACACACACACACCACACACACACACACACACACACACACACACACACACACACACACACACACACACACACACACACACACACACACACACACACACACACCACACACACACACACACACACACACACACACACACACACACACACACACACACACACACACACACACACACACACACACACACACACACACACACCACACCACACACACACACACACACACACACACACACACACACACACACACACACACACACACACACACACACACCACACACACACACACACACACACACACACACACACACACACACACACACACACACACACACACACACACACACACACACACACACACACACACACACACACACACACACACACACACACACACACACACACACACACACACACACACACACACACACACACACACACACACACACACACACACACACACACACACACACACACACACACACACACACACACACACACACACACACACACACACACACACACACACACACACACACACACACACACACACACACACACACACACACACACACACACACACACACACACACACACACACACACACACACACACACACACACACACACACACACACACACACACACACACACACACACACACACACACACACACACACACACACACACACACACACACACACACACACACACACACACACACACACACACACACACACACACACACACACACACACACACACACACACACACACACACACACACACACACACACACACACACACACACACACACACACACACACACACACACACACACACACACACACACACACACACACACACACACACACACACACACACACACACACACACACACACACACACACACACACACACACACACACACACACACACACACACACACACACACACACACACACACACACACACACACACACACACACACACACACACACACACACACACACACACACACACACACACACACACACACACACACACACACACACACACACACACACACACACACACACACACACACACACACACACACACACACACACACACACACACACACACACACACACACACACACACACACACACACACACACACACACACACACACACACACACACACACACACACACACACACACACACACACACACACACACACACACACACACACACACACACACACACACACACACACACACACACACACACACACACACACACACACACACACACACACACACACACACACACACACACACACACACACACACACACACACACACACACACACACACACACACACACACACACACACACACACACACACACACACACACACACACACACACACACACACACACACACACACACACACACACACACACACACACACACACACACACACACACACACACACACACACACACACACACACACACACACACACACACACACACACACACACACACACACACACACACACACACACACACACACACACACACACACACACACACACACACACACACACACACACACACACACACACACACACACACACACACACACACACACACACACACACACACACACACACACACACACACACACACACACACACACACACACACACACACACACACACACACACACACACACACACACACACACACACACACACACACACACACACACACACACACACACACACACACACACACACACACACACACACACACACACACACACACACACACACACACACACACACACACACACACACACACACACACACACACACACACACACACACACACACACACACACACACACACACACACACACACACACACACACACACACACACACACACACACACACACACACACACACACACACACACACACACACACACACACACACACACACACACACACACACACACACACACACACACACACACACACACACACACACACACACACACACACACACACACACACACACACACACACACACACACACACACACACACACACACACACACACACACACACACACACACACACACACACACACACACACACACACACACACACACACACACACACACACACACACACACACACACACACACACACACACACACACACACACACACACACACACACACACACACACACACACACACACACACACACACACACACACACACACACACACACACACACACACACACACACACACACACACACACACACACACACACACACACACACACACACACACACACACACACACACACACACACACACACACATATGCACATACTTGATTAAATAGAGACCAAAGAGCTGTTAATTTAATATGATAGGTAGTCGACTCACCCGAGTGATCAAGATCTTGTACTGAAATATCTCGGAAAACTTGTGTTGTCCTTTATAAATGTTGTTATTTAATCCTTCTACCACAACGATCTACTATTCAGGTAAGCTTTGATATATACATTAGAGGCGAATAAGGATAGCTAACAGCATACCTGAAACCGTTAGGCAGGCCACATAGAGAAGAAATACACAAATAAAAACAAGAGGATAAAAATAATGTTCTGGACGTTTCGAACACCGTCTTGGTCACCAGAGAACGTGGCCTAAGGGTTTAGGGTAAGCTGTTGGCTCCTATCCTTCATTCCCTCACATGTGTACTAGCCTTTAGGCCTCATCTCTATCATTTCCTATATCTAGATAGCTTCATGTAGATAGCAACCTGATATAGATGAAACAGCACAATATTCTTCCCATGGTTGATTGGAAAAGACGTGTTCTTCAGACAACAGAAATAAACTAATTGAAATAATATAGCACTCACCCTGAGTAGGGAGCGTTCCAGGTGGCGGGGGGTTGGCCGTGTCCATGGTGGTTGAGGTGGCGGAGGTGACGCTTCCCTCAGTGAAGCTAAGGGTTGCCGAACGTTGGCTGAGTGGAACGTCATCTCCAACCACATCCTGGCCACGGTTGAAATTTGGCACATTCGGGGAATAGCACTCTATTTCGGGCATCGGCATGAAATCCACAATTGCGGTGAAGAGTTTTTCCAGCTTTAAAGCCATGTCAACAACTTCTTCACCGCAATTGTGGAAATCATAACAATTTTGGAACATGTTTTCAAAATCTTGGATGCAATCCTTTGCACTCCAATACAGATTTTTTTCCAACCGTTGTTTAATTGTTCCCAGACTCATGGGTTGGTCTACAATTCTGTAGTAATCCTGAAAGGACAAGATACATCATCGAGTAAAATTCATGGGTAAATCATCATAAATCATACGTAAATCACTGTATAGTGTATGCAAATGTAAGATAGAGATGACCAACATGACTTGGGTATGACCACATTCATTACATATCGCAACAGTCTAGGACAAGTGGTGTATTGACCAGAACATATCAATGCTACTCACAGGCAAATTGAGTTTTTCGGCATCTTCAGCCGACTGGTGGAAGGGCCAGTTCAGGGTTGTTTTGTCGAACATGACAAAGGCCACGTCTCTTTTCAGGAACAGAATTTGATTTGTTTGTCGTCCCGCTCGTCCCGGCGTCCAGGCGGGTCCAGGCACATTAGCCGTTTCCTTTGGAAAAGATATCAAAACTTAAAATATGACATATCCATGTAAGCAGAGCGGGGTCGTCAACAACTATCAAAAGCCATATAGGTCTAAATGTGTTTTGTTGGTGATGAAGGGGGAGTAGGGAAGGCTCATAAAAAACAAATATTCCTCAAAGTACCTAAAACAAACGGAAGATCATTATCAAAAAATACGGTCGGTATAATTTTTATATCTGAGAAGCGTATATTTCCAATTCTATTAGCCCTTTAAGTTTGAAATTTGAAACTTCCCATTCCGTAATTGGAAAACGGCTCTTGACGCCATATCTCATTGTCAACAATTGCCTCCTTAAATATTCTTAATAATATCAACGATATTAAGTTGTACATTTTACAATAACATCTAGGGTGCAGTGACTTTACAACAATGCCTTTTATACCACTGTATTTTTCAGAAAATACTTTTTCATACAGTAGGCCCTATTTGCCAAAACGTATTTAAAATAATGCAATTATTTAACATATTGTTGTTAATTTATGTTGAGCAGTGTTCATTTACTAACTTGAAATAAACGTTGGTTCAGTGAAAGTCTTATGAGAGCAATAATCTACTAAAGGGTGGGATTTCAGTACTGTTGGTATGATATAAAATTATTGTTTACAGAGTTATGACGTCAGAACCTTTTAATCACGAGCAAGATGGCGCAGGTCCGTTTCTGGGCGTGTTTTGACAGCAATATCTTTGACTTGCTGTTAAAGGCATATTGTCACATGGCATTGTTGGTAACATATGTACAAACTCAAATTGTTTGAGGAATTTAGAAAAAAAAATTAAAGTAATCGGTCCATATTTAGCCGAGTAATTAGCAATTTTGTAAAATATTATTTGCGGGATGACGTCACCCGCGTGACGTCACTGACTATAAGCTGGCTGGCTACCGCGTGCCTGCCTCGCGCATCAACGGCGGCCCGCGCGCTGTTTAGTTGAAGCCTGCCCATAGCGCAAGATGCTTGGCCTGTCTCCCTACAGTTTTGAGCCAAATTACACAGAAGGAGAACAATAGGCTATTTGCACAAATTCTGTTAATGTATTTTTTCGATAACCACTGACATCCTATAGATCACCAAAAAAAATGGGACCTCTTCATTTATTATTCTGGGCGTAATATTTGTTTAAGTTTTCTTGTTCAAAGTAGCGGTTTGAAACGCACCAGGTCGCGCGCCATTTCCGTGACGTCACCTGCCATGTAGTCCGTCCGTGCAGGCAACCAGCTTACAGCTGACATTGGGATAACACGCGCAGAGACGCTTTCGCGGCGTTCAGCAATGCCTAAACCAAATTATAAGTATTGTTTTGTTCCATTATGTACTATAGCACTTCTGTAGCTTCGCCAAATAAGCTGTTTTTTAGTGTTCCCAAAGATGCAAGGCGTAAGAAATGGACTCGTAAGAGCGTATAACGAATACATGACTTTACGGACCTGACAATAATTGTTTATCGGAATCCCTGTTGTCTGGATGTACCTCTCTCTCTCTCTCTCTCTCTCTCTCTCTCTTTCTTTTTTTTTTTTTAGCATTATCAATTTGATTTAGCCTAGTTATGGATATTGAAATGCAATTCTAACTGGTATTGTATTTTTCTTAGTTTTAAGTCTTATATGTATTATACCACAATGTATCTACATAACGGTTGGATGGAAGAAAAGGCCTAACTGGCAACTGGCCTTATCCCGCCCAAAATAAAGTCCTAAATCAATCAATCAATCAAGCAATCAATCTCTCTCTCTCTCTCTCTCTCTCTTCACGCTATTCGAACTTAGAATGCTCTTCCTATCGACATTAGAGACGTGTAGGCCTACCAAAACCACTTCTTCGCCACTACGTCGTACAATTCGTACAGTTCAATTCGTACAAACGCTATAAATTAAGTTAATGTGTTTGGAAACCGAATACCATTCTTTCTTTCTTTCTTTCTTTCTCTTTTTTTTCTTTCTTTCTTCTAAAAAATTAATGTATGAATGCAATTAATGAATGAGTTTAAAATAATATATCAAAATATAAACAAATTCCTTATTTCATGAATTGACCGTGAAATTTAATTTTATCTTTTTTTAATTATTTGATTTGAAATTTTAACAATTGAACATGTATTGTGTATTTTGTATTATGTATTTTGTATTTTGTATTTTGTATTTACCTTTTGTATTCTTCAATATGAATTTTGTTTCTTGTATTTTTATAACTATAGTGTGGTTTGATGGAAGATAAGGCCTCACTGGCCTTAATCCCGCCATAAATAAAATACCTTAATCAATTAATAAATAATTAATTCATTAATAATATTTGTTGCTAACCTTTGAAAGAAAGTATAAATGAATGGGATGGATGAATGGCTATTTCTTAGAATTATCAATTTGATTTAGCCTGGTCATGGATATTTAAATGCAATTCTAACTGAAATTGTACTTGTCTATGTATTTTTCTTAGTTTTATGTATTTTATCACAATGTAGGCCTATCTATATAACGGTTGGATGGAAGAAAAGGTTTAATTGGCCTTAATCCCACCCAAAATAAAGTCCTAAATCAATCAATCAAACAAACAAACAATCAATCAATCAATCTCTCTCCCTCTTTCTTTCTTTCCTTCCTTCCTTCTTAATTTCTTTCTTTCTTTCTTTCTTTCTTTCTTTCTTTCTTTCTTTCTTTCTTTCTTTCTTTCTTTCTTTCTTTCGTTCTTTCTTTCCTACACATAGGCCTTATGTCTAATTAAGTTCCTGAAACAGACTAAGCCAAGACTATTCCTTGGGCTGTGTGTGGGACGTGTAAGATAATGCCTATATGGGCATTATCTTACACGTGGTACGCGTCTTACATAGATTCCTAAAACTTGTGCGTTTATTAAACCCTTGGTCTGCGTCTGCCATCACATGTGGCCAGCCTAAACGTAATGTTTTGGTGTTTTGAAAGCTTACCTGGAGGCTTTGACACCGCGGATTTCGGCTCTCACAAGTGTTCGTTCTTTGAAAAATAGTTAGCTATCATTCACAAAAGCCAAGTTGTCCGATTGGCCTTTCTTAAATCCATCTTCTGTCATTTTACGTATTGGATATGCACGACAACCAAGCAAGTCATGTACTTCGACGTGCCTTGGACATGGCGGGTGACGTCACGACCAATCAGAGCGCGTTATCGGTTACCACGGCGGAAAATTCAAATTGCGCATTTTCGAACGCAATTTTCTTGTAGAATACATTTTTTTGAACGTTAAAACTATTTTCTTTGTGTTTAGAATTAAAAAGACATCAGGAAACGCCATTAATTAGCATTTTTAAGCTTCGTGCATATAGCCTATTGGAAAATCAAAGGAAACAGGGGGAGAAAGAAGCCTGGCTTAAAACATTCAGCGTCGGAAAGGAAATATCGACTGGTGTACTTGTAACGAGTGTATTTCCATGGACACGGACATAGAGTTATTATGTTGTCACGAGTCTGACAAAATTACAAGTGTGCGCGATCATTTTGATTGTATTACTATTCACGACGCATTCCAACACATAATTAATATCCATTCCCTGAACACGGCAAGACAACAGCTGTTGCTACACTCCACGTGCGAAAAACGATCGACAACGTCCAGCATAATGTGGCGTCACATTGCCTACAAGCAGTTTGTGGCGTGGATCAACTCATGGACTGCGCTTGGTAAAAATCATCGAATCGTAGTTCCATCGTGTGTAGTGAAAATCTATAAGAGAAGAATATCGTGCTGCCGACGGGATTTATGTAGGGTTTAAAGTTGCCGATGGCAAGACAGAGGACTATTTTGACTGAATACTATGTGAGTTATATAATATGTATAAGTTGTATACGCGGTACTAATTATTTAAAACATAATCCACTATTTTAATGTGTATACAGTTTCAATACATGTATCAAAATACGATGTGAAAAGTTTCAGCACTCAATAAAATATACATATCCATTTTCTAACACGTTTCACTCAATGCTTACCTTTGCGAGTTACATACATTTCGTAGTCTTCTTCAACGAAATGTTCGGAACATATACGGGTATACCTAGTTGGTATAAAGTTATCCCGTTTAGTTTTCGGCACCCAGTTTTTTAAGCGCACTGGAGATTTATGCCTGTTCGGGAAACGGTGAAACGATATGCCACTTGAAGCTAAAAATGTGTTATAGCATCCGTACACACAACACGCTAGCACCATGTTTACCGATTTAATTAAAGCATGAATATATACACCATATTACACTTGAGAATATATACACAATATTTACACAATCGCAGGCATAATCTTAGGTAGATAAATACAAAAAATTCCACGCCCTTATACTGTTTGACAAACACTCGTACTACACGGCTGTTGTAACTTAATACTATTATCAATCATTAGCACTAACAAGTTTTTAAAATAACATCACGAGAGAAACTTTATAGAATGACAGTGACACTGTGTTTGTATATAAGACACAAGAGCAAACCATCCAACCAGATCGAATGTCAACCCTTAACTGAATGGTGCGGGTGGTCAGTCATTCTTCCGTGCGACCCTCGGCCTGGCGCTCGCTCAGCTCTTTATAGTCACTGACGTCACATGCCTCGGGGCGCGCGACAAAACAAACCGTTGTACGGCGGGTAGGCATCGTCCATGGATGTCATACACCGCGGTTTTCTTATTTTTTCAATGTCTCATTGTGAATAAAAAATACTTTGTTTCATGTGACAATATGCCTTTAAAGCGATGCTAGTGCACCTTTCAAGCCGAAACCAATTAGTTCCCGTTTATATTAATTTGAGGTAACCAGTAAGCAAATACAAAAAATGTGTGAGCCTTCCCTATTGTAAGGAATATGATAGCAGAGCACCAATCACTCGGTGCCTTCGATGACAGCTTCGGTAAATAAAACTAACAAATATGGGTAGGCCCTACCTACGAAAATGATTAAATAGCTTGCAAGAAGTTTATTTATATTTATTTATTATATATTATTTAATATTTATATTATTCATTTTATTATTATTTTAATGATAATTATTATTTGTATTATTATTATATTATGTTACTTATTATTATTTATATTATTATAATTATAATTATTTGTATTATTGTTATAAAAGCCCAAGGTTGGCTGCACAGATAAGTCCGAACGCTCACTCCACCCGTAACTACCTCTAGGATTCTGGCCTATGAACACAGTCTGCTAGAATTCACCAAAAACCCTTCGAGGAGGCAGTGCACTAATTATTATTGGAAAAATAGGCTCTGACTCCAAAGAAGTGAAATAGTATTGCAATGACTTAACACAAGACTCATTGTGGCGGTTGTGACATCACAGATTGGACAAAAAATCTGTTGCTAGGCAACTACCGAATTAATTGTAATACGAAGACTGAATTTTTATATCATTTCTGTATCAAACTGTCATCTTTCGTACCATGAAACAGATTTTAGCTGTACACACAAACAAATTACTTACGACGTGTTATTTAAAACCGTGTTGTCGCAATGAGCCGGGCGTAGCCGTTTGAACCTTATGCGTGGATTCGATATAGCGCATGCTATTAGCGGTGGGGGGGGGGGGGGGGGGGGCGATTACAAGGTTTTGTTTCCATCATAAAAAAACCTCGCATATGTCAGAATCGACAAGAACAACCACTGACAATAATCACAATGATTTTGCAGATTACGTCGATGTCACTCGCTTGGAAATCGGGCTACAATTGAGTGAGTTACGAGGCGTGCAAGTGAGACGTTGTTTCTTGCGTTCAATTTTAATGGGGATGATGAGTAGCATTGATGAGTAGCTACCGATATGATACTACCGATATGATTCGCATTTGCGGACTATTGCAGTTAGATGCACATAGTATACCCCAAACATAGCGTACGTAACAATACCTATGGAATATTATTTGAAATGTAGATAGCTGTCATAGAATGGCTACAATGACGTAAGATGCCAACCTACAAAAAATTAACAACTGAAACACATGTTTTATTATTTATTTAATTAAATTAAAACTTACAATCCGATATAAATAATTTTTTATATGTAAGTCCAAATCAATAGTACCAACACACGACAACAGTTTTAAAATTGTAGCTTCAACCGCCATGTTATAAACAAATATTGTTTATTTTCGGCAGTAATTTTCTTCGTTTTTACAGTGTTCCACCGATATGATTCGCATTTGCGGACCGTTGAAGTTAGATGCACATAGTATGCTGCCGAAATGGCTTACGCAGTCAGACCTTTCTCCCTATGTATTTGGAATTTTGATAGCTATCATAGAATGGCTACAATGACGTGTTATATTTAATGACCTTCACGGCAAACATGCAGAAAACAACAACAAGCTTGGTCGACAATTTAAAAAGCTATTATTATAGTTTCAATGCGCGTTATTGTATAATTAAACAGAATTACATTTTAGATATAGTCTGTATCTACATTATGGAACTTTCCATACACTGATAAGTTTAATAGTTTATGAATTAGAGCCTATTGAGTAGACCACGGTCGAATGAAATTATGCGGAAATCCATCAACTTGAAGGTTTTAATTTCTTTAAAGAAAACTTCTTAACGGATTTAAACAATATTTCGTGCATTTATTAGCAACATATCAAGAAATAATGTACTTAAGTTATAAGCTTGTAACTTGATCCGCCAACTTGTGAAAAAATCATATGTATATTATAAAGGTTTTTTTTTTTTTAAAGAGTAATATGATATGCAAATGATTTATTTTATTTGCTACATTGAAAAAAATCGCTCATCTGTCAACGCGGAGCGTTTTCCAAGTTAGATGAGCGTAGCGAAGCGGAGTGAATCTTTCCATACAACTCGATCGGCGCTTTGTCTGTGTGTACGTATGTATGTCTGTATGTATGTATGTATGTATGTATGTGCGCCAAATTTTGTTCGTCGCACACAGGTCAAACGGCTTGACGTATTTGGCTGAAATTTTCGGTCAACATTTGTGACCACTAAACTCGATGCTGTTAACATAACCAGCAAAATTCGTCAGGATGCCAACCTACAAAAAATTATTTCTGAAAAACAAAATTTGTTTATTTATTTAATTAAATTAAAAGTTACACACGGATTTTAATTATGTTTCACTTGTAGGTTAACATCAATAGTTTCAACACTTGACAATAGTTTCAAAATTGTAAGTTTACCCGTCATGTCATAACAAAATATTGTTATTTACAACAATAATTTCTTCATTTTTACATTGTTCCACCGATATCGTTCGCATTTGCGGATCTTTGCAGTAAGATGCACATAGTAAACACAAAAATAGCGTACGCAATCATACCTTTCTCAGTTTTATTTGGAATTTCGATAGATGTCATAAAATGGCTACAATGACGTAAGATGCCAACCTACAAAAAATTAACAACTGAAACACATGTTTTCCCATTTATTTAATTAAATTAAAACTTACACACCGTTATAAATATTTTTTTATATGTACGTCCACATCAATAGTACCAACACTCGACAACAGTTTCAAAATTGCAGCTTTAGCCGCCATGTTGTAAAAAAATATTGTTTATTTTCAGCTATATCTGTCTTCATTTTTACAGTGTTTCACCGATATGATTCGCATTTGCGGACCATTGAAGGTAGATGCACATAGTATGCTGCCGAAATAGTTTACGCAGTCAGACCTTTCTCACTATGTATTTGGAATTTTGATAGTTATCATAGAATGGCTACAATGACGTGATATGTTTTATGACTTTCACGGCAAACATGCAGAAAATAACAACAAACTTGGTCGACAAATTAAAACGCTATTATTATAGTTAAAATGCGAGTTATTGTATAATTAAACAATATTTTATTTTAGATATAGTCTGTATCTACATTATGGAACTTTCTATACGCTGATAGAGTTAATAGTTTATGAATTAGAGGCTTTTGAGTAGACCACGGTCGAATGAAATTATGCGGAAATCTATCAACTTGAAGGTTTTAATTTCTTTAAAGAAAACTTCTTAACGGATTTAAATAATATTTCGTACATTTATTGGCAACATATCAAGAAATAATATACTTAAGTAATTAGGTTGTAACTTGATCCGCCATCTTGTAAAAAAATCATATGTTTATTATAAAGGTATTTTTTTTTTTTTTTTTTAAGAGTAATATGATATGCAAATGATTTATTTGATTTGATCCATTGAAAAAAATCGCTCATCTGTCAATGCGGAGCGTTTTCCTAGTTAGATGAGCGAAGCGAAACGGAGTGAATCTCTCCATACAACTCGATCGGCGCTTTGTCTGTGTGTACGTATGTATGTATGTATGTATGTCTGTCTGTATGTATGTATGTATGTATGTATGTATGTATGTATGTATGTATGTGCGCTAAATTTTGTTCGTCGCGCACAGGTTAAACAGCTTGACATATTTGGCTGAAATTTTCGGGCAACGTTTGTGACCACTAAACTCGATGCTGTTAGCATAACCAGCAATATTCGTCAAGATGCCAACCTAAAAAAAATAATTACTGAAAAATAAAATTTGTTTATTTATTTAATTAAATGAAAACTTACAAACGGATTTAAATAATGTTTCACATGTAGGTTAATATCAACAGTACTAACCATTGACAATAATTTCAAAATTGTACGTTTATCCGCCATGTTATAAAAAAATATTGTTTATTTACAACAATAATTTCTTCATTTGTACAGTGTTCCGCCGATATGATTCGCATTTGCGGACCGTTAAAGTTAGATGCACATAGTATGCTGCCGAAATGGCTTACGCAGTCAGACCTTTCTCACTATGTATTTGGAATTTTGATAGCTATCATAGAATGGCTACAATGACGTGTTATGTTTTATGACCTTCACGGCAAACATGCAAATGTAAACAACGAACTTGGTCGTCAAATTAAAAAGCTTTTATTATGATTTAAAAGCGGGTTATTGTATGAATTATTAATATAACGTTTTAGATATAGTCTGTATCTACATTATGGAACTTTCCATACACTGATAGGTTTAATAGTTTATGAATTAGAGCCTATTGAGTAGACCACGGTCGAATGAAATTATGCGGAAATCCATCAACTTGAAGGTTTTAATTTCTTTAAAGAAAACTTCTTAACGGATTTAAACAATATTTCGTGCATTTATTAGCAACATATCAAAAAACAATATACTTAAGTTATAAGTTTGTAACTTGGTCCGCCATCTTGTAAAAAAATCATGTTTATGATAAAGGTATTTTTTTTTAAAGAGTAATATGATATGCAAATTATTTATTTGATTTGATACATTGAAAAAAATCGCTTATCTGTCAACGCGGAGCGTTTTCCTAGTTAGATGAGCGTAGCGAAGCGGAGTGAATCTCTCCATACAACTCGATCGGCGCTTTGTCTGTGTGTCTGTATGTATGTATGTATGTATGTATGTATGTATGTATGTATGTATGTATGTATGTATGTATGTATGTATGTATGTATGTATGTATGTATGTATGTATGTATGTATGTATGTATGTATGTATGTATGTATGTATGTATGTATGTATGTATGTATGTATGTATGTATGTATGTATGTATGTATGTATGTATGTATGTATGTATGTATGTATGTATGTATGTATGTTTGTGTATGTATGTATGTATGTATGTATGTATGTATGTATGTATGTATGTATGTATGTATGTATGTATGTATGTATGTATGTATGTATGTATGTATGTATGTATGTATGTATGTCTGTCTGTATGTCTGTATGTGCGCTAAATTTTGTTCGTCGCGCACAGGTCAAACGGCTTAACGTATTTGGCTGACATTTTCGGGCAACGCTCGTGACTACTAAACTCGATGCTGTTAACATAACCAGCAAAATTCGTCAAGATTCCAACCTACAAAAAAATAATTTCTGAAAAACAAAATTTGTTTATTTATTTAGTTAAATAAAAACTTACACGCGGATTTAAATGATGTTTCACTTGTACGTTAACATCAACAAAACCAACACTTGACAATAGTTTCAAATTTTTAAGTACATCCGCCATGTTATAAAAAAATTTTGTTTATTTCCGACACTACTTTCTTCATTTTTTACAGTGTTCCACCGATATGATTCGCATTTGCGGACTATTGCAGGTAGATGCACATAGTATACACCAAACATAGCGCACGTAACAATACCTATGCACTATTATTTGGAATTTCGATAGCTGTCATAGAATGGCTGCAATGACGTAAAATGCCAACCTACAAAAAATTAACAACTGATACACATGTTTTGTTATTTATTTAATTAAATTAAAACTTACACGCCGATATAAATAATTTTGTATATATAAGTCCACATAATTAGTACCAACACTCGACAACAGTTTCAAAATTGTTGCTTTAACGGCCATGTTATAAACAAATATTGTTTATTTACGGCAGTAATTTTCTTCGTTTTTACAGTGTATCACCGTTATGATTCGCATTTGCGGACCGTTGAAGTTAGATGCACATAGTATGCTGCCGAAATGGCTTACGCAGTCAGACCTTTCTCACTATGTATTTGGATTTTTGATAGCTATCATAGAATGGCTACAATGACGTGTTATGTTTTATGACTTTCACGGCAAAAATGCAAATGTTAACAGCGAACTTGGTCGACCAATTAAAAAGAGTTTACTATGATTTAAAACGCGGTAATTGTATGATTAAAGAATATTTAATTTTAAATATAGTCTGTATCTACATTATGGAATTTTCCATACACTGATAGGTTTAATAGTTTATGAATAAGAGTTTATTGGGTAGACCACGGTCGAATGAACTAATGCGGAAATCCATTGAAAAATCAACTTGAAGGTTTTAATTTATTTAAATAAAACTTCTCAACGGATTTAAATAATATTTCGTGCAATTATTAGCAACATATCGAGAAATAATGTACACAAATTCTAAGATTGTTACTTAAACCGCCATCTTGTAAACAAGAATTTTGTTTATTATAAAGGTTTTTTTTTTAAGAGTAATATGATATTCAAAAGATTTGTTTGATTTACAAAAAAAATCGCTCATCTGGCAACGCGGAGCGTTTTCCTAGTATACTGAATCAAGACTTGAGGCCTTCTCTCAATTTTTGCAGTGACGGAGATGTTACCCTGGGTCAGTGTGACCTATTGCACCAATAATGGCCGACTTACTGGTGAATAATATCTGCCGTAAGCCAGAATAAGAACATTGTAGACACAGTCCAAGACAGAGGAAAGCAGTGGCTCAACTTACGATGTGGAGTGCGTGCATAATGCAGGCCTGTGCTGTGGACTCGACGGCTAAGAGGTCTTCCAGTTCGTTATCGTGACACTCGACGGCTAAGAGGTCTTCCAGTTCGTTATCGTGACACTCGACGGCTAAGAGGTCTTCCAGTTCGTTATCGTGACACGAGTCGTCCATCTTATCCTGGTCGGGGGGCGACGCTAGAACGTCGTCACACGACAAATCGACGACACCGTCGTTGTCATCCAGAGTCGGGGTTCCCTCGTGGTCGTTTTTCTTACAATTCTGTAAATAAAGATATAGGAAGTTTTAAATTGTAAGATGAGCGTAGCGAAGCGGAGTGAATCTCTCCATACAACTCGATCAGCGCTTTGTCTGTGTGTATGTATATCTGTATGTATGTATGTCTGTATGTGCGCTAAATTTTGTTCGTCGCGCACAGGTCAAACGGATTGACGAATTTGCTGAAATTTTCGGACAACGTTCGTGACCACTAAACTCGATGCTGTTAACATAACCAGCAAAATTCGTCAGGGTGCCAACCTACAAAAAATTTCTGAAAAACAAAATTTGTTTATTTATTTAATTATATTAAAACTTACACACGGATTTTAATTATGTTTCACTTGTAGGTTAACATCAATAGTTTAAACACTTGGCAATAGTTTCAAAATTGTAAGCATACATGCCAACTTATCAAAACTGAAAATAGGGAGATTTATAAAAAAAGAAACATAGCCTTTAAGGTATTGGCGGATTTATGGAGATTTATGGTATATTGCGAAAACGCAATTCATCAAAGACAAAAAGAAGAAAGACAAAAAATAGTTATAAACAGTGAAAAATAGCAATAACAGAACAGTGCATGTACCAGGACTGGTTTTGGAGAAAAATTACGTGAGTGGGCAGAGTTTGAACTCACTGCACACTGGGCATCAAGATAGCCTATTGGCGGTCAAGCTTCGAAAAAATTCCAACTTTTAGGTCCGAAAATACGAAAATTGATCTATTTACAGCAAAATACTTGAAAATTCGTGAAAATCGTACAAATTCTGTGCCAGATCGGGAAATCGGAAAATAAGGTTAAAAATCGGGCATTTCCCGACTAAATCGGGAAAGTTGGCAGGTATGTGTAAGTTTACCCGTCATGTCATAAAAATTATTGTTTATTTACAACAATAATTTCTTCATTTTTACAGTGTTCCACCGATATCGTTCGCATTTGCGGATCTTTGCAGTAAGATGCACATAGTAAACACAAAAATAGCGTACGCAATCATACCTTTCTCATTTTTATTTGGAATCTCGAAAGCTGTCATAAAACGGCTACAATGACGTAAGATGCCAACCTACAAAAAATAAACAACTGAAACACATGTTGTGTTATTTATTTGATTTAATTAAAACTTACAAACCGATATAAATAAGTTTTTATATGTAAGTCCACATCAATAGTACCAACACTCGAGAACAGTTTCAAAATTGTAGCTTCAACCGCCATGTTATAAACAAATATTGTTTATTTAAGGCAGAAATTTTCTTCGTGTTTACAGTGTTCCACCGATATGATTCGCATTTGCGGACCATTGAAGTAAGATGCACATAGTATGCTGCCGAAATGGCTTACGCAGTCAGACCTTTCTCACTATGTATTTGGAATTTTGATAGCTATCATAGAATTGCTACAATGACGTGCTATATTTTATGACTTTCACGGCAAAAATGCAAACGTTAAGACCCATTATCCTAGCTGGGGAATTTCGCCTCGGCTTCAGGCCGGTAAAACAGGCATCGCTATAATGCTAAAGGGGGTGGAGCAATAAGATGTGCGGTTGCAGGTGGACACTGGCCCGCCGAGTGCAAGATACTAACATAATAACCACGTTATCCGGTCGACTGCCCGCCCGGCGACCTTTTCACAGCGGGGCACACGAGACTTCTGCAAGTTGCAAAATTAGGATTTCTGTTTCTGAGCGAGCAACACTCGTAGTATCAGAGTTCACAGAATATTGACTTCTACTTCGTCATTTGCCAATATGGTTTTCGGAAGATCATACACATACTCGTAGAATGTGGATGGTCACCGCTGTATGTACAGTACAGTATAGTGTGCTGTGTATACAGTAGGTGGGTCAGTAGGTGGGTCAGCGGTAACATTTCACTGGTTCGATTCCCGCCACCGTCAAATCTGTCTGAGGTTTATTCTATTGTTTTCCTGTCATTAAACGAATGGTAAGATTATTCAGGCCTCTACGATACGCTGTGACTGTGGTCATATTGTATTAATAATAGTTAATACTGTATTATTTTATTCTATTGAGCTAAACCAATTATTATTAACTATATCGAGATCGATTCGAGGGTGAATTTTTTAAACATAGGATTTACATCTTTCTTTTTTTTTAGTACAGATATCTTGTTGAGGCCTCCTAACGTTAGTTTTAGCTAATGTGCTTTGTAATTCAATTAATAATTTATTTTGTGATGATAATATAAGGCAGAGAAAATATTAGAAACATTCTTATTTAATTTATTCTTTACTGCAAAAAAAGCTATGTTACCGGTGCAATTCGCGACAGTTCATATTGCAACATCGATTCAAAACGAGTGTTCAGTAAACACAAAATACATTATTTCGAACATGACTTTAGAAACGAAATAACTTGCCGGTCCTCTTTGCGATCCAAACGCCCACCAAACACAACACCCAGTGATAGCGTGAGCACACGTGGTCGTGCGCTAGTGGGCATTTCACTTGCCAAATATACAGATAATGACCGAGCGTAGAAGTTGAATAATAAGAGAACTGTTCTTACGTGAGAATGCGTGATTGTAAAATGAAGTAACGTGGCGTCTCGTAAAGTGAGTAAACAATGTTCACAGGAGCTCTGCGGAACCCGAGATCTTAGTATTCCTAGACCCCTATTCTATAACTCTCCCGAAACAGATTAGTGCCGAATCCGATTAGCAACCGAATCCGATTACGTTTCGGTCGTTTGCTAAATGGACAACGAACAGCGATTTTATAACTAGTACCGAAATTGATCAACTTCCGTTTCGGCTGACATCCGAATCGACTGAGCCACCGAGGCGGTAGACCAATCAAAAGACATAGGCCGTCTCGAACGTCGGTTGATTGACCCGTCGAGAAGGCTGTGGGCCCTACACTCGAACGAAATACATAAACAAACAAAAAATAGAGCTGTCATTTTAAAATACGTATTAAAAACTGGCTAATTATTGCAGTATATGAACAATCACAGATTATATATATGAGCAACAACAACCCCATTGCCTGTGATTCTAGAATATACCTAGGAGGCCTAGATCTAAGAGTTAAACATGATGCATGTGTTTAGAGTAGGCCTAGGCCTAGCAAAAGCTGTGTAGGGGCTTGGCCTACCTAGCCTAGCCCTAGATTAGCCTACATGCCTAGGCCTATTGGGAACGCGTGTGCTTTTAGAGTAGTTCTATACTGGCAGTTTTGACACTTCACTCTCGTCATAACATTGTCAACTTACCGGTAGGATGAAATCGTTCGTTGACTTTTCAAATTCTTATTCTTATGCTTGCAAATGGTATTTGACCTCGCACCGTGAAGTTTTCCATGTTATTGGCACTTAAAATAACTTTTTAAACTTGGTTAAATTATGTACGTATATGATTTCGGCGTATAAAAGGCTACTGAATCGGATTCCGTACCTCCGAATCCGTTTCCGACGGTATTGGACACTAAAAAAGTTACATTATCGCTATCGACCGAAATTGTTGCAATTTCCGTCCGAATCCGTTTCGGGAGAGTTATAGAATACGGGTCCTGAACGAGTATTGAAGGCCGATGTAGCAAATTACAGGGGTGGCTCATCAATTGTGCCTCCACTCCAATGCCAGAGGTCGCCGCATCGATTCCAGCCTCAGGCAACCTAGATACGAAACATTTTCCCGAGGTTTCCTCAGTCATACCTCATAAGATGAAAGCAGGGATTGAGGTCACCCATGAGACTGACTTCCCAATGTGTTCCTTACGCAGGCATGTGCGTTGCTATGTGGGAGCACTGATCGAATCGGAGGGGGGGGGGATGCTACCCCCCAAAAGGAATTAATTGATTAAACCACCTCCCTACAAAGAAATACGTTTGTGACTATCCCCCTGAGGAGAAAAACTACCTTCAACATTACATTCCATAAAATTAGCCAGGTATCATAAAACGTCAAAATATATGTATACACGATCATATTACTTAAAAAATGCAATATGCCCATCTCAAAAACTCGAAACATCGCAACGACAGCTTTTACACGCATGATCAACAATGTTGTATAAGAATGCGCCTGTCGAAAATTGTTTACGACCAATTGCCCCCCCCCCCCCCCCCCCCCCCCAACAATTGTAATAATAACAATGGATGTTCGTAATTTGTCTGTACCAGAAATCCAAACCATCCCGGCCGTCCCCCGAAAGAAAGATTTTCAATTCGACCACTGATGGGGAGGGGGGAGAGGAGTGCTCCTGTCTAGATTAACTTATGTTTTGTTTGTAATATAACCACCTATACGCACAGTTATATTACCGTGTTCATTTACATTGCTTTGGTTAATTATTGTATGCACAAAATCTCGAGAATTCAAGAATGTATTTACTATTTTATTTTATTTTATAATGATGATGGCTGAACCTGCAGATTAGCTACTTTGTATCTTTGTGGGACGCCCAAACATTGTAATTATGTCAACTCAAAAAAGAAATGAAACATTAAAAAAATATTGATATATATATATATATATATATTATAATTAATATTATTATTATTATAAAAAAAAATACGTTCACATTTAGAGTCTACCCTTTCAGTAACAAAACTGATTTGCAGTGGGGGACTTTAATTTAAAGTGGCTAAACCAACCCTGTAGGCTTCGAACACCATCGACGAGTGAGCGATAACCAATCAAAGATCGATTTTTCAAATACGAAACATATATGAATCAGTGATTGGACAGTGCGAACACCTGCGGACAGATGCCAGAATCAACAAGGCCGATTCAGAACAACTTCGCATTTATTGAGTGCTTCGTTGCTAGGACGGCTCCAAAGTCACCGTTTATTTATTCCTATTCCTAAGCCAAGAATAATAATAATAATATAAGTATATTATTATTATTATTATTACTATTATTATTATTTTATTGAATGTATCACAATCATACAATCTCGGTCAAAACTGGCGTTAACATGTTATACGGACGTAATGTCAAGTATACATAAGTATATTATTATTATTATTATTATTATTATTATTATTATTATTATTATTATTATTATCATTATTATTATTATTATTATTATTACTATTTTTATTATTATTATTATTATTATTATTATTATCATTATCATTATTATTATCATTATTATTATTATTATTATTATTATTATTATTATTATTATTATTATTATTATTATTATTATTATTATTATTATTATTATTATTATTATTATTATGTATCATCAAAAACGGCTTTATAGTAAACCACTATGAGGCTATTACGATGGTATATAACTATAAGACGGAATGCAAAGACTAATCTCGCTTGGACTCGAACCCAGGCCTCCCACTGTCCGAGCAGGCACTCTGCCCACTGAGTTACAGACGGCGAATTAAAATATGTCTTTGTTGTTTGAGGATGCATTGTTTATAACACGTGTAAAGCTAAAGCTCCGTGGTCAGAGTGTCCGCCCGGCAAGTGGGGGACTTGAGTTCGATTCCCAACGGGGTCGATTTTGACAATCTGCCTTATATGTAGTGATGTAAACGTTGAAATATTTCAATGAAATATTTCAGTGTCTCTTGAAATAATTCAATATTTTTGAAAGATTTGATATAACGCTTGGCCTGTATTTTATAATGTCTTAAAACCTCACCTAAGGTTCTAGGTATCTTATAGGCCTATCCCTTAGCCTATAACCCTTCCATTTACATGCAGTCTCAACCCCTAAGATTGTGCCTATGGTTGTTCAGAGTGATGTCAACGTCATGCAAGTACCATAGGCCTAGCCTAGCCTAAAAATATTGTATTTGATTTGTAAGGTTCTTCAGCTTGGTATTAGGATTAAGCAATGTGCATATTATGAATTATGAATTAATAGTGGTGATTAATTGGCTGAATTAACTCAAATTATTTGGGTAGAGAGAGGACCAGGGCCTAGGGCTAGACAGTTTTGAGCAACTTTTCTTTAAAAACCTTTTATGTTTATTTGGCTTTACTTTAATTTGAGCTTGAGCAGAGATTGGAAATTAATATTATATTATTGTATTACCATGGACTTATAATAGATTATAAGTCCATGGTATTACCAAATACCAATAGGCCAATAATACTCAAATAATGTTCACTATTTTAAAGTAATGAACTGCTATAAAACAACAATAACAACAACACCCATCCATTGATTGAAATTCATTTCTCATTACCTTCAGACAGTAAATCCTATTACAGCAAGCTTAGAAAGAACAACTGGCGCCATAGGCCTACTTAAATAAATAACTATAGTGCAATATAAGAACATCTGAGGCCTAACTGTGACAAGAAACTAAATTTTCAAATATTTCAAATTTTTTTGAAATATTTCAAATGTTTCATGAAATATTTCATGAAATATTTCAAGCTCAAATATTTCATGAAATTTTACATCACTACTTATATGCCATATACATTACGTACACATGATTTATCCACAACCTAACTTCATGCGATCTCTTGAAATGAAATAATAATGTATTTTTTAATGTTTAATGTATTATTGCTTAAAATAAAGCTAGAGAAAAAAGACAAAAAGTGCTGTAATCAGCGTAACGAGAATATTACATATTTACCATTCTCACAATGAAGTTTGAAAAAAAGTTGTAAAATAGTACTTTTTCATATGGTGGTTGTTTACTGAGGGAGAGATAATTACGGTCGACCCTTCCAGAGACTACCTGAGTCCCTCCCTTCGTGCGAGTGAGAGAGAGCATAGCTGAGTGCAAGTAGTTGCTGCATTGCCGGTAGTTAGAACTACTATCGACCGCAATCTGCCGAGTTTCTCGATTATGCAACTGTTTACGTCGGCGCATATTGAAGCATAGTTACAATCATCATTTCAAAGTAAGTTCATTGTAGTAAACAAGCAGGCCGCAATCTACATGCATGTTTTTTTTACAACGAAATCCTTTCATGCGTTATCCCATAAGATGGATGCTAAAAAAAAAAAAAAACGCTAAAAAATTTGAAATACAGTCATTTTCACACATTTATTTTAATTATTTGGAAAACAAAATGAAAAAAACCAAACTTTCTTAGAAATGCACATAACATGCCTCTTCAAAAATAATTTTGAATCGTGATTCTATCTACTGTGGTATTTGAGATATCTGCACCGACAATTAGCAATGTGTTTCGCGCTAAAACCGTCCTGGATACTGCCTCTTAACAGCGAACTTGGTCGACAAAATAAAAAGCTTTTATTATGATATAAATGCGGTTATTTTATGATTAAACAATATTCCATTTTAGATATAGTCTGTCTCTACATTATGGAACTTTTCATATAATGAAAGGTTTAATAGTTTATGAATTAGAGCCTATTGAGTAGGTACCACGGTCGAATTAAATTATGCGGAAATCAATTGGAAAATCAACTTAAAGGTAATGATTTATTTAAAGAAAATAATATTTTGTGCATTTATAAGCAACATATCGATAAATATAATACACAATTAAGAAGGTTGTAACTTGATCCGCCATCTTGTAAAAAAATCATATGTTTATTTTAAAGGTTTTTTTTTTGAAAGAGTAATGTGGTATGAAAACAGATTTGTTTGATTTATTAAAAAAAAAAAAGCTCATCTGTCAACGCGGAGCGTTTTCCTAGCTAGATGAGCGTAGCGAAGCGGAGTGAATCTCTCCATACAACTCGATCGGCGCTTTGTGTGTGTGTGTGTGTGTGTGTGTGTGTGTGTGTGTGTGTGTGTGTGTGTGTGTGTGTGTGTGTGTGTGTGTGTGTGTGTGTGTGTGTGTGTGTGTGTGTGTGTGTGTGTGTGTGTGTGTGTGTGTGTGTGTGTGTGTGTGTGTGTGTGTGTGTGTGTGTGTGTGTGTGTGTGTGTGTGTGTGTGTGTGTGTGTGTGTGTGTGTGTGTGTGTGTGTGTGTGTGTGTGTGTGTGTGTGTGTGTGTGTGTGTGTGTGTGTGTGTGTGTGTGTGTGTGTGTGTGTGTGTGTGTGTGTGTGTGTGTGTGTGTGTGTGTGTGTGTGTGTGTGTGTGTGTGTGTGTGTGTGTGTGTGTGTGTGTGTGTGTGTGTGTGTGTGTGTGTGTGTGTGTGTGTGTGTGTGTGTGTGTGTGTGTGTGTGTGTGTGTGTGTGTGTGTGTGTGTGTGTGTGTGTGTGTGTGTGTGTGTGTGTGTGTGTGTGTGTGTGTGTGTGTGTGTGTGTGTGTGTGTGTGTGTGTGTGTGTGTGTGTGTGTGTGTGTGTGTGTGTGTGTGTGTGTGTGTGTGTGTGTGTGTGTGTGTGTGTGTGTGTGTGTGTGTGTGTGTGTGTGTGTGTGTGTGTGTGTGTGTGTGTGTGTGTGTGTGTGTGTGTGTGTGTGTGTGTGTGTGTGTGTGTGTGTGTGTGTGTGTGTGTGTGTGTGTGTGTGTGTGTGTGTGTGTGTGTGTGTGTGTGTGTGTGTGTGTGTGTGTGTGTGTGTGTGTGTGTGTGTGTGTGTGTGTGTGTGTGTGTGTGTGTGTGTGTGTGTGTGTGTGTGTGTGTGTGTGTGTGTGTGTGTGTGTGTGTGTGTGTGTGTGTGTGTGTGTGTGTGTGTGTGTGTGTGTGTGTGTGTGTGTGTGTGTGTGTGTGTGTGTGTGTGTGTGTGTGTGTGTGTGTGTGTGTGTGTGTGTGTGTGTGTGTGTGTGTGTGTGTGTGTGTGTGTGTGTGTGTGTGTGTGTGT
>OX246745.1:27773138-27812304 GCA_945910005.1 Isoperla grammatica
AGGAACGTTTGTAGGTTGAGTCAAAGAAATGCTTAATTATTAAACGGTAATTATATTGTAAATCAACAGGTAAAATAGAATAGAAGCTGTAGATGAACGGAAAGTCTGGTTGAATGTAATATGTACTGCGGGGGTAAATCAATAAGAGTATACTTTTCTGTAAATTTAGTAAGTTATTTAAAATATACCTTGACGCGTTTCCCCAAGACAGAATAGCATACGATATGGTTGCCTCCACCAGAGCAATATAAACGACACGGATCAAACCAAAAGGTAATATTGATTTTAAATTATATAATTGGTATGCACAAGAACGAAGTTTTTTACATAGCATATTAATATGAGACTTCCAAGAAAAATCCTTGTCTACTAAAACTCCTAGGTACTTATGTTCAAGCACCGATTCAATTTGTTTTTGACAATTGCAAATATTACCAGATTTCGATTTTAGTGCCATATTATGAATACAATCTATTGAATGAAACTTTATCTTTATTTCTGTGTTCCTATCTTTATTAAGTGGCATACAAATATGCACGAATTTAGTTTTTGACGAATTGACAACTAAAGATTTATCATGTGTCCAGCATTGTAAGTTACGGAAATCATCATTGATATAGATTGTAGCTGTCGCAAGATCTCTGTGCACTGCAACAATTGCTGAATCGTCAGCAAAGAAAAAAGCTGCACACTTTTTAATTATATTCCCAATTTCATTTACGTAAATTATGTAAAACTGTGGTCCCAGAATAGAACCTTGGGGAACTCCTGATTGAACGTTTTTAATGTTACTAAAAGTTTTCCCTATTTTCACTGTTAATGTTCGGTTGCTTAGATAACTATTGAACCATTTCAAAACGTTGCCTCTAACTCCAATTTTTTCTAATGATTCCAAAAGTTTTACGTGACTTATGGTGTCAAAGGCTTTCGTAAAATCAACAAACATTGCAATAGCATGTAAGTTTTCATTAAGCTTTGTATTTATTAAATTTGTGAATTGAAGCAGGAGTTCCTCAGTACTTTTTCCTTTCTGATACCCAAACTGCTTATTATTTATTATTTTAAATTTAGTTAAATAATTTATGAGACGGTCAGCTATATAACGTTCTAAGATTTTCTCTATTACTGATAATATTGCAATTGGACGGTAATTTGAAAAGCACATATGGTCATTCTTTTTATAAATTGGTCTTACTATGGCCACTTTCATTTTTTGTGGAACCTTCCCCTCTTTGATTGACAAGTTAATCAAATGCGCAATAACTGGAGAAATCTCACTTTTTATGTTTTTAATGTCCAACACCCTAATTGCATCGAAACCTGGTTGTTTATTAATATCTAAATTATCAATTATTTCCTCTACTGTGCTTACTTCTACTGGAGGCAACCACATTGATTGCACATTAGTATTTATACTATCTTCTGGCCCGCAAGATAAATAGCAGTCATGCGTTACGTCCTCCACCTCCTGTACGAAAGTGTCAGCGAACTGGTTTGCTATATATTCGTGAGTATGTTTTTTGCCTAAATACTTGTTTATTACTACATCAACGGGATCTTTGGTTTTCCGTCCTGATACTTTGTTTATTATATTCCAGGTTCCTTTTATATCATCTTTACTTTTGTTAATCTCTTCCCTATAATAATTCACCTTAGCTACTTGTATACTTTTATTGACCTTGTTCCTAGATTTTTTGTAATTGTCTCTATATAATCTTTTATTTGGATTTAATGGATTACAGCTCTTCCACTGATTAAATAATTTGTCTCTGTTTTTCATATTTTGGAGTAACGCGGGTGTCAACCATGATTTTGGAGTTTTATTTCTACTACGCACATGTAAAGTATATTGTGACCTTTTGTAACAACTGTCAAATTCGTTACATATTCGATCATAAAGCTCTTCACAGCGGTTTATGTGCAACAAGTTTACCCAATTAACATATTCCAATTCTTTTAATAGTTTATGTTCATTTAAACGTACAGTTATGTTTTCTGTCAACAAATCGTCTCTGTTACTTATGGTTCCAACGCCAAGTGATGCGAGTGTAAGATAGTGATCTGAAATTTTCGATGTTATTACCGCAGCTTTAACTTTTCCTTTTATTATTCCACGAATATAGATGTGATCAATACAGCTAACTTTTAATTCGTCTCGGACAAATTCTTCTCTTGTCGGAACGTGTATACATTTTAAGTATCCATTTAATGCTAAAACACTTTCATAAGACTGTACATACGGATTATTTACGTCGAGGAGATTTAAATTAATATCTCCCATGAAGAGCCCGAATTTGTTTTTATGGTTACCCTTTATGTGGCTGTCTATTTCATCAATAAAATCATTTTTTGCATTATTATCAGGGGGTCTATATACGCAGAGCATGTCAATCTTAGTTACATTATCTAAAGTAATAACACCTGCGATACCTTCAAAAGAAACAAAAGCAAACTTAATATTTTCTAGTTTTAAAGTAGATCTAAAAAATAAAAGTAATCCTCCTCCTCTCCTTCCGATTCTAGAATTACATACGGAGTCATAACCATTTAAATGATAGTTGTGTTGATTGTCCGGTAAAGACGTCTCGCTGAGAAGAAGCAAGTCGTATTTACCATTAAAAGAACTAAGAACTATGTTTAACTCATCCCAGTGAGCCGCTATCGATCGCACATTTAAATGAACACATGTTAAACCAGAATCATCACAAACCCAGTCATCAAAACAAGCAACGGTATTACAACTTATCTGTAGGTCAGAGTCAGAATAATAATAATAATAATAATAATAATAATAATAATAATAATAATAATAATAATAATAATAATAATAATGATAATGATAATAATAATAATAATTCACTTAACTTCATTTCATTTCATTGACACAAAAATACATATATACTCATTTTGGCATAAGACCACCATGAGCACTTTGCTCGCTTGGTGGTAAGCTCACAATGTCATTAAAACAATATGTATTTGCTGTGCCGCCGCCTAATAACCATATACATATTATACACACAACTAAAAACTAAAACATTTAAAATGTAAAACTACAAATAGATATTAAAACAACATTTGCATCACTCAATTAAAAAAGTATCTGTTGATTCGATTTGCTTTAAAACATCCCTAGCTTTCACTTGGAAATTACTTAGAGTCATCCTAGCATTAAAGTCAGGCATTAACTTAACCATTATGTTAAAAAGAGTTGGTCCCCTGTATGACAGTTGATTGCGCGCATTTGACATTTCAAACTATGGGACATTAATTTTATACAATATAGCTTTTGTCTTGTAATAGAGGAACTGCCCACTGGTTTATAATAATAATAATAATAATAATAATAATAATGATAATAGTAATAATAATAATAAGTTTTCTTATTCGATTATAAATTATACAAATTAACATAACAATGGTTCATCTATATAAAAAGCCACAAAGCACTTATACAGGCTTAACTGTGGCTTAAACATAAACATACAATTCAAAAGACTAAACGATAGTGACAGCACGTAAGTAAAAAATATACCTCGTTATACAAAAACTGAAAACACAGAAAGAATGGTTTACAAAAAATGGAAACAAATATATTTAACGAAAAGTAAACAAGAAATGAAATGAACTTGTCCACATCAAACATTGTGGAAAACAGTACAAACAACTAGCTAACGCTCCGTTACAACCGCACAGTGTGACACCTTGCATTTAACTACGTGTGTTGTCGCTCAAATCCCGCTGTCCGCTCGTCCGTCTACGCGGCAGCATGCTGCGGTAGCATCCGTTGGGTGCGTTGGCAACGCACAAGTGTGACACCTCGCATTTAAAAGCGTGTGCTGTCACCATCCCTCAAAAGCGTTCCGCTCTTGCAGGACCGTTAGCAACGCATAGTGTGACACCACCCTTACAAACCTGCAGCGCCTGCGTCAGTACAAACATCTGTTATAATGGCAATCATAAAAAGAATCTCCACAGAAATTCACGAATCTACCACCAAAAACCTATATTACTGCTTCATTCACAGTCACCCGTGGGGCACGACCATCATTCAAAACTGAAATAGTTATGTGTTCTACAGAATAGAGCTATCCCGATCCGTAATACCTTCAAGCTTCAACCATCCTTGTTGGGAAATGCATCGCATAGATTTGCACAGTATTCATCATATTTTACCTTCCAACTGATCAATAAGCATCTTTCTCTTAACTTTCATACAAAAAACAATACATAAATATTAGGAATGTCAACGATAATCGCATATCGATAAATATCGATAATATCGCGATATGGCTAGCCATATCACGATAATCGTACGATATTAAATTCTGTGCGATATCCCGATAATCGCGGCAACTTGATTTCTTATTTGAATTTGGCGCCTTCTCAACGTTAGCCGAGTGTCCTCCTTCGATGTAGGCGAAAGAAAACTTTCGCCACCACCCTCCCCCCCCCCCCCACACATATGACGCAATGTTAAAAAGTAGTATAAGTGCTTATTTCATCATGTCGCGGCGATATATCGCGATAAAAATTGAAAAAGCAATATCGAGACGATATGTTTTTGCGCCGATATTATCGCGATATATTGCGATAATTTTTTTATTGTTGTCGCGATTATCGATATGGAATTTCATTTCGTTTGACATTCCTAATAAATATTCTATGACAAATCTTTATTACACACTCAATAGTAATAAATATTCTTATAACATCCAAACAAAGAGGTTTGTCAAGGTTATATCCTCTACAATAAGCTTCCATCTTCAGTAAAATGCCTCAGTAGCCACGCCTTTAGGAAATAAGTTATGTTGACATTACATGACTCGATACTTTCGTCAAACTTATTGAATTCATGAATTAGCATTGCGTCATAAGGGGTTTCCCTGGGACTTTATCAAAACAACGTCATAATGTGAACGAGATTGTATCGGACGACGTAATAACAAGTTGTAGGTCTACCTACTGTAATAGTTTCCTTTCTTACCTGTGGAGCCTTATCCACGACTTGTCCACCTGGGACCGGAGAGGGTCGACGTTCAGTCCGGTTGAGTCGAGCCCGAACGCCCAGATCGATGGAGCCGCTAGCCAATCCCGATCGTATTTGGTCTGTAAAAAATAACATACCTAGTTCAAAAATCACAACTCACAGTGGTGTAGCATTAATAATTTGCTAGGTGACAGAAAAAAGGTTTTACCTTTTCTCATTGTAAATTGCAGTTTTTTATTTAATGTCCTCCTTCCTCTTTTGTAGGCTTAAATCAGTTTTACACCTAACAGGATAGAGATGAAAATAAAAGAAATAAGAACAATAACAGGTTTTCAATATAAAATTGATATTTGAGCTGTTTCGCCGCATCGTACACGAGTTTTTTGGGCTAGACTATGGGCTAGACCTATCATCACCTCTGTGCAGGGTGACATTTTCAATTCAACATTCAACAACAAGTTTTATCGTTAACAAACAACATAATTTTGACAATATAACAGGCCGTGAAATTGTCTCAGCCTGAGTCGATTGTGAAGTTTCCCTGCTTTGACAAATCACAGCAAGGGAAATGTTCCCAGTAGCTAACTGCCAAATAATATGGAATTGAAATACAGGAAAATGGTAACAGTCAGTTATAAGAAACTGATAAATTTAGCTATCGAGTAGTTAGTTACTTGACACTTGAACTGGACATTAAAACGTGGTACTGGTCAGTCACATACATCACAACAACACAACACTCTATACCAGGGGTGGAACTTGACATATTTCAATGTTCACAGCAGAAAATCATAAAACGTTCATTAATGTGCAAATATAAGGCTAGGTTTCCGATATCTCAGATTTTAAGTTTCGGCGAAAAGGGGGTGGGTAAAATAACCCTCAAGTAGGCTGGTCCTAAATTATTTCAAGTATTTTTCTCATTGGTTACTATTGTCACGCAGTGGCGTATCCAAGGGGGGGTTATGGGGTTCAACCTCCCCCCCCCCATGCCAAAAAAAAAAATTACATGCGGAGAGAAGGAAGGAAAGGAGGAGGGAAGAGGAAACTACTATTTTGATTATTGTTTAATAACATACTCAACCGTTAAATCATACGACTTTGGGCTCTTGGTCGTCAGGAAGAGCTACCTATAGTCTTCCGGGGACAATCGGGAAGGAAGTTTGAGGAATGGGACAAGTTGGAGGAATATATTCAAAAATGCTAATGGGTGAGGGGGTTACTCTTCTCTCTCCTCTTACGATTGGCACTGCGTATAAGAAACTACATTGAATCCTAAATATATTGAATCTTCTTATACCCTACGCCAAATACACCCCGGGCCCAGACGGGGGAAAACTACTATAGTCATTCTTACATTCTCTTAAACCTATTCTATGACATATTCTTATTCTGAAACGTGTTTCCAGGCGTTTAAAACGTCATAAATGAAGAAGAAGAAATTTGCCTTCGGCGAATTGGCCTCCGGCGGCTGGGGCTTTCGTTCGCCCCTGACCCCTGCCTGCTTGGGATGTTCGACCCCCCCCCCCCCCCCCCCATTGTCAATTCCTGGATACGCCACTGTAATGTCACGTGGTTTCTTAGGGGCAGGAGGGGAAATTCCTGTCAAAGATTCTTCAGAGTGAATAGTCGTGGGTCGATCGTTGTCGCACTATTCAAAGTCCACTTCTAGCCCGAACAATGCGTGCTAACATACCGATGTGTTTCGGCCCACAAGCCGAAATGTGATTTTATTATTATTTGTAGGTTTCGACGGCCCGTAACTGAATAATGAGATAACTTACCTATTATCATCAACTCAATTCTACTATAAAACCTCAATATTATTGGTTTATTAAATACAGTTTATATTTATTGCCTAACCATTCAGTTACAACAACTATCTTTCAATGGGGGATCCTACATCATTTATTATCTGCCTCGTTGATGTGACGGCTCCAAAGTGACCATTTAGGCCAACATGCACACCAGAATGTATCATACAGATAGATTGCCGTCAATATACAAGTAAAAAAAAAGCCTGAATTGGGAATCGAACTATGGAACTTCTGTTGTCTATTTTTATGAATCGCAACATTCTTGATTGTAATCTTAGGGAATGTGCATGAATTTTCTACAGCTCTGAAAGTACGTGGAATATATTGTTATTCATCTGAAGACATCAGAAACCTAATTTAAAAGTTTAAAAATTAACTCATTATACTTCTATAAATGTTCAAAGATTTTGATTATCTGTTTCCTTCACTATTATTTTTAAACGGTATGTTACGTCACAATCCTTGTAAATCACTGCTTATATGAATGACTTTGCCACCGCTTCCTAGACGAAACAATCAAATTTTCAAGGTCAGTCACAGTTGACTTAGTAAACCTTGTCAAAATTTTTACTCAAACCGTTGTCAAGTCTGCTTTATATGAATAACAACACCCCATATTTACACCGAAAGACAACAATGGAACAAATGAATTGAACTGTTGGACAAACCATCAGCTGTCAAAATAATAAAATTGCAACCATAGAAATAAAAACTAGTCTAGCAATAGTAACTGCTCACTATTTCAAACTTTTAATGATAGACACGACTAAATAAAAGTTTGGTATGTGTGTTTTTTGTTTTGTTTTCCAAAATCAGACGAATTATTTTTTGACAGCTTGTTGTTTGTCTATCGATTTAATTCATTTGTTTCATTGTTGTCTTTTGGTGTTGCTAGTGCCCTATTCTATGAAAATAGGTTTTGTATTATTGTTTTTACATAGTAGTAATTGGGCTTCAAAATTAGTTATTAGGCGTACTAGACATTAATCTGATTTTATATGATTTTGGAAATGATAATTTCCAAATAAGCTTTATTTTATTTATCATTTTATGATGATTGGTTGATTGCTGATACATGGAAAGTGACGTATGCTTCGTTTTTCCCGCCATAAATATGTGTAAAACTTTCAGCTCGTTTTTATGAATGAAACTTTATTCTATGTCATCGAAATAAAATATTTTCGTATTCAGGAAGTTAATCCTAATCTAGTAAAATGCTAAAAAAGAGTACGCATATTCCCTAATCAGTGAATAGAGCTCAGTTATTTCGCTGAGACTGTCTGACGTTTGTGATTGTGACTGTCTCGGATAGTAAATTATACCAGTCCTGTCAAGACCCAACATTTTCTATTGCGCTATTGGTATCGCTTTTTTTTTTAGATATAGATGAAAGAATAATAAGTTATAATAATTCCCGGTCCTGTGAGTTCCAGCTAAATGGTATGTCGTATTTTGGCTGTCAGCTAGCTTGATTTCAAAGCTTGTGATTGGTGGTTGCCGTGGTGAAACTGAAAACTAAATATCGATGGTATGTTTCATTTAGAAAACAAACTCATCACAACTACGGCCGACCGAACGGTTGTAGGAGTGGCGGGTGGGCTATAAATAGTCTTCTCATGGACTGAACAAATACCCGTTCATTTTTATTTTCGAGTCATCCAAATACTCAACAAATATTCTTGTTGCTTTACGTATATGTATCACTGCTAATAAATGTGGATCACTGACGGACAATTTAAAATACATTACTTATGCTTTAGAATAGATTCGAACCAACCTCTCAGTTCGGTAAAGCCAACGCAGGGGGGCGTTTTCGGATGTCAATACGTAAAGGCGAGTGATTCGATCGTTTATTATTTAACGATGTAATTAACAATGTCTAAGACAATAAACCGATGCTAATCGAGACTATGTAAGTGGTCATGCATGAAGATAAAAACTGCCCGATAACTTCCATCCATACAACCAAACCAGGTGTCGAGCATGGAATGTAGGAACCGCAGTTTAACCAGAGCAACGGATAAACGAGTTTTGTTTTTAAAATGGTACATATTTATTTCTAATTTTTCTTCCAATTACGAATAATGTGACAGGATCTATAACATTTTATTTCCTCACTCTATAGTGTCATACAAGCACCAAATGAATAATCGTGGTTAAAAATCTGCTATGCCTACTTTTTAAAAGTAGCACAGTTACAGCCACTTGATCTTTGGAAGTAACTTAGCTACTTTTCAGCTACTGTATTTTGTAAGTAGCTCGCTACTTGTACAGCTACTCAAAAAAAGTAGTGACGCTACTTAACAGCTCCTTTCATTTTTTATAAAGGGCCAAGAGTACGTACTATTTATTGAAACGGCGGTACGGTCCGGAAGTGAGAGATCACAGCTCACGGGGTGAAACAGGAAACTCGGTGCTGAGGAGGCGGTTTTAGGACTACAGAGCAAGAAGGTTGAGTAATACTCATATCACAGCTCACGGGGTGAAACAGGAAACTCAGTGCTGACGAGGCGGTTTTAGGACTACAGAGCAAGCAGGTGAGTAATACTCATATCACAGCTCACGGGGTAAAACAGGAAACTCGGTGCTGGGGAGGCGGTTTTAGGACTACAGAGCAAGAAGGTGAGTAATACTCATATCACAGCTCACGGGGTAAAACAGGAAACTCGGTGCTGAGGAGACGGTTTTAGGACTACAGAGCAAGAAGGTGAGTAATACTCATATCACAGCTCACGGGGTGAAACAGGAAACTCGGTGCTGGGGAGGCGGTTTTAGGACTACGAGCAAGAAGGTGAGTAATACTATATCACAGCTCACGGGGTGAAACAGGAAACTCAGTGCTGAGGAGACGGTTTTAGGACTACAGAGCAAGAAGGTGAGTAATACTCATATCACAGCTCACGGGGTAAAACAGGAAACTCGGTGCTGGGGAGGCGGTTTTAGGACTACAGAGCAAGAAGGTGAGTAATACTCATATCACAGCTCACGGGGTGAAACAGGAAACTCGGTGCTGGGGAGGCGGTTTTAGGACTACGAGCAAGAAGGTGAGTAATACTATATCACAGCTCACGGGGTGAAACAGGAAACTCAGTGCTGAGGAGACGGTTTTAGGACTACAGAGCAAGAAGGTGAGTAATACTCATATCACAGCTCACGGGGTAAAACAGGAAACTCGGTGCTGGGGAGGCGGTTTTAGGACTACAGAGCAAGAAGGTGAGTAATACTCATATCACAGCTCACGGGGTGAAACAGGAAACTCGGTGCTGGGGAGGCGGTTTAAGGACTACGAGCAAGAAGGTGAGTAATACTCATGTCACAGCTCACAGGGTAAAACAGGAAACTCGGTGCTGGGGAGGCGGTTTTAGGACTACAGAGCAAGAAGGTGAGTAATACTCATATCACAGCTCACGGGGTGAAACAGGAAACTCGGTGCTGGGGAGGCGGTTTTAGGACTGCAGAGCAAGAAGGTGAGTAATACTCATATCACAGCTCACGGGGTGAAACAGCAAACTCGGTGCTGAGGAGACGGTTTTAGGACTACAGAGCAAGAAGGTGAGTAATACTCATATCACAGCTCACGGGGTGAAACAGGAAACTCGGTGCTGGGGAGGCGGTTTTAGGACTACGAGCAAGAAGGTGAGTAATACTATATCACAGCTCACGGGGTGAAACAGGAAACTCAGTGCTGAGGAGACGGTTTTAGGACTACAGAGCAAGAAGGTGAGTAATACTCATATCACAGCTCACGGGGTGAAACAGGAAACTCGGTGCTGGGGAGGCGGTTTTAGGACTACAGAGCAAGAAGGTGAGTAATACTCATATCACAGCTCACGGGGTGAAACAGGAAACTCGGTGCTGGGGAGGCGGTTTTAGGACTGCAGAGCAAGAAGGTGAGTAATACTCATATCACAGCTCACGGGGTGAAACAGGAAACTCGGTGCTGGGGAGGCGGTTTTAGGACTACAGAGCAAGAAGGTGAGTAATACTCATATCACAGCTCACGGGGTGAGACAGGAAACTCGGTGCTGGGGAGGCGGTTTTAGGACTGCAGAGCAAGAAGACCAATGTCAGTCGTTATTCTGAACCTGACGGTTGAATTGTGGCGGGCGAAACAAACGTGTTTGTTTATTGCAAAAATAGAGAAGTGGCGATGTTTCGCTACATATACTCGTGTATTGTAGCTTGCTACTCGCTACTTTACTGCATTTTCAATTGTAGCGCGCTACCAGTCTCCCAACCACCAGTCAAAGAAAGTAACATGCTACATAGTAGTGCGCTATTAACAACACTGGTTCTCTACACTTCTAAGAGAATACTTTTGAGTGTCACTGATTACTTGAAAGTTATATATTACATTACAATACATGTATAACAATATTTAGTTTTACTATAGGTTGGCAGTCACTCTTTGTGTTTGGAGCTGTGCTCTTTTCTGCCAAGTCCTTATTCAATATTATAAAATATTGTGATGTAAAAGTATGGACTTGCCCTTCTTTTACTTTTTATTGGAATTCGTGGTTTATGAATGCTCTAAATGTGTCATCCTACTTGTGTGCAACATCTACTATTGCCACAGAAAAATTGTCAGCGTTTTTGTCGTTATTGTAATCGTTACACTGCTAAGTCAGCAGAGGCGGTGCGTTAGCGATAGTTATTGTAATCTTTACACTGCTAAGTCAGCAGAGGCGGTGCGTTAGCGATAGTTATTGTAATCTTAACACTGCTAAGTCAGCAGAGGCGGTGCGTTACACTGCTAAGTCAGCAGAGGCGGTGCGGTAGCGATAGTTATTGTAATCGTTACACTGCTAAGTCAGCAGAGGCGGTGCGTTACACTGCTAAGTCAGCAGAGGCGGTGCGGTAGCGATAGTTATTGTAATCTTAACACTGCTAAGTCAGCAGAGGCGGTGCGTTACACTGCTAAGTCAGCAGAGGCGGTGCGGTAGCGATAGTTATTGTAATCTTAACACTGCTAAGTCAGCAGAGGCGGTGCGTTACACTGCTAAGTCAGCAGAGGCGGTGCGTTAGCGATAGTTATTGTAATCGTTACACTGCTAAGTCAGCAGAGGCGGTGCGTTACACTGCTAAGTCAGCAGAGGCGGTGCGGTAGCGATAGTTATTGTAATCGTTACACTGCTAAGTCAGCAGAGGCGGTGCGTTACACTGCTAAGTCAGCAGAGGCGGTGCGGTAGCGATAGTTATTGTAATCGTTACACTGCTAAGTCAGCAGAGGCGGTGCGGTAGCGATAGTTATTGTAATCGTTACACTGCTAAGTCAGCAGAGGCGGTGCGGTAGCGATAGTTATTGTAATCGTTACACTGCTAAGTCAGCAGAGGCGGTGCGGTAGCGATAGTTATTGTAATCGTTACACTGCTAAGTCAGCAGAGGCGGTGCGGTAGCGATAGTTATTGTAATCGTTACACTGCTAAGTCAGCAGAGGCGGTGCGTTACACTGCTAAGTCAGCAGAGGCGGTGCGGTAGCGATAATCGTTACACTGCTAAGTCAGCAGAGGCGGTGCGTTACACTGCTAAGTCAGCAGAGGCGGTGCGGTAGCGATAGTTATTGTAATCGTTACACTGCTAAGTCAGCAGAGGCGGTGCGGTAGCGATAGTTATTGTAATCGTTACACTGCTAAGTCAGCAGAGGCGGTGCGGTAGCGATAGTTATTGTAATCGTTACACTGCTAAGTCAGCAGAGGCGGTGCGTTACACTGCTAAGTCAGCAGAGGCGGTGCGGTAGCGATAGTTATTGTAATCGTTACACTGCTAAGTCAGCAGAGGCGGTGCGTTACACTGCTAAGTCAGCAGAGGCGGTGCGGTAGCGATAGTTATTGTAATCGTTACACTGCTAAGTCAGCAGAGGCGGTGCGGTAGCGATAGTTATTGTAATCGTTACACTGCTAAGTCAGCAGAGGCGGTGCGGTAGCGATAGTTATTGTAATCGTTACACTGCTAAGTCAGCAGAGGCGGTGCGTTACACTGCTAAGTCAGCAGAGGCGGTGCGTTAGCGATAGTTATTGTAATCGTTACACTGCTAAGTCAGCAGAGGCGGTGCGTTACACTGCTAAGTCAGCAGAGGCGGTGCGGTAGCGATAGTTATTGTAATCGTTACACTGCTAAGTCAGCAGAGGCGGTGCGGTAGCGATAGTTATTGTAATCGTTACACTGCTAAGTCAGCAGAGGCGGTGCGGTAGCGATAGTCATTGTAATCGTTACACTGCTAAGTCAGCAGAGGCGGTGCGGTAGCGATAGTTATTGTAATCGTTACACTGCTAAGTCAGCAGAGGCGGTGCGGTAGCGATAGTCATTGTAATCGTTACACTGCTAAGTCAGCAGAGGCGGTGCGGTAGCGATAGTTATTGTAATCGTTACACTGCTAAGTCAGCAGAGGCGGTGCGGTAGCGATAGTCATTGTAATCGTTACACTGCTAAGTCAGCAGAGGCGGTGCGTTAGCGATAGTTATTGTAATCGTTACACTGCTAAGTCAGCAGAGGCGGTGCGGTAGCGATAGTTATTGTAATCGTTACACTGCTAAGTCAGCAGAGGCGGTGCGGTAGCGATAGTTATTGTAATCGTTACACTGCTAAGTCAGCAGAGGCGGTGCGGTAGCGATAGTTATTGTAATCGTTACACTGCTAAGTCAGCAGAGGCGGTGCGTTACACTGCTAAGTCAGCAGAGGCGGTGCGTTAGCGATAGTTATTGTAATCGTTACACTGCTAAGTCAGCAGAGGCGGTGCGTTACACTGCTAAGTCAGCAGAGGCGGTGCGGTAGCGATAGTTATTGTAATCGTTACACTGCTAAGTCAGCAGAGGCGGTGCGGTAGCGATAGTTATTGTAATCGTTACACTGCTAAGTCAGCAGAGGCGGTGCGGTAGCGATAGTTATTGTAATCGTTACACTGCTAAGTCAGCAGAGGCGGTGCGTTACACTGTTAAGTCAGCAGAGGCGGTGCGGTAGCGATAGTTATTGTAATCGTTACACTGCTAAGTCAGCAGAGGCGGTGCGTTACACTGCTAAGTCAGCAGAGGCGGTGCGGTAGCGATAGTTATTGTAATCGTTACACTGCTAAGTCAGCAGAGGCGGTGCGTTACACTGTTAAGTCAGCAGAGGCGGTGCGGTAGCGATAGTTATTGTAATCGTTACACTGCTAAGTCAGCAGAGGCGGTGCGGTAGCGATAGTTATTGTAATCGTTACACTGCTAAGTCAGCAGAGGCGGTGCGTTACACTGCTAAGTCAGCAGAGGCGGTGCGGTAGCGATAGTTATTGTAATCGTTACACTGCTAAGTCAGCAGAGGCGGTGCGTTACACTGCTAAGTCAGCAGAGGCGGTGCGGTAGCGATAGTTATTGTAATCGTTACACTGCTAAGTCAGCAGAGGCGGTGCGTTACACTGCTAAGTCAGCAGAGGCGGTGCGGTAGCGATAGTTATTGTAATCGTTACACTGCTAAGTCAGCAGAGGCGGTGCGTTACACTGCTAAGTCAGCAGAGGCGGTGCGGTAGCGATAGTTATTGTAATCGTTACACTGCTAAGTCAGCAGAGGCGGTGCGGTAACGATAGTTATTGTAATCGTTACACTGCTAAGTCAGCAGAGGCGGTGCGGTAGCGATAGTTATTGTAATCGTTACACTGCTAAGTCAGCAGAGGCGGTGCGGTAGCGATAGTTATTGTAATCGTTACACTGCTAAGTCAGCAGAGGCGGTGCGGTAGCGATAGTTATTGTAATCGTTACACTGCTAAGTCAGCAGAGGCGGTGCGGTAGCGATAGTTATTGTAATCGTTACACTGCTAAGTCAGCAGAGGCGGTGCGTTACACTGCTAAGTCAGCAGAGGCGGTGCGGTAACGATAGTTATTGTAATCGTTACACTGCTAAGTCAGCAGAGGCGGTGCGGTAGCGATAGTTATTGTAATCGTTACACTGCTAAGTCAGCAGAGGCGGTGCGTTACACTGCTAAGTCAGCAGAGACGGTGCGGTAGCGATAGTTATTGTAATCGTTACACTGCTAAGTCAGCAGAGGCGGTGCGGTAGCGATAGTTATTGTAATCGTTACACTGCTAAGTCAGCAGAGGCGGTGCGTTACACTGCTAAGTCAGCAGAGGCGGTGCGGTAGCGATAGTTATTGTAATCGTTACACTGCTAAGTCAGCTAGGCGGTGCGGTAGCGATAGTTATTGTAATCGTTACACTGCTAAGTCAGCAGAGGCGGTGCGTTACACTGCTAAGTCAGCAGAGGCGGTGCGGTAGCGATAGTTATTGTAATCGTTACACTGCTAAGTCAGCAGAGGCGGTGCGTTACACTGCTAAGTCAGCAGAGGCGGTGCGGTAGCGATAGTTATTGTAATTGTTACACTGCTAAGTCAGCAGAGGCGGTGCGTTACACTGCTAAGTCAGCAGAGGCGGTGCGGTAGCGATAGTTATTGTAATCGTTACACTGCTAAGTCAGCAGAGGCGGTGCGTTAGCGATAGTTATTGTAATCGTTACACTGCTAAGTCAGCAGAGGCGGTGCGTTAGCGATAGTTATTGTAATCGTTACACTTCTAAGTCAGCAGAGGCGGTGCGGTAGCGATAGTTATTGTAATCGTTACACTGCTAAGTCAGCAGAGGCGGTGCGTTACACTGCTAAGTCAGCAGAGGCGGTGCGGTAGCGATAGTGTTTGTAATTGTTACACTGCTAAGTCAGCAGAGGCGGTGCGTTACACTGCTAAGTCAGCAGAGGCGGTGCGGTAGCGATAGTTATTGTAATCGTTACACTGCTAAGTCAGCAGAGGCGGTGCGTTAGCGATAGTTATTGTAATCGTTACACTGCTAAGTCAGCAGAGGCGGTGCGTTACACTGCTAAGTCAGCAGAGGCAGTGCGGTAGCGATAGTTATTGTAATCGTTACACTGCTAAGTCAGCAGAGGCGGTGCGTTACACTGCTAAGTCAGCAGAGGCGGTGCGGTAGCGATAGTTATTGTAATCGTTACACTGCTAAGTCAGCAGAGGCGGTGCGTTACACTGCTAAGTCAGCAGAGGCGGTGCGGTAGCGATAGTTATTGTAATCGTTACACTGCTAAGTCAGCAGAGGCGGTGCGGTAGCGATAGTTATTGTAATCGTTACACTGCTAAGTCAGCAGAGGCGGTGCGGTAGCGATAGTTATTGTAATCGTTACACTGCTAAGTCAGCAGAGGCGGTGCGTTACACTGCTAAGTCAGCAGAGGCGGTGCGGTAGCGATAGTTATTGTAATCGTTACACTGCTAAGTCAGCAGAGGCGGTGCGGTAGCGATAGTTATTGTAATCGTTACACTGCTAAGTCAGCAGAGGCGGTGCGTTACACTGCTAAGTCAGCAGAGGCGGTGCGGTAGCGATAGTTATTGTAATCGTTACACTGCTAAGTCAGCAGAGGCGGTGCGGTAGCGATAGTTATTGTAATCGTTACACTGCTAAGTCAGCAGAGGCGGTGCGGTAGCGATAGTTATTGTAATCGTTACACTGCTAAGTCAGCAGAGGCGGTGCGTTACACTGCTAAGTCAGCAGAGGCGGTGCGGTAGCGATAGTTATTGTAATCGTTACACTGCTAAGTCAGCAGAGGCGGTGCGATGGCGATAGTTATTGTAATCGTTACACTGCTAAGTCAGCAGAGGCGGTGCGGTAGCGATAGTTATTGTAATCGTTACACTGCTAAGTCAGCAGAGGCGGTGCGGTAGCGATAGTTATTGTAATCGTTACACTGCTAAGTCAGCAGAGGCGGTGCGGTAGCGATAGTTATTGTAATCGTTACACTGCTAAGTCAGCAGAGGCGGTGCGTTAGCGATAGTTATTGTAATCGTTACACTGCTAAGTCAGCAGAGGCGGTGCGTTACACTGCTAAGTCAGCAGAGGCAGTGCGGTAGCGATAGTTATTGTAATCGTTACACTGCTAAGTCAGCAGAGGCGGTGCGTTACACTGCTAAGTCAGCAGAGGCGGTGCGGTAGCGATAGTTATTGTAATCGTTACACTGCTAAGTCAGCAGAGGCGGTGCGTTACACTGCTAAGTCAGCAGAGGCGGTGCGGTAGCGATAGTTATTGTAATCGTTACACTGCTAAGTCAGCAGAGGCGGTGCGGTAGCGATAGTTATTGTAATCGTTACACTGCTAAGTCAGCAGAGGCGGTGCGGTAGCGATAGTTATTGTAATCGTTACACTGCTAAGTCAGCAGAGGCGGTGCGTTACACTGCTAAGTCAGCAGAGGCGGTGCGGTAGCGATAGTTATTGTAATCGTTACACTGCTAAGTCAGCAGAGGCGGTGCGGTAGCGATAGTTATTGTAATCGTTACACTGCTAAGTCAGCAGAGGCGGTGCGATGGCGATAGTTATTGTAATCGTTACACTGCTAAGTCAGCAGAGGCGGTGCGGTAGCGATAGTTATTGTTATCGTTACACTGCTAAGTCAGCAGAGGCGGTGCGGTAGCGATAGTTATTGTAATCGTTACACTGCTAAGTCAGCAGAGGCGGTGCGGTAGCGATAGTTATTGTAATCGTTACACTGCTAAGTTAGCAGAGGCGGTGCGTTACACTGCTAAGTCAGCAGAGGCGGTGCGGTAGCGATAGTTATTGTAATCGTTACACTGCTAAGTCAGCAGAGGCGGTGCGTTAGCGATAGTTATTGTAATCGTTACACTGCTAAGTCAGCAGAGGCGGTGCGTTACACTGTTAAGTCAGCAGAGGCGGTGCGGTAGCGATAGTTATTGTAATCGTTACACTGCTAAGTCAGCAGAGGCGGTGCGGTAGCGATAGTTATTGTAATCGTTACACTGCTAAGTCAGCAGAGGCGGTGCGTTACACTGTTAAGTCAGCAGAGGCGGTGCGGTAGCGATAGTTATTGTAATCGTTACACTGCTAAGTCAGCAGAGGCGGTGCGGTAGCGATAGTTATTGTAATCGTTACACTGCTAAGTCAGCAGAGGCGGTTCGGTAGCGATAGTTTTGCGCCACGCGACGGACGGGGGTCTCACCGAAGGAGCCGCGCAAGATGGTTGTCCGGTAGGTGCGTGAGCCAAGGAGGCCGTGGCCGCCGTGGAGGGCTGACCCCGCGAGGGAAGAAGTGGTGGAACGGGGGGAGCATGTCCTAGCAGCCTGGGCGAAGATTGAGGGTACATGGGAGACGATCGAAGGAGACGGATGTGGATGTGGCAAGAGGAAGGACGGATCTGAGGACTGAGACACGGACAGGCGATTGGAGGACGAACGGGTGGACGGTTGCCAGCTGAAATTACGGTAATGAGGTATGCAGCGCTGGATCGGTGGAATGTGCCCATCAGGCTGATTATAACCATCGTCAGGTTTGCCACGCTAAAGCCACGTAAGTCATAATAAATATGATTCCACAAGATTCGAACCCAGGGTCGTGTGATTCAACATAACCTTGATTCCCTGTTCTCCTCAGTCATGCTAAAGATCCCGCATGTGAGAGTTCACGTATGTCGAGAGAGTGCTAGTCCCCAGTAAAACCTTGAGACAGCTGACCAGAACGTGGGTTCGAGTCCCGTACCAGAGTGGTAGGGACAAGGGTGGGTCGGAACGTGATCTCGTTACATGACAGTATTTTAATAGGAATATTTAATAAATAAATATATAAGAGTAAGGCTGACCAGTATATTGATTAACACATATTAGTTTGAGTGTATTTTGAGGACTCAAAAATCAAAACCCGCTAATTTCAGTGTACGATTGTGCGTCAGTATTACTGTGCATGTTGCTGCTTGCTTGCGTGCGTGGAGTGGGGACATTATTACGAATAACTTATCAGTTCATAACTTGAGCGATTTTTTTAAAGTATCAAGGCAAACAAATCATTTGCATATCATATTACTCTTACAAAAAAAATAACTTTATAATACACATATAATTTTTGTTACAAGATGGCGGTTTGAGTTACAACCTTAGAATTTGTGTACATTAATTCTCGATGTGTTGCTAATAATTGCACCAAATATAATAAAAGTCCGTTGAGAAATTTTCTTTAAATAAATTAAAACGTTCTGATTTTTATCGACTATTAAACTTATCTCTGTATAGAAAGTTGCATAATGTAGATATAGGCGACTGCTAGATCTAAAACGTGATATTGTTTAATCATACAATAACCACGTTTAAACCATAATAAAGGCTTTTTAATTTGTCGTTCAAGTTCGTTGTTAACTTATGCATATTTGCAGTGAGTCATAAAATGTAACACGTCATTGTATGCATTCTATGATAGCTATCAAATGATGAATAAAATTGTTATTGTTCTGTGTATTACGCTGTCTATTTTTATATTTAGGCACCATTTGTATTCGTAATTATAAGTTATTGTATGTTATTCTGTGTCGTGTGGCAACAGCTTTGGCTGCAGAGACCGAATAAAGGAAATTATTATTTTGTTACATGATCACTGTCCAAGATAGGATTCTGAAAATCTACTCAGTTGTCTACATCCATGGCAAGAACGTTGTGAGTCATTTTTTTCCGTCGCGGCAACTTTTAATAATAATCAATTTGTTTGGGGGAGGGGGGGGGGATTTTTTTTACAATTTTGTTTGTGAACGAGAATGACGCGGGAGGTGAACAAAATTTGTGCAAAATTTGGAGTTTATATCCTTATTCGTTTGGGGCTCACAGATGGACAAGGAATTAGCTAGCCATTAGTAGTAGTTAACTGAAGAATTTTTCAATGTACCTTCCATACGCAACATCCGATCGGGATGAAATTTAAAATGGGTAGTATTGTGATAAAGCCCACCGAAAAAAGAATATTTGAAGTTTCCATCTATTATGGCTTTGCGTCGGCAACATATGCTTGCAGTAAGGCCGCCCGCGCACTACGCGGCCAGGCCGCGCGACCATGGCCGTCAATGTGACAACGCGCGCTTGGCCGCTGGTCGCAAGCGCGGCCGGCTGGTCGCCGCGGCCAACGAGATCCTGCGCGACACGCACCGCAGCCAGGCGGCCGCGCGGCCAAATATCCGCACTGGTCGCAACAATCCTGCGGCCAGACCAGTCCAAACATGACTCATTCATCAAAAGAGCATAGCAAAACGTGCAGGTGGCTGAGCTGAGTCGTTGTGTGAACGGCTGAGTGTAGCGTGTTTTGCCGGGTTTGGTGTTCTCGTATTGAAAAAAAAAAATAGAAATGTCACGCAATTTGATATTTAAATGTTTATAGTGGAGATAGAGAATCGTCCTGTAATATGGTATCTAAAGATGTGAAAAGGAAGTTGTGGGAGGATCTCGTCACCTTTTTGGTGGCAATTTCTTCTTCCTTCTATTTCGACGCTTTCTTAGCAAATAGCAAAATGCTGCAACTTGTTCGGCGTTCATTTTTTAACTGAGATCAAACAAATATGAATGACATATTTGTGGTCCGGAGGCCTTCGTTATACTTGATATACTTTATCAAGTATAACGAAAGCCTCGGTAGTGCGCGGTTGCCCTAAGAGTCGCGTAATGGAAGCTCGCACATGTCTTGGCCCGGCGCTCCCGCGCGCCTTCCGTAACTTTTGAAGAGAGTTTCCAGATGTAATTTATGCCCGCAATTTCCCAACCTGTTGATATTAAAGTTTTCGCCATCGCAAAGATGAGATACGCTTCCTAGCAGGAAAAACTTGTCCCTAGAGCCATGGAGATTTAACGTTGGGCGCGCATCGTCTACCTTTGTGCTGATTGGCCAATATTGCAATTGTTTGTAAACAAAGACGACCAAAAGTATCTCTTGTTGCCGCCATGTTAGAACCAAACAAAAATGCAAAATATTTGCAAAAAAGAGGCCAAGCCCAAAACGGAGAAGACAAACCGTTACAAACCAAAGAGGGCACACGTACAAAAAAGGCCAATTTCAAAAGAGGCTCAACATTTAAAGGGGTGATATCCAAAATTGTGGCCAAGCCAATTATTTTGTTCCCAATATATAAATAGAGTAATTATAATTAAATAAACAAAAATATAAATGTTTACATCACTTAATAATTGATAAATAAATATATTAACAACAATTACAAAATTAAATTAACTTATTGAAACATTTCGAGGTGAGAAAAACAAAATGAACACACTGTATTTATAATTAAAAGCTTCGCCGATGAATTTGCATTCTCAGTTTTATTTTCCAAGTCCTAAAATGTTTCTTGAATTAGCCTACATATTAAATTGATTTCAAAGTGTATTAACTTGATGAGTTATTACCATTATTGCTTTAAAGTACGTAAAATTAATAATATACAATGGATTTGAAAAATTACAAACTAATGTGAACGGGCCAGCTAAATTTACGAGTCACTTATAACTGGCAATTACCATTTACCTGTATTTCGTGATCATATTATTTCGCAGTTACCTACTGTAAACCTCCCCCTTGCTGTGATTGGTCAAAGCAGGAAAACTTCTTTATCGACTCTGGCTGAGACAATTTCACGGTATGTTATATTGTCAAAGTATGAGGTTTGTTTTGATTTGATTGTGAAACTATTATTATAATAATAGACAGCTTTAAAGTTTGAGATTGTGTCAGTTTAGTTGTCGTTGTCTTTAAATTTGGGGGTTCAACAGTTAATTTAGAGAATTTAAATATTAAGGATGAGTAAGAATATAAAAAGAACACGAGAATTTCACATCAGAAGAAAGGATTTGACTCCTTAATATCATTGAACGGTTCAAGTTTATTGGCTTGTGAAAAACAAGAAAACGAATGGCATCATGGCAAAACATGGTGCTGAAGTGGAGGGAGTGAATTTTGTATCTCAAAAACTGAAGATGTTTGAGACGTGAAAATTGGTACATAGATTCCTCTTTGAAAATAAAGAAACACGTATTTTACAATTTTTCGAAAATGTAAAAAATGGGTGGTGTAATAGGGGGGTGTTTTTTTTCAAATGAGGATATCTAACTCCGACACCGAGGGTGTTACAGACGTGAAAATTGATGTTTAGATTCTCCTTTAAAAACAAAAAAACACAGTTTTACCGTTTTCCAAAAATCATGTAAAGGTAAAGAGGGGTGAGAAGTGGGGGTTGATTTTTTTTGTTTTAAATTCATGTTCATAAAAATCTTTAGTATTTTATATTGTATTTTACAACTACAATGTACTTGTGTAGGAAATGTACAATATTGTTATATTATACATTTAAAAAACATTTTCCTACTCAATGTTTTTATTTTCGGAATATTAAGCTAATAGCTTTTATGGAAGCATGTTAACTGAAAAAGTACTTTATATAAACGTTTGACATAGCTTTGTTTAAAAAATAACGCGATCAAATTTAAGAAGTCTTTATCTAGATTACTTCCCGAGATATGAGTTTTTTAATAGTCGCGCCACCCTCTCTTGCCGCGCTCGGCGCTTGCCCAAGCCAGGGGCCGAGCGGTGCGCGTGCGGTTTATGTAGTCCTTCCTTCTCAGACTATCTTCTGATAGTTTATTTGAATTGAATAATTGCGTTAGCTTTGGTTCAGTTATTTCATATTTCAAACGTTTACTTACCCCCTCCCCCCTCTCCCCTCTATTTACTTACCAAGCTCTTGAGACAATGCTGGATGCAGCGTGCGATTTGTATTGCGAGTAGACCAACGAAAGGCAATCAATTCATTACAACTTAAATTTATTAAGAGTGGGTTTTAAGGGTTAGCCATGAACGGTAACTGCTCACAATTTCTCGTGCTTATGACTAATAAAATAAAGTGTGTTTGACATTTCCAGGGAAAACGTTTATTATTGTACAGAATTTAAACAGACAAACAGATATTGACAATTGGCAAGTGGCAAGTGATTGACAACAGACACACTGACAGAAAGTCAATGCTAAATATTTAAATTAAATAACGTTCATCAGTTTGATTATCCCAGTACAATGCGTATGCGGATTTAAGAGCAAAGGGTAGTCTCTACGTCAAAAACTGCAGACAATTTGTGGGACGCTTGCTTCACATTCGTTATAGTATAATTTCAATAGTGTCTACTCAATCCACATCTCAATCCAAGTAAGTGTTATTATAAGTATATATGATTGTATAAAAGTATTATTACCTAATTAAACAGTATCATTTTAAAGTTATTAGTATTTATATTTCGGGTACAATGTACTTGAAGCCCACGCGCCCGAGCTACAATAGGGTTCCTGTTCCCGCTTTTCTCCTCAGGGAAGACAAATAGGATGGTGCTTAATTATATCTCAAGAAATCGAAAATCTAGATCAACAGCCAGCTTTGCCAGTGCAGCCAGTGCTTTGGTAAGCCCTACAGACTGAATGAAATATAACCATTAGCGTAGTTATTTCTATTATTTATTCGATAATTAGTAGTAAAATTAATTATAAATAATAAAACATACTGATTACAATGTAAGACACATCTTAGAGCATTCAGTATGTAGAGTTTACTAAACCACAATGCGCTGTTGTTTCAGATTTTCGATTTCGAAGCCCATTCTTGCAGTGGTATAGTGCCAAATTTACCAGTACGTAAACGCTTCAGTGGGAAGCTGAGGGACACATCTTTCCAGAAAAAATAACATGGGGGGGTTTGGGGGACAGAGTCCCCCAACAATGGCGCCGCAGGCGATTTTAAAAAAAAAACAGGCCTTTCAGAGTGTGTTTTGAGCGTTTTAGATACCAATACCGGACTGAATGCAATCCCGAAATACTGCAGTTATTGTAGTGAAAAACCAGAAAATCACCAACAATAATTGGAACACTGACGAGAATTGTTCAGGAATACGTTTGGGGGTTTGGGAAGTGGTTTGGCGACACACACGCCTCCCGGTATATCTGTTGATACTTGGCTGTTGATAATTGACACCGCAATATTTTTACTAAGCGAGACAATTTGTATCCCACTTATTGTGTAAGTGTATTGGCGGAACGCGGGACTTAAAATTGAATATCGGGACTCCCAGATCCCGGGGTGGTCTTTAGAGGATTTGAGGCCTTGTGCCAATTAAATGCCAGTGCCAGAGAGCACAATTTTACCAAAGGAGAAAAGCTGACAATCGTGAATAATGTGTCCGTCATTCGAGGCATGTTACGACCGTATCATTGCGTATCACTCGTATCATAACCAAAACCAGTGTGTATACGAAAGTTTTTTAGCTGGAGCAGTGTGTATACGGCGTATACGCCCGAATACGCACCACTACACAACTGCATTCTTGTGATATAATTTATTAATTCAAATTTTGTGCGTTTTTTGACGTTTGACGTTTTTGACGTATCCTTCCCTGTTAACGGCCAGCATCCCGCTGACCAGACCCCCCGCCCCTTAGCGGTCCACTCAAAAACACACGAGCTGAGATCCATTCACCATAGGCATTGTCGAAACCCATTAAAGCAAATACTACCAATAAAATTATATTTCAAAAAGAATGTTCCGTTTGTAGTGCTCAATAGAGCCTTCGCCCACGTGTTTGACGGTACACAGAGGCGGAAATAACCCCACAGTCTAACAAACTTTGAGTCACACGTTCCAACTCGCTAAAATAAATTTATAGGAAAGCCTGGAAATACTGGGTCAGCGTAAACTTGTCCACGGAAAACTTGCCGGAAAACTGAACAATACCCCCTAACCGGTGTACTAAATGAAGGTATTAGGGAGACTAGGATTTTGGACGAGGTTTTCGTGGCCAAGTGTACGCGGTCCCGAAATACTCGGCAAATATGAGGGTTGATATTTACAACCCAATAACTGTCTATATGTCAATAAAATGACAATTATTTGCTTTGAAACACCCAACCTCTTATCTACTCAGTATCAGTCGGTTTCTGTGTCTCGTGTGAAACAGTCTAGTGCAACTTAGTTGTGTGTCAACTGTCAACTGTGAAATTTTAATTTAATTTAAGCGAAAGTAAAATGTGAGCGTGGTATACGTTTAAAGATGAGTGAACAGACAAAATACAAGCATAAGACTGGGCGGCAAAAGCGAAAACATAAAGAGCTCGCACTTCTTGTAACCGCCGACAATGACCCTAAACAAAGAAAATTAAGGTTTTGTGTTGGCAATAATTCGCGTGTGTCAATTGGCGCTGAACGTATATTAAAATTTAAAACACGTCGAAAATTCGAGTGAAATTCAACCCACTTTGGAAATCGAAATCAGACAAGTGTTTCTCATTACACACCTACAATAGAAAACCTCAAACCTTGTAGTAACACTCCTACCGTCTTAAACAGTGACGTTCAAACAGCGCAAAACCCATTTCCACTAATGATGACGATACATTGAGTGTAGAAGTTCAAGCTGAATCACAAAGACCTAGCGTAAGTGAAAGTATGAATTTTGGGTTGTCTCGAAACCATATTTCCTGCACGAAATTAAACGAAAATGCACACTATAATCTAACATGTTTGAGCAAAATTTCCCTACCGATAAAGCTCTGTTTAATGGATCAGTTATTTGCATTGATCTACTTGAAATTCTTGTTGTTAAAGGTCCTTCTCAACCTCTAGAAAGTGACATGCCAAATTTAGTATACCCCAAAGACGACGGCAATAGTAGTTTTTCGTCCGCATACTATTTCAACATAAATTCCATGAAAGAAAAAATACAATTGTGCATGCCATTACTGCATAATATTGGCTGTTTGTTTCAAAAGAGGCACAAAGTTCTAGTTGGGTTAAGGGTTATTCAGATTGGAAGAACTTCGCAAAATCCATAGGACTTCATGCAAGTAGGAAGATCCACTACAGTCATGTCAAGTTCCGCGATTGGAACATTTGTGGCAAATAGAAGTGTGCGTGACTGTTTCAACTTACAAATTTCTGAAGAAGCTAAAATATGGCATGTAGTTTTGAATATGCTCTACGAGTCTATGGCATTGTAAGAACTAACTTTAGGTTGTTTGGGTCTACCATCTAGAGGCCACCGTGAAAATATTGACTCCGATAACTGTGGCATTTATTTGTCAATTATTAAATTGTTATCGCGTCACAACGAAACCCTCCGATCCCACCTTAGCGCGAACATCGTAAAAAATACACAAGCAAAACTATCACAGAGGAGTTTGTCAGCCACATTGCAAACGAAACCAGGAAACACATATTAACAGAATGCAAAGAAGCCAAGTTCTACACGTTAATAGCTGACTCAACTACTGATATAAGTCGTGTTGATCAAATGGCTGTTATTTTAAGATGTTGTAATTAATTGTAAAACCAAAACTTCAGAAATACGCGAAAGTTTCGTGTGTTTGATCTTAATACACAAGGCTGGTGATGCGTCATCCATTTGCGACCTACTAATACTAACCGAGCTTATGTCCTATCAGTATGGGTTGAATTCAATTATCTGTGTGGACAAGGCTATGATGAGGTAAGTGTTGTCTGGCACTAAAGGTGGATTGCAAGCTAAAATGAAAGGTTGTGGGAGGAAATGCGTATATTTAGTATAAATACATGCAGCAGAATTCTCCACACGTAAGTCAATTTATAAATATTATGCCTTCCAAAAAATAAAAGATGGAGTCGTCTTATGGCAAAGTCGTCTCAAAAACGATTTCTCATTTTAGTAGCACGTTAAAGTGTAAATTGGCATCGGAATGAAAAGCAGAATTGTACTGGATTTTTGCCCACAGCCACAGACCATGCGTTAGATAATGGTTTGCAAGAGGGATCTGACAGTGAATGTGAAGAAGAGAATGCAGATATTGAAAACAACAAGGAGACCGTTGAAGACGATGAATTTACAGACAGTAAAATGCAGGGACAGGGGAAGAAAACGCGCCGCCCACTTTGTCCAAAATTCTTCTGTGCCACCAGGTGGGCCACTAAAGCAAAGATAGAGAATTTCGAAATCATCAATGAATGTCTAGAAGACGAAGGCTCATCGATGGCCTCTAACGGTGAAGATGGTGTTCGGCGGGCTAAATCTAATCTGGCGTTATTAGATTGGGTGTTTTACCTAAATCTTCCGTGGTGGCACAATATCCTTATTATCACGGACGCTTTTTCAAGGTTACTTCAGTCAAAGTCTATTGACTTATTTGAAGAGCATTCACCAGACCCACATTTGCGGGCGTTTCATTGTCAATGCAGGTGCACAGTTTAACAATCGCAACATTCTCAAATTTTTACGCTGTGGATATAAAAAAATACACGAACATAAAGCACAACTGTATCTATGTTATTGCTTTTTCCGCTTTTCAATTCCGTTAGTTAAATTAGCGAGAAAAATTCACAAAATCTTATTAAAAATATATGTTTCTTTAAAGGGTTAGTCAGATGAAAAACTAAAAAACTATCATTTGCATAGGTCCACCCTCAAATATGGAAAACATGACTAAAAGATACCATACTTTAAAAGCAGGCGGTTAAAAGATTAAAGAAAACGCGATTTTTTGGCTTGTTGCTACCAAGTAGCACCTAGCAACTCTTCTCATGGTAATTCCCATATGAAAAAAATGTTGCCTCGAGATAGTAAAACCACCGCTAAAACCAAGCTTATCAAAAATCTATCAGGAGGTTTAATGTGCATCGTTTCCCTACCGATAACATGCTTCTTAGTACGAACGTGTACTTCTATAAAATGCCCTGCAATTAATTTTCTTGGACTTGATGTGAAGAAAAGTTGCAATCTGTTTTGAGCGGTACTGTCCGCAGTCGCCGAGTGTTTCGCGGAGCGCTGGCTGGACTCGTATTACCAAACATTACAAACTTGGGAAGATGGTTCATCTTATAGGAGTTCGTCTGCGCGTTTTGAGAGTACTTATTCCCTAGTACGAACTCTCGCCGCAAGATTGCTCTCTTCTACAAATTTTGAAATTTACTTCGGGCAAGGTCGGACTACTGACGAGTCTGCACGAAGTGTTTCCATCCCCACCACCTTCACAACATCTACTACGAAAAATAGCAACTGATGGGTCAAGCGTTGTTGCCAGATTAGCTACAAAATTCCGCAGGCGGCCGATTGCACTTCGCACCGAGAGTTGGCTTGTTCAGTTTCTTCATTCGAAATCCACTTTCTGATTTGGTATCCGCCTTCAAAATATCGTAAACTTTTAGTTTTCACTCAGTGGCGTAGCGGAAGGCCCCGCAAACCCCGCAAGGCGGGGGGGCCCCGATGATATAGATCGTATATTATGAAAATTTCAAATAAGACAACAAATCAATTAAAATGAATTTTAAATAAAATTACAAAATTCACGCCCCCCCCCCCCCCCCCCAAAAAAAAATAAAAAAAAGGAAAATGTTGTATCAGCCAGGAAATCAGTCACAGGTCTCAAGAATATTCACACAACTGTCAATTTGGATATCATATTCATTATGAAGAAGACAAGACACCATTGAATTCTCTAGACAACCAACAATTCCTTTTTTGACGGCGAAATATTTAGACGCTCTAGCGAGCCAAGTCATAAACGGATGGCTGCAGCTAAAAGGGTGATTGTGAGGCGATCGGTAGTGGGTAGCCATTTGGCATTTGGTCTGTGTTGGTTTGTATGCGAAATACGTGCTTATGAATAAAATTAATATTTAGTTCCAACATGTTGAATGGTCTGTCTGTAACCACTACGGGCGGTGTGCTCCCTAAATTACACGATGCAATAAATATGACAGCAATGACTGTAAAGTGTAGACATTCGAGGACGGGACGGGGCCAGTCTTGCTCTCAAATTCTAAATTTTTGGGATCGTTCACGATTTTATACCGGATGTATGGGTTAGCGAAATGCACTTGTGTTGTAAAACTAACAGTCTGATGTCACCGACAATGCCAATGAACCTTAAATTTAACCCTTACCCCCACCAACAATAAACTTTGTTTTGTAGCTAGTTTCCACCCTTTTCACAAAATTATTTCAGAGGTTAGTTTTCTCTCGGACTCCCTCACTGATAGAGGCATATCTCAGCGTGGGAGTAAGACTGTATAGGTGATACGATTAATAAAGTGGTGTCAAATATGGTGCTGGATCGGATGTGTTGATAACAGTGCGCAACGTTTACATTCTTATTGTGAATTGAGTGAAATCGTAGTAGTTTTGTGAATATGTGTTGAATGTTCTCTTCTGTGTGGAGTCACGAAGTGTTATGTTAGGTGTTTCTATTTTATTATTCTGTTACTATGTTATTTGTTAATATAAATATTATTCACAATGAGTGGTAGAACTTATAAAAGTGCCCGTGACTGCAGCGGGTACCGAAAGATCTTTTTCTAAATTAAAATTAATTAAAAACTATTTGCGAAGCTCAATGAGTGAGAATCGACTCAGTGGTTTGGCATTGCTCAGTATCGAGGGTGAAAGAACACGAAAGTTAAACATAGATACATTGTTCGACGAGTTCGCGGACGCTAACGCACGCCGAAAAGCTCGATTTGCCAGACAATAATACACTAAAAGCCTAAACGGCTAGGAAACGTTCCAGAATTGCAGTTGGATGATCAAAACGTAGGTTATTTGATTTATCAATACTTAAAATTTATCATAATTGTTGTTGTTGTTGTTGATGATATAAAATATGTTATTATGGTTTTAGTAGATAAATGTATACATAATTATTACGTCGCGTGGAAGTGGTGGATATGGGGGGGGAGGGGGGGAGGTTGAAAATAAGATCAAACGTTAATATGTTGCCATGTATGCTGTGAATTGTAACTCGACATGACGACAAAACAAATTGACGCACACAAACTACATTGTTTCGGTATTACATTCAGCCCACCACTTTTTCCTAAAACGCACAAAATGCACTCTAAAAACGTGCTTTCAAAATGTTTCGCCTGCGGCGCTTTTCATGGGCTCCGCCCCCCATACCCCCCGTGCTTGATCCTACCATGTCCAATGGCCAATGTCGCGGGGGGGCCCCCGACTTCTGCGCTACGCCACTGTTTTCACTGATACATTGTACTAAGAACGGGAAATATACATATACAATAACTGAATAACATAATATAACAAATGATGAGTGGTTATTAAATAATTATCCCGATTTATTTCATTCGAACGATACACCGATGTGCGAGTGTAGTTTGTTCCAAGAATTTAATGTTTGGAATTTATTCATGAGATTGAGTAAGCATAATTCGTACGACCAATTTAATAATATAATATGTTAAGTAGTTCCAATAGCGACAATATTGAGTTGGTATTAATTACTACTTCCCGTATAGTATCTTCCGATAAATTGTTATTGTATATTTATTCAATGGAGCCAAAAAATAAATGTAGGCTCCAACAAACAGTTTCCATGAAAGAAGGTTTAAACTCAAGCCATTCTTTCCATCCCCAATTATTTTTTAATGAAGGTTATGTTTATACTAGATACGTGTAATATCTTTAATAGTCAAACAATTAATCAAAAGTTACCGTTAGGAAAAAAGAGTATTGCACGAAATCCTAGTAAGCTTCGATGTAGACACTCATAGTAATTATTATTTCCAAAGGGTGTGTGTAATCTACATCTGCAACAGGACCGATGTCCCATTACTGCAAATTTAATATACACATGATGAGTGATTGTAGAATATTATCTGGCTGTGTGTCGCTCTTTTTATGTACATGTTACAGTGAGGGCTCTTCTATAACATTTCGAGACTTTGGTCCTTTACTACTAGTAAACACACACATCCTGGAGGGTGAGGAGGAGGGGGGGGGGGGGGGAGATACAATTTTTCAAATTGTTCATCTCCCGATATTGTGTATTTTCTTGTTAACGATATAGCGATAGCAAGATGACATCAAGGCATGTTAATTATTCTAGTATTATTGTTCAATTATTTACATTTCATATCTCATGAGTATGCGCCAGATCATATGCGCATTAGCGTATGAGATGTACGTCGAGTGAAAAACAATGTTCTAAAATTGAAAAGATTTCAACTAGTATATACCTAATAGAAATAATAGTTAAGCGAGCGAAGCGAGCGTTTTCACTTGACTCTTATGGCACTTCGTTCTGTTTTTTTTTTTTGTTTTTTTTTTTTATGTCCGTCGATAGCGGTCGAACGGAAAGTCCGATCAACTTGAAATTTGGACCATCCACAAGCCTCGATGTGGATTGAAGGTGTATAGTTTTGAGGCAAAATCGTTCGAAAAGTTACAAAGTTACACCATAGTTACTGCAAAACACTGTTGTGTACTGTTTGTTAAACAATATTATCAACCACCAACAATAACTTTTTTTAACTATCAACAATAGGGCCCAATGTGAAATCTTTCTAAAAATGTGCCACCATGACAAATGGCATATAAGTTATGAAAGCTAATCTTGACCTTGTATACAACTAGGAAAACACTCTGTGTGACGCGTTGATAAGCGAACGCGTCTATATCTACGAACTTTCTGGTGAAAGGTTCTCAAAGCTAATAAAAACAACAAATTAACAACAACAAGAATGCGCATTGCAAACATGTTTCTAATTTCCGTAGCTATTATACTTCCCGATCTTGTTGAATGCTGTGTAATGTGCGTTGCTAAGATTATTCGTTATAATTTCGTATAGCGCTTTCTACACTGTTCGCCACCGTTACTAACACTTACTGACAGCAATATAAATGAAATTTCTGCCTTTAATTTGTATCAGATCGCTTTTAAATGATTATGTCCGTGACCGGACGAAAATTTACTATAATATAGCCACCTCCCATTTTGCTGTTACTGTGTTTCAGAAAAATATTTTCGTGTAACGTTTATGTAACTTTGCCAATACTTATCAGTTTGCCATAACATGAACAGATTCGTGACCGGGAAAAATCTTAATACAAATATGGCTATCTCACGTTTTCCCGACATTTTGTTTTAGAAAAAATATTTTTCAGTAAGTATGGTGTAACTTTATAACATTTCGAACGATTTTGTCACAAAACTATACATCTTTAATCCACATGGAGGCTTGAGAATGGTCCAAATTTCAACTTGATCGGACTTTCCGTTCGACCGCTATTGAGAGACATAAAAACAAAAACAAAAAAACAAAGAGAAGGAGTAGCACTAAAGTCTAAGGGAGACGCTTGCTTCGCTCGCATTCCAATTCCCGCCTTCGCTACTGACTGTGCGTAATGTAAACATCGACAGTCATGAGATACCTTGTTCACGAAGTAGCTTACAGGCAGTTCCTCGATTGTATTTGTTACAAATCGCATGCCTGTCCATTATATTGTACACAAAATAAGGGAGAAAACCAAAGAACTAAAAATACAAACTATTCAATTACAACCAAACACATATTTTGTAAGTTTTCACTGACTTGTTTCACTCACTGCTCTCTTATTAGAGCTGAGATGATTGGCGTGAGTCAATCAATCAGTTGTTGGTCGGTCGCACTCCGTCTCCGGAACAGCGCTGACCTTGCAAACTGGTTTCGTCAAACCCCCACCCCACCCCACAAGGCCGTACAACCCTTTATCAAAACACGATCTCGTGAAAACGTACGAGTGATAATAGCGTGGAAGACGTGCATTTTTCAGTGACCTAACGTGGCGATTTGTTTTGCGTCAACCACACACATACAATATAAGCACGTACACAGACACGTTTAACAATTTTTTGTGAATTATCTTTGGGTATGTCAGAAGACACAAAGCAGCACAGTCCGGATTAGGTTGAGCTGTTATTTTCGTATTCGCCAGCCGAAAATAAATTATATAGGCACAGCCCGCACGCAAAGTAGGACTCAAAGTATACTCACTCACTCACGAAGGATGTTTAGCTTCACCTTTTATTGACACCTTTTATACACACATTTCACGTTGATACATATTATATTTGTGTCACACGCATAAACTTATTGACCCGGAATAAATGTTAAAACTACACACACAATTATAAAACGTGTGACCTTGGTACCGTTTTGTAATTGTGTGTGTAGTTTTAATACTATATTATATATATTTATTATTCATTCCAGAATCATTATAAAATCATACTTTGTACACGTGTAACGAGCCTAGACAAACATTCGCACAGATAAACACCTCGAAGGTGAAAACTTGTAATAGTGATCTTAAACAATAAAAATGTACATTTTCTAGAATTACAAATACATATTTTCTAGAAATAACAGGATTGTTTATACATTAGCTCTTTACAATGTTCCGAGATACAGTGATCCCATATGGGTGATTTTCTTGAGTACATGTATCGTGCCGCAATACCACCTAGCTATTCTGAATTCCAATTTGTGAAACTTAACAATTAGTGCATTTTCTATTTCTTGTTTTATCATTAAATTGCTATCTGACGAGTTGGCCAAATCTACAACTGACCACGATTGTATGAATTTTGTAAATGCCAATATGAGTTAATTATTCATAGTACATATTATTTATTCTATGAGCATTCTGCGGATGTATCGTCTGAAGTTCATACATTAAGAAAAGTGTGGGTGGACAAAATGTCCACCACTTGCCGGACAGGCGCCTTGACCTCTAGACAGCTCGGAGTGGCAATTTAAATGATGAAAACTGATTCCCAGTCGTGGTTGATTATTCTAATTTCTTGAGTTCAAAATATGCTTTTATACGGAGCCCCCAATGTTCTCCACGTAGAAAAATATTATAATAATTATTATTGTTATTATTATTTTTATTATTTTTTATTTATTTGCCAAACATAAACAATATAAAATAATAAATAATAAGCAAGCACACAAAAATTAAATAATATGATCGTAATAGTGGCCTATTACATACGATACACATCACGCACTGGGGCCACTGGTCCATTAATTAGCTACATGGTAATATAAAGCCATAAAGACGTAGTGAACATACATCTCTACTTCATATGGATCAGACCTCAACGAGGAGTTGTTTCAAATGATTACTATTGGTCACACGGGACAGACATCAGGAATTTGATTGGTAGTCGTCTTCAAAACAATCCGTGGATGACAAGACATCTATTCACAATGTTGCCGAATTGCCATAAAAGAGAAAGAAAGGCTCTTACGGCTAGAAAGACAGTGTGAGTGAGATGGGGTGATGTCTGTCGTGATTCATGCACGCAGCAAAGTAGGGGAAGTAGACAATGTCGGTAAAATAATAGCTTCCCGACTTGGTGAACGTAGAATCCGCTAGAGAGTGATGTGACTGGTGCTGTGACTGGACGACCGCACTAGCGTACTCTTGCGTTGAGAAGTTGCCTACAGAAATCTTCAGATATTTTCGCGCAGAAATTTCTACACAGCGATGAACCATCTTCCCTAGTTTGTAATCTTTGGTATTACACAATGAGTGCTATGTCCATAGATATAAATATTGTTACCAAGATACGTAACTCACTGCTATCAGGACGTACCAAAACTGATTCTCTTTTGAGATTTTAACAAAGAATTATTCTCGGAACGTCGCCATATTGTATATTTAGAAATTATTATTTTCAATACTAAAATAATTACTTTATGTCCAATGGGTATACAGATACTCGCGTACTTTCTTTTTATAGCCATCAATATCAATGGCATACGCCAGGCGATGTATAACACATCGAAAAACACACATGTTAAAATGTAAACAAACAGGCAATCATAGAATATGGCGGGCATCGAGGAACGAGCATAGGTCCTCAGACCTCCATTCAGTTACATATCTTGGTAACAACATTTATATCTATGCTCTGTCTATCAGGCAGGCGTTAGCGACCTCAGAACCGATACAGCTGTACTACGCTTTAGAAGAAAAAAGAGCAGAGCTTGCGAAGTGAATCTTGTAGAATCGCTAAATATTCACTATTTTTTTTCTTGCATTGAAGCAACCTATATCAGTTTTATTTTACACATAACTGAATTTCATGCACATATGACTCATTGGTGATTTTTTAGTTTATCACCTGACTAATCCTTTAACCATAATTAGACCAAAGTTTTGCCAGTTATGGGGGAAATTAGAAACGAGATAGACGGATTTTTCAAAAGCAATAACCTAGATAATAAATAGTCTAACGAAGAGTACAGACCCAAGCACATTGCTTCATTTTAAAAAACAGTACTAGAACAAAACTATGTAATGATCTCAGCCAACAGAAAACAGAACTCTCGAAATGTTCAGTGCGAGATGAGGGGAGGTAAGAACAAGGTCCCTGTTATCCGAGACCACGGGAACGCAGAATGTCCACCTGCAGAAACTCAGCTAGACGGAAAGTCGACAGAAAGCACGGAAACCCGACATCAAAGAAGTACCCGCTCGCAGAAAGTCAACCTAAGGAAAGTGGACAGTAAAAGGAAGCCGCTATCAAGGAACAAATGTTAACACCGGTAATAGCCCGTTTAAGATATCCCCCCTTCCATTTCTCTGGTGCAGAAACTCAACAGTAGGCGCGGTACCTTTGGCGGTAAAGGCGAAGGATAACTCGCTATCAGTACACCGGTTAGGGGGATATCTAATGTTAAGTTTATGCAGGTCGACTTTCCGTATCCACACGTCTAGCTGACTTTCCGAGGCCTTTAGCTGAGTTTCTGCAGGTCGACTTTACGGGTACCCCGAGACCACGCAGTCGCCCGGCCACTTTGGAGCGATAAGATAACTGACACCGAGGGGAGTGGGGAACGCTTACACTAGTCAAGAAAACTACTTTTCCTCGTAAAATGTTAACAAAATTAACATGCACACCCTGATTTTAATGACTCTTACAAAGAACAATGCAATTTCAATGGAAGTTGTAGCGTAATTATTAGCAGTGCAGCTATAAATAAAATGCGTTCTTGCTTCATTTTGTGAAAAAGTCAAGCCGAAGACTATCGTTCAAGATAGATCGCACTTCACAATGATATTTGTGTCCTTCTTTATACTTTATAGTTGGGGTATACGTACGTTGGTACATGTAGGAAACATACGGAATTCAATAACCATCCCTAGACGCTGCACAGAGAATCGAACCAACTAGACAAGACATATGTCCATGTAAAACCGAAATTTCCTCAACTACACCCCACCTCAATGCCATCTGAGCCATCAAAACTACACCAAATGCCGTGTAAAGTAGTAGTATAGGCATGACCACAAAGTAGAAAATCTGAAACGAACACTAGTAAAAAGTTTGGACAAACACGGTTAAAACATTACACGCACTACTCACCGGCTGCGTTATATTTCGGCACCATCCGTCGCCATTCTCAGAGTTGCCTTGCGTCTGAGGATGGCGACGGATGTTGCCGAAATATAACGCAGTGAGTGAGTAGTGCGTGTAATGTTTTAACCGTGTTTGTCCGAACTTTTTACTATCATCTTCCGTTTAATGAGTCCTGGTGTGTGTTATTGTTTATGGTTGCTATGGAGTTTGTTCTTATGGAAAATAGCATGTAATAAAACAATTCCATAGCAACAAATCCTGTAGTTAATTTGACACTTGGCCCTAAAAAAATAGTTTGGGAATGTGAATTTAAACTGTTGAACATTCGAGATGATCCATATTTCCAAATAATTAATGATCCCCGCAGTATCATGACTGTATCATGGCGTGACATCAAAGATGTACGACTCTCAGTCGATGTCTGCATTATATAGAGACGTAACGCCCAAGGCCCAAACGTCGCACGACAAAGAACGATCAACTCTTTCATCTTCTCGCGAAATGAATGTCGTGTGTCGAATATATGCAGTGTTTGACTATTGTGTAGAGATGTATTGTGAAGACCAGGACCGCGGCACCTCTACTCGGCGTAACACGGTTGCGTGCGGGAACACAGCCGTATATAATAATTAGGGCTAGGATGTTCAGGACCTTTCAAAGTGAGAAAAAGGCAGGCAAATAGTACCTTTAAAACAGCAAAAAAGGACCTAAATAGGACCTATTGAATTTAATCGAATTCTATTGGTTTCATTACTTTCAGTATTGTTTTATTAAATTAATTCAGTTACACCAATATATTTTCGTGGAGTAGGGGGGGGGGGGGGGGGGGGAATAGTTTTGTCGATGTATCAAACACAAAAAGAAAAATTAAAAACATAATTTTATCTTTCTAATATCATTTCACATATTTTAGCGTCGCTGCAGACATCGGCTGGCTCATCTCATCTCTGACTCATCGTTACAGTATTCGACAACACACAAATCATTGCGCATGCTTGGCCCGATGATGTGGCAAGCTCGACACTGCACTCCCACGTTTTGCAACCGTTTTAGCAAATTATATCAAAATAGGCAAATAGTCCCTTAAAAATGCCCAAAAAGGACCTTTTCTCATGAAATGATGTAAATAGGCATTTTTAGGCAAAATTAAATGCATATTTTTGGCATCCCTAACACTTGAAACACACTTAAAACTATTTTCCAGGCGAGTATTTACCAATAGAAAAAAAGGACATGTCCTGAACATCCTAGCCCTAATAATTACACACGGACCTTCTATAACGACCGAGAGATATCTGTTCAACCAAAAGACTTTCACACGAAACCGATCAATAGTATAGAACTTTTACAGCTTACAGTCGAGATAACCATGTGATATCTTCATGTTGACTAATTTAGTTGTTCTTAAAAAAAGGGGCACTAATCGGCCCTTATTTTTGTATAGACTATATTCAATTCGTGAAATAAAAACTACGGAAGCTCGATGGTTATGTATTGGGCACCACATAAGTGAGGTAAGTAGGAATAGAGAGGGTGGGTATTCACGCCAAGTACGTCTAGGCGGGTATTGAAGGGATGTGGAAGCGGGTATACGTTTGTAAAAAAAAAAAAGTCTGGTTACCAAAAGAATATCGTTATGTAATAGTCAGGCTGACAACTTAACATACCCGCCAGATGCACGCAAACGGTAGTTGAGCATCGAAATTCGGCCCTGTGAAGTTGTCGGATTGCTGCAACCAATGTTGCAATGACACAACTAGATTGTTTAATAATTTTCCTTTCAACAATTTTTCTCAAAACTTGGTGTTTGCGAAAGCATTGTATTTTGTTTGTTGTATTAAATACAATTTGACAACTTTTAAATTTTTAGTAAGTGCTAAACGAAACACGATTTCAAATGCCAAGTGAAATTTGGTTTTATCAAAAGCTAACCCTGAAGTTTCCCCGTGCAAGTAGTCCCAGTCATACGACATAAGTACACGTGCACCTAGAACCTTACATACACGACATAAGTACACGTAGGACAACATACGACATAAGTACACGTGCACCTAGAACCTTACATACACGACATAAGTACACGTAGGACAACATACGACATAAGTACACGTGAACCTAGAACCTTACATGCACGACATAAGTACACGTAGGACAACATACGACATAAGTACACGTGCACCTAGAACCTTACACACACGACATAAGTACACGTAGGACAACATACGACATAAGTACACGTGAACCTAGAACCTTACATACACGACATAAGTACACGTAGGACAACATACGACATAAGTACACGTGCACCTAGAACCTTACATACACGACATAAGTACACGTAGGACAACATACGACATAAGTACACGTGCACCTAGAACCTTACATACACGACATAAGTACACGTAGGACAACATACGACATAAGTACACGTGCACCTAGAACCTTACATACACGACATAAGTACACGTAGGACAACATACGACATAAGTACACGTGAACCTAGAACCTTACATACACGACATAAGTACACGTAGGACAACATACGACATAAGTACACGTAGGACAACATACGACATAAGTACACGTGCACCTAGAACCTTACATACACGACATAAGTACACGTAGGACAACATACGACATAAGTACACGTGAACCTAGAACCTTACATGCACGACATAAGTACACGTAGGACAACATACGACATAAGTACACGTGCACCTAGAACCTTACATACACGACATAAGTACACGTAGGACAACATACGACATAAGTACACGTGAACCTAGAACCTTACATACACGACATAAGTACACGTAGGACAACATACGACATAAGTACACGTGCACCTAGAACCATACTAAACACTGTAACTATAATATACACGTGCACTTAGCTTGAGCCAGTCACACGTGAACCTAGATTAGAACGCTCTATACACGTACAAGTGCAACCATATGAAGTGAACTACTCTGATTCTCTGATGTCAGCTGAATGCCCGGTAAAACTTCGCAACTCCCCCAAACGTTGTTATTCTAAATATATTGGCAGTGTTTGTAAGACGCTGTCAGACGTGAAGTGTGATCAGGACGCAGCAGCAGGAGTGTTGTTGTCCGAATGTGGTACGCCACTTACCAAAAGTCATCAAACGCATTTTCTCATGTGCGTCATGTGAAAATTGCCCTGTCTCATCAATCCCGTACCTAGATGGTCAATGTGATTGGTTCTAATCTGTGCTCTCCTAACAAAGCACTCCCTGTATTGTACTTGTACGGCTTAGGACTGGTGAAACAATTTAGATTTGAGAATCGGTAAATATTTCGTGCGGGCGTTACTCTCGAGTTTCGGGCTATACATCTCATTTCGCGCCTCGGC
>OX246745.1:27812504-27977504 GCA_945910005.1 Isoperla grammatica
CGGTTTTCTTCTTACGCTTTTTAATCCCGCTTAAAGTTATATGAGCAGGCCCACCTTACCCCATAGGCACACGAGGCCCGGGCCTAGGGCGGCACTTTCCAGGGGCGGCAAATTTATTGGAAATTTGTATGTTATCAAATCAACCAATGGATTGATATTCAAGAAGTCAAAATCGTTAATATTTTACTCGTTTCAAACACAAAATGTCATAGCCAATGCAATATCTCAATTTCTCACCTGAGCGTTCACGAAAAATGACTTGTATATTTCTATGCCCTGTTATGGTTGACGATGTCTAATTCGGATAAGAGAGTTGGGTGTAGTGTTTAGAAATGGCAGGTGGAATAATAAGCCGAATGGAGTTTTTTGCCTGACCTTTCCTAGAATCTGGCTATTCATTTTGAAAAGTATTGTCACAGATAAGGGTCTGTGGTATTGTAGTGCTCTTTGTAGCAGCATGTGGAGACTTATTAGCCAAAACATGCTTTCATCTTGAGATGTTACAAATTACAAAGCGTTCAGTCCAACAAATTATTTCTGAGTCTGTGCCGCATCAAACCACAATGCACTATCCCGCAAGTAAATCTGTAAGTAAAATGCTTCTTCTGGCGTTTTGAAATCAGTCAAGTTTCAACTTCGTATGGAAAGGTTAAATTTTCTGCACTTTTGTAGTGATTATTCGTGTGCTAAACTGACGTATGCTACTAGGTAGACGTGTGCTATAAATGTAAGTTTTTCTGTAACTCTCATCACGTGTGTTAATGTGACTTAATAGTATGACAGTGAGTGAAGTGAAGTACAATAAACTATATTAACAATTTTGTCACGTTCGTTTTGTAAAGTTCGATTAAGTGGAGTCCAGTATAAGAAACGCGCTAAAGGGAAACGAGAGACTAGTCGCCTTATCAATGTTGTCCATTGAATATGAGCTAACAAAAACAATATGCTTTGACACAGTCATTGAACGATTTGTCAGAAACAAATCCAGGATGAAACCTTTGCAGTGATGATTTCAGGCATATCCCGGGGGGGGGGCTCCGCCCCCCCCGGCAGTTGTAAATGCCCCCACCTAGCAGATTGAAAAAATCACATGAAGTAATGTAAATTTTCAAAAAAAAAATGCAAAATACAAGAAAATGAGGTATATTTTTCCACCTCATATAGGACTAGGAAATAAATCGATTTCCACGAAAAACTTATCTACATAAATGTTGCAACATTTTATTTTCTATTTTAAAAAATGTTAGGTAAAGGTAAGAATGGCAAATAGGAATCACCTCATATTCGAAAACTGAAAGGGTGGCATCAACAGAGACCGTAACCCCCTCCACCCCTGCCTTTTGTCACAGCGTAAAAAAAAAAACATAAAATGAGTTACTAATTTAGCAACACCCCAGATTTTTATCAGCCCCCCCTAGGAAAAATGTCTAAATCATCACTGAACCTTTGTGAGATTGCAGGCTCGGCGATGGAGACTGGTGAGTGACAAATATATTTAGCGTAAATAAATAAAAATGTGTTCTTATTGCCCATCCCCATCAAAGTTTGTAATGGTGTTGTTGTTATTGTTGCCGTTGAGTTTTGAGGGGGGGGGGGGGCGGCATTTGTATTGTAATGTATGAGGACATTATTAAAAATAGAAAATCAGAGCTTTTGCGACGACCGTGACTATTGGCAAAAGATAATCACAAACTGACTAAAAGTGTGGACATGTCGTATTCTAAAGGGGTTGGAGGGTGGTGACTGCAGACTGTGCAGAGTTGTGAATAAAAGGATTTCTGAGAAATGAGGCACATTCTATCAACAGCGGATTATTGACATGATGTAGCCATCAATGAATGACTGTTGGCCGCCAGGGCGACGGCTAGGGCCCCGTGGGGTAGGGGCAAGGTAAAGATAACTCGCATACAGATTTTCATGATTGTTATGCAACTTATACTTCAACAGTGTTGTTTTAAACAATTACTTGTTTTGTATTTTTTTACTCAGTATCCAGGGCCCGGTTCCGGACCATCCTGATATTCAGGTCTTTTGAAATCAAGCTTGTCTCAAAACCGGTACCCTCTAGACCCCGGGCCCCCGGGCTTCGCCCGGGCTTCCCCCCCCCCCTTTTCCTACGCCACTGAACAATAACAGGTATTATCGGGGCTGCCGATTATAATAGTATGGTTCATGTAATGTTTATAACTACACTACTTCCATAGCAAATATCAAAAAGCAAAAAGCAAATCAAAAACAGCATTGTGTATTAAACACTAAATAGTACTGACACAATATGTTGACGTACAAGATAACAGGTACTCGAACTCGAACCTGAACCCGAACCAGAACCGTAAACCGTAAAAACCGTTATTTTTCCTGAACCTGAACCTGAACCTATCTTCCTCAATCGCCAAAACCCGAACCCGAACCGGAATACGTACATTTTTAAAACCTGAACCTTAATCGTAATAAATGAAGCTATTTGCGGTTTAGGTTCGAAAAAGAAACAGCTCTGTCACAATTATATGAAAACTGTCGAAAGTTGATGTTCAAAATTCCCCCAACTGTTGCAAATGAAATATTCTCGACTTTATGGTGTGGCCAGAATTGAGTCAGGTGTGTGTGCGTTTTGGGCAGCGGGGGGAGGGGGGGGGGGGGGGGGAGGATGGCGGCTGCCACTTACCCTTCATTCTTTCCTTGGGGATAAGCAGACCTCAACCAAAGATTACTCCACTCAGTAATCTTTGCCTCAACCAAGCCTCTGAGTCTCCAAGAAATTTGGAAATAGGTCACGGAGACGAAGCTACTAGTAGGTACTCCGAACACAACAGTTAGTATGAGTTCATCGTTTGTTGGTGTTTTACTTTTGTGGCAGTGTTTAATGTGAGTTTAAAATGGGAAGGAAAATGAAAAGTAAAATTCGTAAACTTTTTTGTCTCGATTAGACACGTTGCAAAAATATGAGACGTTAAGCCCAAATATCAATCAATCAATCAATCGTGAACTTTTCACGTATTCGGCAGATAAAAACGCATACGCCGGAGCTATACAAGCTTGCACAGATAGCATTGGCTATGCTTGCTACACAAGTTATAGCGTAGAGCGATTGTTTTCTGGATTAAAATGTATTCTCTTCCCTCTTAGGTGTAATATGAACAAAGACAATACTTGAAGCAAAGATTAGACAGTGTCTAATCTTTGCTTGAAGATATTTTGATTGTTCGATCAAACACTGTTTTCATCAACAAACAAAATAATGTTCAACTTCAGTCCAGTCAAAAATGTAAATTATATCTAATTTATAAATTATAGTCTACAACTCAATGCTAATTTTCTAGTGTAAACTGAGGCTAAATATAGGCCTAAACTCGAAAACATCTTGCCAAAAACAACTGTGCATCTGCGTGAACCTGAACCCGTCCCTTTAAATATACAAAACCTGAACCCGAACCCGAATTCTCATCTTGATAAAACCTGAACCCGAAACTGAACCGATATTTTTACTATTGCTGAACCTGAACCCGAATCCGAACCGAAATTAATTTCGGTTCGAATCCCTGCAAGGTAATACACCATGTACAACTTCAACTAATATCTTTTTTGAGCCACAATAGTAATGCAAGGTTGAGTGTAGATCGAATTCATGATCACTCACGCCTTTTACCACACACTGCCAAATATCAATGTTTTAACACATCCCCCCCCCCCCCCCCACACACACACACACTCAATAACATTAACAAGCCAGGTAATTTGTGAGCATTTGGCGCATGTCACAGTCTCGCAACTCGTTGTAAACCTCATCAATGGAATTTATCCGGTCGCCCGTTGTCTGTGTTTTCCGTATTCACAGCCGTAAAACTGGAATGATGCCGTGGTGCGATGAAACGATAGTCATTAAAATTAAAACACGATACATGTGAGAGCATGTACTGTATTGTTGTAAACATGTAATGCTACAGGTAACTCATCTAAATTGAATTTAAGAACAAAAGCGAGTCAAAAATAGTCTGGTAAATAACTCTTCTATTTATTAATGTTGTTTTGTCATTGAATTCAATAAGTTTGACAGAAATATTGAATCGTGTAATGTAGGTATTAATTATTCGTTAATAGCATCTAATGTAGAGAAGGACACGTACGTCAGAAGATAAGGGTTCCTTAGTTGTGAGAGAGAGAGACAGAATGAATCAGCACTCTCGTATCTCGTGATTTTGTTTAAAGGTCAATGCCCAGCCCACCCAGCCCTTGAGTTGAGCCAAGTTTGTCTCGACTGCACAGTGAGCTGAGCGAGGGTTGCTGTGGCCGACAATAACTAAGCCGCGCGACCTTAAAAGTGTCACGCAGAACTATTGGCAACATCGCGACAGCGCGTGCCGGAGTGAGGGAGGAGCCGAGGCTGCCAAGAGCACAATCGCCATGTTACTGTCGGACTATGTTCGACTTGCAGTACTTTTTTCAATTTGAATTTCGCGCAGCACTTCGCCCGTAAACGCTGTTGTGGTACGGATGACGACGGGTACCCGTTACCCGCCCGACCCGCCGGGTACGGGTGCGTATTCCATTACCCGAAAAACCCGCGGTTTTTTTCCCCAGCCAATAACTTTGTACTTGTCGGTGTTATTGTTTTACCTTTGATATGTGAGCCGCGCCGCGAGATAGGTACACTGCATGCACTAGCATTGCTTACTTTGTCGCCGACTCGCCGCGTAGGGTGGGCGACTTTCTTACCCCCCCCCCCCCCCCCCCCACCCTGCCTGCCCATCCCCTCATACAATTGTTTCAGAATGGGTCGACTGCTATTTGTTTTTAATTTTAGTCGGGGATTTTACCCGCAGGTGAAAGATTATCGAGACAGCATAGTTCGAGATGAGGTAAAAAGAGTAGTGCGTGGAAAGATTATACGAAAAGTGCGGACGGAAGTACGGTGAAGTGTGATACATGTAAAAATGTTTTAAAATGTAATGGGTCTTCCACAAGTTCGATGTTCACAACACCTTGCCTGCGGTCAGCTGTCACTGGAAGCAGGCGGTTTCAGAGTGGACGACCGTGCAACCATACGCGTCAGCAGCAAATAACATCACTCCTATCCGCTATGGCAGCGGAAAGTAATTTACCATTGAACTTCAGCGAGAGTGCGTCCTTTCGTAAATTCATAAACTACGTTGAACCAGGATACAAAGTCCCGTGTTATGAAACGGTTGCGGCCGTAATTGTCACTCACCAAAATAACATTAAAGGTGCCATAAAAAATAGCATGATCAAAGCACGAGGACAGTCCGTCGCTCTCACGACCGATGCGTGGACTTCATTATCAATGTAAAAAAGTGAACAAATAATAATAAATAAATCTTGAAATATCAAGATAGCCATGACTCGACGCGGGAGTCGGGTGTCCAATTTCAAACATGGTAGGTTTATTTACGTGCTATTAAAAGTGTTCAATAAATAAATCTATTCATCCTGAACTGGGTCCTATATTACCGAGGAATGGGACATTAAAACCCCTGTGTTGGCGACTGAACATTTAGTTGAGCGCCACACTGCTGTTTACTTGTGCAATGTTTTAGGAAACGTTACTAAAGAGTGGGACATATACAGCAAAGTGTCGGCAGTTGTTCACGACAACGTAAGTAATGTTTTGACGATCGCGCAAAGCATTAATGACACATGGGAAGATGTGTCTTGCGCTGCGCACACCCTTAACTTATGTGTCACTTCTGCAATGGGGACGAGTGCTGTCGGTGAACGCGGCGAGTAGGCTTGTGCCATAGCCCAACTGCTTCGCAAGAGCTGGCAAGCGTCTTTGGCAGCCGATGAACAAGGGGATGGACAGAAGAAGTATATACCCCTCAAATTGATACAACACTGTAAAACACGGTGGAACTCGATCATCGATATGTTCGAAAGATTATCCGTCTACGCTGGTCCATCACCCATGTATGTTCTTTCCGACCAGAAGAAGTATACGAAACTATGTGATGCAAAAACCCTTGACTTAAAAAACGAGCACTGGGAATTGATCATATCGATAATCCCCATCTTAAAAACAATTAAAATTGCATCTTCATTTTTGTGTGGTGAGAAGTTCTCCACATTATCGGTGCAATGTTTTACTTTGAGGCGCCTTTGTTTGCCTTGAAAGGTGCACAAGATCTACTTGATCTCCGCCTAGCGGAGGCTCGTCGATCTCTCAAGTTCGACAAGCCTCCACTAGCCGGAGATCAAGTAGACCTTGAAAGGTGCACTGAGCAATGAGAGACTTCAAAGCAACAATGACCAAAGAAGTGATGCGACGGTTTTCCATCAGCCCACTCGTCGATGAAGATGAGGGCCCTGTCAGTGACGATCAAGTTTAGTGGGGTTACTTTAGCCCAATTTCCTATACCGACCCGGACAAAATTAGGAGAAAGCTGATTTTTTCAGGGTCGCTTACAAATATTATTTTATATAACATACTTCGGGTCCGTCAAACCTGCCTTGTGCGTTAGCCGCCATCTTGGAAAATGTCGGCGATTACGGTATTACACTAAATCACAATTGTTGTGAGTGCTCTATGTAACATAAAATTGCGTGAGTGGTGTCAAATGAAATGTAATATTATGATCAAGAATAATAATGTATGGAATTTTATTACAATAGAAGGAAGTAATTAAGTGATCCACCGCAAAAGTGGATATTTGTATTTTGATGATTTGCGATAAAAGTAATAACGTATCCATAACTTGTATTCATATAAAACATAAAGCTTATTCTGTCTAGAACACACGTGCCAAGATTTATTTACATAACTTTAAAAATGTTTGAGATACGAGCTATTGTATATCTGCATGTGTCGTGGCCGCCATCGCCCCGGACATAGCAAAACTCATTACCTTAGCCCATCGGTCAGTAACAACACATTAAAAAAAAAACTCGTTTTTACATGATGACTAAAAAATGTAATTGAGCTTCACTTAGACCAAAGTCACATGTGTGCTTTAGTCGCCATTTCGAAAAATGGCGACGGTTACAGTTTTGTCTTCAAACATGCTTTGTGAAGGCTACATATAACATAAAATAACATGAAGAATCTTAATTGAAAGATATGATTGGGAACTTATATAAACAGGGGAAAAATTGTAAGCAATTAGATGAGCGTAGCGAATGTATCAATCAATTTAAATGGTTCATTCTCTAAATGCGCGAATTTTGTTCGTCGCACACCGGTCAAACGGTTCGACGGATTTGACCAAAATTTTAAACCAACACTCTTTATTACTCAAATTGACGATGTCAAGATGAACAGAAAAATCCGTCAAGATGACAACCTACAAAAAAATAAAATTATCGAAAACATTTAAGTTTTAAGTTCTGTGCATTGAAACTTACGGACGGATTTAAGTAATGTTTTGAGCTCGTGGTAGAATGGGCCCATGGTTAGTCTGAAAAATGAAACCCTGTACTTCCCCCCCCCCCCCCCTTCTCCTCTGTCCCATTTAAGATTCCTTCTTCTGCAATTTGCCCTGCCCTTCCTAGCTTCTCGACTCTCCTTATGACGACCCCCACGATATAAGAATAATGGATCTGATTCGGAAGACGCCATGTGGCCTTAGCTGTCGCGTAAGTCACTAAATGCCAAATAATAACAATGCTTTATATTTATTTATATCCACAACAAAGGTATTGCCACTGTCTTGGCGAAAGTAAGTTTAACGTTGTAACTGTTACCGTCATTTTGTAAGCGCATTTTTAGTTAATATTTACGGCAATGTTCCCAAACAATGCCGCACTTATAATTATTCACATAGTAAATGTTGTCTATCACTCTCACTTGTTTAGGTGTCCAATTATACAAATTGAACATTGCTCAAACACTGTGGCTAGCAGTGTTTTGTTGAATGAATAGAATTGCTCTCCATCCAATGATGTATTTTAGCTCCATAAAGAGCCAGTTAACATTTCCTCCTTCACCGTTTACTTGTTGTGGATTGTCTTTAGTCATCGTGAGAGGATGGGGAAGTTTACGATTGTTAATGATGATTATTAAGACCCGTTTTATTTCCTTCTTTAAAACAAGCACTAGTCGCGTCACTCACATCATGTCAGTACATAAACAGCCCACTGCAATTTTTCAATTTCTGCTAGCTTGCTCTGAAACCGAGAAATATTATTTCCTTATTATTATATTATTATTATATTATTTCCAGATCCTGGCGATACCATTAAAATGACAACGTCTTGAGAATTTTGACTAATTAAGATAACTAGTAATCTGTATCATTATACTAACTTCTGCAACAGCAGAACTTTCTGCAAGAAGAGAGCAGAACTTTCGGCAAGTTTCTGCAAAGCAAGCAAACTTGGCAGACAGTGGTCCCCCAGACCACTGTCTGCCAAGCTTAATGTTGTCTCCACTATTAGAGTGCATGCAGCAGTTTTTGCATATTCTGCCAATTCCCAGGAATGCGGCCGCTGACGTAAGCTTAGTACGCCTAGTAATATGCAATGCATGAGCGAATCTCCAAAGACAATTTCGTGTGAGGTGGTCGAGGCCATGTACGCGATGGAGAAGGACCCCCCCCCCCCCCCCCCCAACCCCCCCAAATATTATGTTGGTACTCTTTGCATATCTCAGTTCGTGGGTGCAAGTAACCGTTGATTGATGCAATAGCCTATTCAAAATGTTTCGTTCTACTCAGGGGCGGATTTAAGAAAAAGGGCCCGGTCGGCATTAATGATTGTATTAATTACGTGTAGATGAGGTAGCGCGGAATAGCAGGGGTCTGGGGCGAAGCCCCAGCCGCCGGAATCAATTTTGATAAGGACGAACATATTTTGGTACTGCAATATGTTGGATGGCCTAAAACGCGTAAAGCTTAGTTCAGTACATGGACGTCGACGAGCGCCGAGCGCCGGAAGTAGATGATCCGAAGAAGTTGGAACCAACCAACTTCTGCGCTTGCAAGCGCCGCTTCGCCCTGATTGGTCGGATCATCCACTTCCGGCGCTCGGCGCTCGCGACGTCCATCAACTGAACTAAGCATAAAGATAATTTGTAAAAAGAGCCTTGTCCGTGCGAAACTTTTCCCCAAAAAATAACGAATTATTACTGTCCCCATTTTTGCTTGAAGTAGCTATACTGATGTGATTAAATCGACGCAAGTTTTAGTAGTAGTTTGGTTTTCAAAATTAACATTAAGTTGTACTTAAGAAATTTTTGTGACATCACTAGACGATCCGGACACATGTTCTTGTTGCACTGTTGGAAGACCAGAACAGAGATTTTGAATATAAATCGACGTTTCTTCGCGTTTACTTACTTCACCAACACGTGCTGATTTAATCGCACTCGAACATACATACCTTCCTCTCAGCAAAAAATGCTAATTTTGTTTGTTTGGGGTCACTGCCCGCACTCGATAAAAGAGAACGTTCCCTATCTTTACATTTTTGACAGCCTGGTTTTGTTTGTATTTGTCTTTCTCGCTCATTTCTAAACATACCTGAACCTAGCATTAGCACAATTTCAATACCAAATGCAAGAATAAAATATATGTTAAATAACAATTTAAACTAACAAACAAAAAGAAAAAAACGAAAACTGTCCCACAGAATAACGCTCACACACACGCACACGCTGAAACACAATATTTTGCAAGAACTACTTGACTTCCATCACTTGCCAAACTTATAATGCAACTGAGCTACGAACACGTGTTTAAGGTTTAATAAGACACAATAAGCCACCCCCACCCGACGCCCCATTGGCCAACTACATAAGTAACTGATTTTTCTCGAACTTTGAAATATGTGCATCCGCTTTTATGTTTACGAAGCGTTGTTCCTCAGAACGGTGTAAATCTGTTTAAAACGTGAAAACATCCTGTCCCGGTGTCCCTACCCTTATCTTCCAACAACCTGTAGTTATTGTGAAAGGCCCACACTAAATTCTTCAGATAATTTATGTCAATTGTAGATTCGTTTCCCTTTTATGGAAAATTTAAAAAAATAACGGCTAGATATAGACAACAACTACATAAAGTTATGATTATCAGCAATGGAGGTCTTGGGGGGCTTGGACCGGGTCGGGGCCCGGTCGGCATTCGCCGACTTCGCCGCCCGTTAAATCCGCCCCTGCTACTTATCATACCGTTATCATCAAATAGTGATGGTGATGGATAAGAGACAAGAGTTGCTCTATCGCATTTGACTGTTTATCATCATGGGGGTCGTCATAAGGAGAGTCCAGCAGAAGAAGGGCAAATTGCAGAAGAAGGAATCTTAAGTGGGACAGTGGAGAAGGGGGGGGGGGGGAACAGGGTCTCCTTTTTCAGACTTACCATGGGTTAGTTAGAATGGGCCATTCTACCACGAACCCAGAACATTTTAAATCCGTCCGTAAGTTTCAATTAACAAAAATTAAAAATTAAATGTTTTCGGTAATTAATTTTTTGTAGGTTGTCATCTTGACGGATTTTTATGTTCATCTTGACATCGTCAATTTGAGTATTAAAGAGTGTTGGTTTAAAATTTTGGTCAAATCCGTCGAACCGTTTGACCGGTGTGTGACGAACACAATTCGCGCATGGAGAGAATGAACCATTTGAATTGATTGATACATTCGCTACGCTCATCTAATTACTTACAATTTTTCCCCTGTTTATCGAAGTTCCCAATCATATCTTTCAATTAAGATTCTTCATGTTATTTTATGTTATATGTAGCCTTCACAAAGCATGTTTGAAGACAAAACTGTAACCGTCGCCATTTTTCAAAATGGCGACTAAAGCACATTGTGACTTTGGTCTAAGTGAAGCTCAATTACATTCTTTAGTCATCATGTAAAAACGAGTTTCTTTTAATGTGTTGTTAGTTGTTACTGACCGATGGGCTAAGGTAATGAGTTTTGCTCTGTCCGGGGAGATGGCGGCCACGACACATGCAGATATACAATAGATCGTATCTCAAACATTTTTAAAGTTATCTAAATAAGGCTTGACACGTGTGTTCTAAACAGAATAAGCTTTATGTTTTGTATGAATACAAGTTATGGATACGTTATTACTTTTATCGCAAATCATCAAAATACAAATATCCACTTATGCGGTGGATCACTTAATTACTTCCTTCTATTGTAATATGATAAATAATAAAAATTCTTTACATTATTATTATTGATCATAATATTATATTTCATTTGACACCACTCACGTAATTTTATGTTACATAGAGCACTCACACCAAGTGATTTAATGGAATACTGTAATCGCCGACATTTTCCAAGATGGCGGCTAACGCACAAGGCGGATTTTGACGGACCCGAAGTATGTTATACAAAATAAAATTTGTAAGCGACCCTGAAAAAATCAGCTTTCTCCTAATTTTGTCCGGGTTAAAACCTAAAATTCCTCCTCTAGTTAGCCGCAATCGCATCTGTTTTCGATCCGCGCTACAAGTGTCTCTCTTATCTGAGTCCTAAAGCCCGATTCACAATGGGCGTCTCAGGTCAAAGCTGAAGTAGGTTGCAGCACTTGTCCTTAAAGGTCCAACTTTGTAATTCATTCTATGTTAAATATTGTCGTTAGTCAACTGTCTAACTGTCAAACGACAATATGTTTGTTTTGTATTTATAACAATAGGTATTCTCTGTCAAAAACCTTGTAAAACATTACTACAATGGATTATTTATATTTAAAAGTATTAAATATAAACGACTTGAATGTTTGATTTGAGAAAACGAGGTGCAAAGATCGAGTTGGACCCTTCAGTACTGCTAGCGCTACGAGCGGCAGAAAGTCGCGCCTGAGACGCCCATTGAAATAAGAGTTGAAATTTCAAACCCAATGGTTGAAATAGTGAAATAGCATTAGGTTTAAGCGAATTGTAACATGCAATAACAATGCTGTGGTTCACAATTACTGTCACAGTGGATTGAAATAGTCATAAGAATTGAATCAATTCCATTTCTTATTTCAACTTCCCATGATGCACCTTATGACGAACCAATCAGAACGCAGAAGAGTCATATGAGATGGTCAACTACGAAAATCAAAACAAAAACAGTGGTACCGGATATTTTGCTGCTGTTGTATAGTCAATGATAGTAAGTACACAATTGAGGCACCGCTTTGACTACTGAAATAAGCAGTCTTGGGTAGTAACGTAACGGAAGTAACGCGTTACTGTAACGAAATTACTTTTATTTATTACTAAAGTAATTTCATTACATTTGTACGTGATTTTTACGTTACTAACGCGTTACTTTTCGTTAGGTTACAGTTACAGTACTGCACCAAAGAACGTTTTTAAAAGTTTGCCGAAAATATGAACTTTCTCAAATAAAAGTTCCTTTGTCAAGATAAGGATCGCGTTACTTGAAAATTTCCCCAAAAAACGACCGCCTACCCTAGCCACATATACAGCCGCAGTACCCGAGCAAGGGACTCCCGCAAGTTACTCCCGCAAGTTACTTCCGCAAGTTACTCCCGACAAATTGTCTCCCAACCAAATTTATTTCTTGTTAGAGAATAACGACTAACGAGTGTGATCACGGTATACGGTCTGGTTTGCTCTACGACGAACAGTTGCCGAGATAATCGAAAAAACGTAACCTACCTAACCTAACATTGTGCAGGCTTGCTGCCCTTGCTGCCGTGTTCACCCAGTTCTCGTTTTCGCCACTAGTCGCGACAAAATTAAACACTGTTCAATGTTCTCAACTTCAACATATAAAATTGCACATCGATCTTACCGACCGAAGAAATCTTTATTTTTCCAACAAATAGGTTGTGAATTGGCTAGCCTGTAACCTCTCAGTGAAAACGAGAATAGGCCTTTGCCCACGTTTCTTTAGTTCGCGTCAACTGAACAAACCTTGTAAAAACGTGATTCGGTGTTTACTTAATCATTTATCGTTCATCGTTTAACATGTTGTCCGATACACCCACAAGCACAAGTAGGATTGGTGGAGCTAGGCCTAGCCGTCCTACTGATCCTATCCTACGTTGATAAGGGCCGGTCCAATCTCCTAATAGGAAAGTTATTTGTAGCAATTAAGCTATTTGGAGGATTTCATGAGTTTTGATTGGTCGTTGCCATGGTGAAAACAAGCTATTCGACGAATAAGTAGTTATTAGGTTATGTAAGACTGGACCTAAATAAAATACTGGTAACCACGTTTCAGAATGCATCTGCATTTACAAATAATTTGATGACATACCAAATTCGACCTTATCCTATTTATTTGATAAGATCGCAAAAGTAATTACAAAAGTGACGTCATTACTTTTCGGGAGGAAAAGTAAAGTAATGCTATTACTTTAAGAATGAAGTAATTAGTAATGTAACTTCACTACTTTTAATGAAAGGTAACGAGTAAAGAAATGACACTACTTTTCAAAAGTAATTTACCCAAGACTGGAAATAAGCAACTAGTCGTCTGTTGTGAACCAGTTGCTTGTTATTTCACTATTTCACGGATTCTTATTGCAACTCTTATTTCAATTGTGGATCGGCCTTAACATACAAAAGGCCGTGTTCGAAAAAGTTTAAACATTAATCGATGCTGAAAAGGCTCAATCAAACACGAGTGAAAATGAGTATTTTCCTCCTGAAAAATCTCCACGCCAAGAGGAAGTAGACGATGCCATATTTTTCGGTGAGACGTCAGATTCTGTGAGTGCTCGTCGTTCGTTTCCGTGTCCGGAACACCGTTCTAGACAACTAATTTCCAAAAATCCGCCACTTTTAGTGCTGAAGAAGCGTCACGTAATGAGTGGGACAGTTACAAAAGCCTTGGAAAAATTGCCAGAAAAGAATGCCCGCTTTCCTGGTGGAAAGATAATAAAGATAATGAAAATAAGTTTCCGACGGTAGCTAAATTGGCTCGAAGGTTTTTGGCGATGCCAGCAACCTCCATAGCTGGCGAGCGTCACTTCTCGTTGGCCGGTCGAGTGATATAAAAACAAAGAGCCCGACTGCTCCCCAAAACGTCCGCAAAATTGTTGTTTGTCAACAGAAATTGGGAATTTAATGATAAAACGTAAGTTACCACAAAAACAAAATATAAATAATACATATAACATTTAACATTCAAATCATTTAAAAATTAATTAACGAATAAAGAAGAGTAGCCTACAAACTTCAGTTTGTATTTTCTTACAGCGTGTGAATCGATGACTGGAGGGAAGTGGAGCGGGACATCGGTCGATTCTCGGAACCGATTAGGCCCACAGCTTGCAAGTTTCAACTTTCAAGTAACCAGAACGAAATCAATGCATAGAAAATAACAAATCACCAACTGTGTGTTGTTACTTTTATTATTTAAATACCTTTTAGTTTTGTACTTTTCTATATACATCTCTCTATATGCATCATTCTTTGATTACAATTTATATTGTAACTAGTACATTAAAATTTAAAATATAAGTAGCGATTGATAACTGTTATTTTATTAATTTCATCCGCAATGAAAATTGGCCACTACCCTGCTTGCTTGGGGGAGCCTGAATAGCGCCGAATGGAACAACGCCGAATCGATCGTGTGTACTGCACTTTCAAGTATAATCCTAATTCCTAACCCAAAAAAGTAGACCTTGTAACCTGGAACAACGCCGAATCTTTTTCGGCGTTAATCCACCGGAACAACGCCGAATCTTTTTCGGCGTTAATCTACCGGAACAACGCCGAATCTCTTTCGGCTTAAATCCACCGGAACAACGCCGAATCTTTTTCGGCGTTAATCCACCGGAACAACGCCGAATCTCACAGTGTTGGTTATAATTCTTTTAAAAAAAAATGTTTTTAGGTTCGTCAATACATTCTACTCACTGCACCGTTCAAACCGTGTATTACACAGATAAATGATTCGGCGTTTTTCCAGTGGATTTACGCCGAAAAATATTCGGCGTTATTCCGGTGGATTTACGCAGAAAAAGATTCGGCGTTGTTCCGGTGGATTAACGCCGAAAATGACGCCGAAAATGATTCGGCGTTGTTCCAGGTTACAAGGTCTACTTTTTTGGGTTAGGATTATACTTGAAAGTGCAGTACACACGATCGATTCGGCGTTGTTCCATTCGGCACTATTCAGCGTCCCCCTCGCTTGTAAGTTGTAATTCATGAACATGAACGTCAACTCCCAAGTTAATCACACGCAGTAGATAGAGGGTACAATTTCTATTTTCATTTTTCATATTTATATACTTTGGCCTAAATGCAGCGACGGAAAATGAGGTATGTATTATTTTCTTTGTTGGCTGATGCGTTCTACTTCTATGTTGGAACTTTGAAGGGATTTGTCATCTATTTGAAGTCGAGATAATTTACTGCACTCATCCACTCCCCTCCCCAACCCTTCCGACCACGCAACGCCACACACTCGCACAACCACTCAATAGTTGAACAGACCGCCCGTGGCCTTGAACTAGACTGGCACCTGTGACTCATCTGTGTGCCCAGGGAAAGCGTTATCTTTCATCCCGGTCGGGTTCTCGACCTACCAGGCGGTAGTTCTTCATTTGTGTCTTCGATAAATATAAAATACCCCTTGTCGTGGTATTCAACTGTCATGAAATGTCTTGAACCATCATAATCTATGCTACTACCTTATTATAATCGGCCACAGCGATATTTAACAGTTGATTAGGCACCCCACTTGATTTTTTGTGTTTTTAGGCCTACTACCACCCGGGTAACCCGCGGGTATTGTGATCGGGTACCCGGGTCGTAAAAAAGCCGGGTTTTTCAAAATCTTGCAAAAAAAAATTCAAAATCGTGCTGAGTGTGTGTGTGTGCGCGTGTGCGTGTGCGTGTGCGTGTGCGTGTGTGTGTGTGTGTGTGTGTGTGTGTGTGTGTGTGTGTGTGTGTGTGTGTGTGTGTGTGTGTGTGTGTGTGTGTGTGTGTGTGTGTGTGTGTGTGTGTGTGTGTGTGTGTGTGTGTGTGTGTGTGTGTGTGTGTGTGTGTGTGTGTGTGTGTGTGTGTGTGTGTGTGTGTGTGTGTGTGTGTGTGTGTGTGTGTGTGTGTGTGTGTGTGTGTGTGTGTGTGTGTGTGTGTGTGTGTGTGTGTGTGTGTGTGTGTGTGTGTGTGTGTGTGTGTGTGTGTGTGTGTGTGTGTGTGTGTGTGTGTGTGTGTGTGTGTGTGTGTGTGTGTGTGTGTGTGTGTGTGTGTGTGTGTGTGTGTGTGTGTGTGTGTGTGTGTGTGTGTGTGTGTGTGTGTGTGTGTGTGTGTGTGTGTGTGTGTGTGTGTGTGTGTGTGTGTGTGTGTGTGTGTGTGTGTGTTTGTTTACCATACCAAGAGAGATCATATGGATGAATACACAACGGGGCTGTGAGATCATTTTTCAATGCGAGATCACCCCCCCTGATCTCGTTTCGTTTTAACGGTATATCTTGAATCAGAGCTGAATATTGATAATATAAATGAAGTTTGGAGTATGATCTCACTTTGTGTAGAATGCATGTTTTTGTAGTTCTTGTGTGTAGCCGCCAGGGCTGCGCTCAAATAGCACCCATACACACGTCTAACACACCTAATCAAACCTCTTGCATTAAGTGAGATCATATTTGAATTTAAACTGGTTTCAGCTATCCAATCAGATGCATTACACAAAGTGACGGTCCACGCATTGTTCGAGATCGTTATATAAATAAATATAATTCAAACTATCCACCAATAGGATGCCTGGAGTCGTTGTTGCTATGCGTGTGTGCTCGCGGATATTTGGAGATCATTTTTATCGTTTTCGTGAGTTCGGTATGGGAAGTGGCGGGAAGGGGGGGGGGGGGGGGTTATCTTTGCTTGTCGAGGACACGTCATAGCGAGAAATGTCACACTGTTGCCAATAGCCCGAGGAGATTCACCACGAATCGAGTCACAAATAAATTAGTTCGCGGAGGTTAAACCAACCTTACCCAAACCACTGTGAGCTCGAAATCGACTATCCATTGTAGCCCTGCTTATCGTACGAGAAGACTATTACCCAACTGTGTATAAACCACTGATTAATGGCGCGTTGACTCTTCCCAAAACTATAATTATTTCATTAATTTAAGCATTAATTCATGATCAATCATCATTAGAGATGCATGTGAATAACATTTTATAGCATTTTGTAGCATCATTTTTTTGCCGACATGATTAACTACAGAATGAAGTTGTCTCACATTCTTATTATTAAATTACGCCATACTATAAAAATTTTAAGTCAACTAAATAGCACTGTTCAAAAACAATGTATAAATACTCTGTTAAATACAATAAAATAGGGGGGAAAACCCAAGTGGGAAAATAAAAAATATCACTTTGTAGCATCTAAATACAAAACGCTACTTTCACATATTGGCTGGAACAAGATGGCGCGACGCCACAGTACAGTGTTCGGACCGCTCTCGGGAGTTTTAATAATATTCTCGGTTATTCGTACATTAAGTTTATCGTGTGAATCTTTTCTGGTGCGCGAAAGTGTTCACGATAGAATAAGGTTCGAACCTCTGCGAGAGAACTTGCTGGTCATCAACAATCGTTCGGTTTCGGTTTACACGTACTGTGGTGCGAGCATTTCGGTCAGAAAACTTCTTCTAGCGTTGAGTGACCGAGGCGGGAGGGCCAGGCCTCAATGGCCAGGCGGGGCCGCGAGCCGACCATCGCGCTCAGTGTTGCCACCCTGTTGGCTCTAGCCCTCAGCGGCGACGTGGAACTCAATCCGGGCCCCACATTGTCCAGCCCAACCTGCCTCATATGTGACGCTAGAGGACGCTTAAACCAATTATTTGTTAAGTGCGACTCTTGTGGAAAGATGGCCCACCGAACTTGTGCGAACATATCAGCTGCAGTGCACAAGAAAATGACGAGAGGCGGTGCCCGATGGGATTGCTGGAGCTGCTCCCTACCGACCTTCAGCGACTCCTTATTCGACGCTGTTGGTAACACTTCTCTGGATACAACGGACGGCCAAGACAGTTTCAAACCTAGGAACCGCGGGAAACTGACTTGCCTGTCATTCAATGCACGCAGCATTGCCAACAGAAAAAAGCGTCCCGCCATCCAAGCCTGGCTTGAAGCTGTCAACCCGGCAATTATCTTCTCGTGCGAGACATGGCTGCATTCCTCGATCGGCGACGCGGAGGTAATACCGGAAGGCTACGTGGTCTTCAGAAAAGACCGCCCAGCGGGGGAGGCAATTAGGAGAAGGGGTGGAGGTGTCTTGCTCGCAGTCCGGCCAGAGCTGCAGCCTACCCGTCTCACAAGCCTAGAGAACAATGCAGAAGTTCTGTGGGTCGACATCAAGTGCGGGGATCACAAAATCCTCTTGGGTTCAGCGTATCGTGCGCCTAATTCCACTGAAACCCTCAATGACAAATTAATCGCGTCATTGGACATGGTGCAAAATATCCAACATAAATACAAATCTATATTCCTGTGTGGAGACTTCAACATTGTTGTGGACTGGGGACCAATGGACCATGCTGTGCCTGCTAACTCACTGGCCGACAAGTTTCTCACAGCATTCATGTCTGTACTGCCCCACCAGATGGTCAAGGAAGCAACGCGCATAACCAAGACCTCGCGCACAATACTCGACCTAGTTCTGACTAACAACCCCGCCCACTTGGGAGAAGTGGAGGTCATTCCTGGTATCAGCGACCACATGGCGATCAAATACTCCCTCCAGTGGCAGCAACCCAAGGCTAAAGCTGTGAATAGGCAAGTCTTTAACTACACCAAAGCCAACTGGGGTCTATTAAAACAGCTGTTTACGACGAAAATGCCGCGCTTTTTGAATCCCACTGATGACGTAGAAGTAGTATGGGCAGATTGGAAGCGTGTGTTTTGGAAGTGCGTCGAAACAGCCGTTCCACAAGTCCAGGTGCGCTCAAAAAAAAGGAGGCCAGCTTGGATAAACAAGTGTCTGATACAAAAAATTCGCAAACGGGACAATCTATACCGTAAATGGAAGAAAAACATGTCAGATGTCAAGTGGGAAGCTTATAGAAAGCTCCGCAATGAAATCAAAATTGAAGCAAGAAGGGCCCACGATAATTATGTGTGGAATTTAGGTGACTGCAACGGTAAAAAACTCTGGGGATATATTCACAGTAAAAGTGGCAGCTCCGCCCCTTCTCACTTTACAATTAATGGCAACAATATTAACAATCCACAAACCATTGCCAATGCTTTCTCCAAACAATTCCAAGAAAATTTCTCTCCCCCAAGTAACAATCCCGACAATCTCTGCCCACCTAATTTCGCTAATGCCTACCAGACCCCGCCCCTTCAATCATTAAATTTCCTGCCTCACCAAATAACCCGAGCCATACTTAAAATCCGACCAGGTGGCGCTATGGGACCCGATAACATCCCGGGTAAGATTTTGTATGAATGTGCCAAAGAAATATCTCCATCGCTATGTGTTGTCTTCAAGAAGTCCATGGAACAGGGTGTGTTGCCCCAGGAGTGGAAGCAGGCAAATGTTGTCCCTGTATTCAAGAGTGGGAAGCGGAATAACATCGTCAACTATCGGCATCGCCCTATCTCCCTGACTTCGGTTGTTGGCAAAATAATGGAGAGGGTAGTAAACAATCGCATCATGGCTCACTTGTACAGCATACGTGCAATCAATCGGCACCAACATGGCTTCCTTCCGCGAAGGTCTTGTGTCACGATGCTCACCGGTGCCATAGATGACTGGCAACACGCTCTGGACGCTGGAGCAGGCGCGCGAATTGACGTCATCACGCTGGACTGGGCCAAGGCGTTCGACCGAGTACCACACCGTAGACTTCTGGCCAAGCTGCAGCGCTACAACATCACTGGACCACTCATCGACTGGATAGGAAGTTTCCTAGGGGGCCGCACCATGCGTGTCGTCTACGACGGCGAGTGTTCTAGCGTGTGTAGTGTTGTGTCTGGTGTGCCACAGGGCTCGGTTCTAGGTCCTTTACTGTTCACCCTGTACATGATGGACCTTCCCCAGTGTACTCAGTCCACAATACGTCAATACGCAGATGATTGCACACTGTATAGGGTAATTAAATCTAAAGCCGATGAGGAGACCCTACAGGCTGATCTAAGAAATATAGAAATGTGGTGTCTAGTCAACCATATGGCGCTAAACCATAACAAGTCTAACTACATGTCCATCACTTCCGCCAGAAAGCCCAAGACAGCTACGTACATCATCAATGGCAGCGTAATCGGTACTGTGTCTAAAGCGAAAATCTTGGGCATAACGATATCTAACAACCTAAAGTGGAACACACAGACCGAGATTGTTAGAAATAAGTGTGCCAAACTACTAGGATTCTTATCCAGAACTATACACAGCGCTCGGCCTAATGTGAAAAGAACCGTCTACTTAAGCCTTGTAAAATCCGTGATGACGTATGGTTGCCCAGCCTGGCATCCTACAACACAAGCCAACTTGTCTAAGCTTGAATCAATACAAAATCGAGCCACAAAATTCATAACAAATAGGAATGACTGCGGTTGGTTGCAGCGTCTGCAAATGTGTAACATATTATCTGTAGAAATCTCTCTTAATGAGCTGGACACATTGTACATAAAAAAAATGTTCTTAAATATTGTAGATATTGATCCTTTGTCAAGGGTACAGCTTGGATACAGATCTGCTCGTTATGGCAAGGGTGTATCCCTGATTCCTCCATTTGCTCGTACAGCACAGTATAAGAGAGGCTTCTTTTGCCGTGCCGTCAGTCTTTACAATTCCCTAGACCTTAGCACCCGGCTATTAAGAGAAATTAAACCTTTTAAGGCTAAGCTAAGGCAGACTTGTCTCGAGAGTCAAGCTCCTTAGCATCTGTACATGTAAACTCCCTACCTCTACCCTCGCCTAAAGTCACACACACACTTCCTCACGCTCCCTCACGCACACACACACGCACGCACGCACATACACACTCACACACACGCGCACATACACATTCTTGTTTTTGCTACGAAGTGAGATCAGTGCATACACACCTACGTTCCGAGACAGGCTAAACTAATGGAGTTGGAGCCTTAGTGTAATGAGATAATGTGTCCAACAGAATGCGTACATTGCGCCTACCACAATGGATTTTTCTGTAACCGCGTTTGTGTGAAACCGTATTTTACATTCGTTCTGAGATCATCGTGTTTTTCTTTCTATCAGAGATCATTCTAATACACATCGACGCTTCGAGATCATCACACATAACCGTCGTTTCGCTCCGAGCTCTTTACACAGTTGACGGTTATATTATACATTGGTGGTCATTTGAGATCAGTTTTTGGAATCCAGTTAGACACAAGCCAAGATCTACTGGATTGCCGCTAGGCTTCGCTAGTGCGGCACAGGCCGATAGTATACTGCTCTCGGCGTAAGATAAAAGGTGTGCAACCCTCGACAATTCCACTCGCCAGCTCGTCATTGGCGAGTGCAAAATTGCTAATGGCGAGTTGCAATCTTAGGGCTATCACCCGGACAATGCAAATCATTTTGGCGGCCATAATAGACAAAAGGGCGCCACGCGTACGTGTGTGTACACAAATGCGACGGACGATAGCGGGAGACAGGAGGGCAGACGATGTTACAATTTACAACTCATCAACTGTAGGTCCTGTCATTTTGAAGTTTATGGTTTTACTACTCTACAGCTCAGGAAATACGTAGGTACGAGAATAAAATCTAACAAGCAACTATCTACCATACTAACTAGCGACGCCATACCTCTGATAATCGTGTTGAAAACGCTGCGAACAGTTGACTTTCAATTTGGGTTTAGCAAGAAATCATACATTTAGCAATGTAGGCCACTGATAGTGCACCTTCGGTAACAAAACATCTAGGTATAGGCCTTATTTCCCCAAAACCTAAAAATCACCAGTATACCCCCCCCCCCCCCAAGTTCGTTGGCTAGTGGGAATTTACTTTGGCGAGTTAGATTAATTTGTCAAGGGTTGTGTTGTCGTCACGGGTTATGTACTTACTTATACCCTTACCCTTTCCACCTCCACTCGGTACCGGCTGAGCGCTCGCCAGAAAGGAAGGCGGGGAGGGTGGCAGTCAACAAGCCAGGTGTCATTGTTTAAAACAGCAATCTTTTGAAGTGGTTACAATTTCCCAAAGTTGAATAATCACGAAAAATTGATTCAGAATTAACTTTGAATTTTAAAAATAGCTGGAATATTAACGATTTTGAGGTAGTCTGAAAATTATAATAATGAAGAGACCGCTGCTATAAAAATGACATTTTTCAAGCTATTTTTAAAATTCAAAATAAATTTTATATCAATTTTTCGTAATTATTCCATATATCTGAAAAATAATTGAGAAATTGTAACATTTTAACTACTTCAAAACATTGCTATTTTAAACAATGGTACCTGGCTTGTTGACCGCAACCCTCCCCGCATTGCTTTCTCGCGAGCGCTCAGCCCGTACCGAGTGGGGGTGGAAAGCGGGAGGGAAAATGGCTTGATACCGCCATCGTGTAATACATAATCCGTGACGACAACCACTAGCGGATACAGGGGGGGGGGGGGGGGGGCGATGGGGCGATCGCCCCCCCCCATGATTGTCCAACCAAAGGTCCATAATCATTAAACCATGTAGATGTACGGTACTGAAACATACGGGTAAGACCTGTTCGCCCCCCCCCCCCCCCCCCCCCCCCAACTTTATAATGATCTTAGTTCAGTGTTAGTACCAACCCAAAAGTCATTTTCCGGCTTCTTGTGAAGAAAATGTTGTCGATTTTTTTTTCGCCTCCGGCGGCTGGGGCACCGCCCCAGACCCCGCTCTTTGCAGCAACACAATAAGTACCCAGCCACACGGACAAGCCACGCAGGATAAAATCATGGGCTACTGCTGCTACAAACACAATACAATAATATAATGTAAACAAAATAAAATAAATATAATATAATATAAATTAAAAAATAAAAATATAATATATTTTTCAAATTCAAAATTCTACTTGTATCAACCATAAAAAATTAAAGGTTCAAAGCGATGGAACGGGTTAGTAGGTATGTACGTACTATTTATTATATATTATTATGCTGACACGTGTCTCGATATATTTTATTTTCGCTCTTGTCCAAATTTTCCATTACCTATTATTTAGTGTCCTGGGCGGGGGGGGGGGGGGGGGGGGGGTGCTAAGGCACAAGTGGGACCAAAGAGGTTTACAGTAATTTTCCTACAATCGCCCCTCCCATGACTCAGGTCTAGATCCGCCCCTGACGACAACACCCTGTATCTTACGCCGAGAGCAGTATACGAGTAAATCCAGTATACCTTGGACACCACACAACCATAATCTGGGATCATTATAAGTTACATCTAATAATCATAATCATTATGATACACATCGACGCTTCGAGATCATCACACATAACCGTTGTTTCGTTCCGAGCTCTTTACACAGGTGACGGTTATACATTGGTGACGATCTTAGATCAGTACTTGGCACACATGATATCGCACATACATCCGACATAAATACATATTTCATACCATGCACGATGTAGGCTACACATTCTTACCTGCTGTGTGTTCCTCATTGGGAGAATAAATATTCCGCTATGTGGATAGTAGCACATAAATTTGCCATCCACTTTATAAGGAAGGACTGAATCCTAGAATTCACTTAATGAATCAAGTAAATGATTATAATAATAAAGTTGAATTTGCCTGTGAAGTGAATCGACACTGGTCCTCTAGTGCCCTGGCACAGAGCCAACTCGCTATCGGAGAACTGCACATAACTTTATATCAGTACCTCCACTAGTTGTTGCATGCCATGCCTATTGTATTTCAATAAAGCTTTTCTGAAAAGATTACTAATATGGAACACAAAAATATGATAATTTTATACTATCTATTGTATTGTTTTTGTTTCCTATAGGAAACAAAAACAATACAAGAGATGAAACTAAATTTAGGGCCGGTACTACGAGGAGCTCACAAGAAAGTTGGTAGCTAATAACTTGTATTCACCATGGCAACCTTATTCCACCAGATACCTTCAAATCCACCAAATAGCTTATTAGCGCATATTAACATAAATAGCGAGCCTTAGGCTCAAGAATTGTTTGCGGGGTCGTAGGTGGTTGTTATTTCACATTAGGTGAACTGGATGAAGAGGAATAATAACATACAATAAAGGCGTACAAAGTCACTCATTTATTATCATTAACTAAATTAGAAGATGCATAGATAATAGATTTCATTTTATCATTTTATGGCAGTAAATATACCTGATAAAGTTTTCATTATAATATAGATTATTTAGGTTGGACAACCAAAGATGGAGCATATTATTTATAATATGACTCTTTTTCTGAGACGTACAGCTATAAGTGCCAATATGTAAATTGACTACCAATTAGAATGTAATAACATTTCCATTTGGAGTTTATTTAACCTAAAAGTGCTCCTATCAACGCCACATGGGCATTATTTTTTAGTCAAAGATCATGTTAAATTATTAATAATTACTCACCAAACCCAATTACCATAATAATAATTACTATCATTATTATTGTTAATAATTAATAATTGTAACGTTCTAGTTAGCCAAATGTTCATGCTTAGCATCAAGGGTTTAGTTGCATACTCAATGGAGTATTTAACACCTATATAGACAACCCACAGAAATCATCTTAGAAATATAAGTGTATACTGTCATATTTCCGAAGACTGTCCTTGTTTTAATGAGCACACAAGTAGTTTGACATGTTAACTGAAAGTGAACCGAGTGTGAAAATGTAAAACGTTTTAATAAAAATTATTCCATCTACGAGTTTGGTTGAATTGTTTTTAAGAGCAATGGTAATAAAAGTTTACACTGACTGCGGATCAAACGCGAAACGGCTGGCTTTCAACACAGACTATCTCTATGGTTAAATGACGGCATTATTGCCAACTGTAGGCTAAACGGGACTCCTAATAGAAACCTTATTAAAAATAAAAATACATTGCTTTACAAATTGCATCCTTGTTAAATTCAATTAAGCATATTTAAATCAGATGGCAAGTTAATAAAAGAATGCTCTGTTGCCAAGAAGGTTTAATACGTATAAGAGTCGTTTTAAACAAATCCACGGATTAACACCTTGGGAAATAGTACTTTGACATGAGTAACTAATGAACTTCTTTCTGTTACTAAAATGATACAAAGTTATCAATACATTATTTCCAATAATTGACGAATTAACATAATATCTGGCCACGGACATTATTAAAGCAAAAACTAACTTTACATTAAATACAGTTAATCTCAAGGAATTGATTCTTTCCCCTACCAAATGCAGAATAGAAATTGTAATATTTATGTATAGGTACCCGCCACCTCAATTTAATTACTGAATTTCTCATTATTAAAGTAGAGTTGTTTCAAACAAATCCACGGATTAACACCGTGGGAAATAGTACTTTGACAAGAGTAACTATAATGAACTTCTTTGTGCTACTAAAATGAAACAAAGTAACTATCAATACATTATTTCCAATAATTGACAAATTAACATAATATCTGGCCACGGATATTATTAAAGCAAAAACTAACTTTACATTAAATACAGTTTACCTCTAGGAATTGCTTCTTTCCCCTACCAAATGCAGAAAAGAAAGTGTAATATTTATATATAGGTACCCGCCAGCTCAATTTAATTAATGAATTTCTCATTGCATTAAAATTAACTTTCCTTATTTTAGGAACACATGAAGCGATTCGACGCCTTGATAGCACGATAAATCATAATTTCACTGATATTAGACTTTTTTTATGGCATTATATACGCAAAATTTAATGTCACTCCACGATCGAGAGCTAAGTGCAGGGTTACTGTTCCTGCACTTCTCACACGCATCTTTTCCGGGTACTTGTTTTATTTGTATATGACCAGAAAAGAATGCCATGACCAAATTCTTTTCTTCTTTGCTCCACGGTTTCTTGGTAGCGGCTTTTTTGCTCTTTGCTTTTTTGGCGATAGTTGTGGTCGGTTGTTCTGTTCCACCGCTTTTCTTACTAATAAGAGTCTTGGAGCCCATAGTCTCAAGGCGCGTTGATGAATCGCAGGTTTTGATTTCTTCTGTAACATCTTCTTCGTGAAGTACCTCATCATCAGAATAGTCGCTGTCTACAACCGCGTCTGCATCGATGTCATCTAGACTCATACCTTTGAGCTTATGACCTTTACCCTTTTCCATAATCATCAGCAGTTTACTTACTTTAGCAAGCTGCAAAGTGTCTTCTGGTAATCTGTAATACTCTCGGTGCACTCTAAAGTCATGGCCCAGGAAGTTGGCCAACACGTCTAGCTCGTTATCTTTCAAATTTAAAATTTGTGAAATAGTCGCAACGTGTTTTCTCAGCCTCGTTGAAGTTAGATTATCCGGAAATTCAGCTCCTGAATCCTTAGCTAGTTTCCTCATCACATCACATGCATTGTAGTGTCCAGAAGTACATTTCTTTGAAAAAACAAAGATATTATCCTCACCTATACCTGTGAGATGCCTCATATTAATTAAGAGGTCAATTGCTTCTTTCATTTGATTTGTGAACAGAATTGGCACTTTTCGACCCCTTTTTCCACGTACTTCTATGCGGAATAATGACTTTACCAAAATCTTTTCTGTTTGAGTCAAAGATTCCATTACTTCTTCTTGCAAAGTTTTATTATGGCAATTTTGAAAGGAGGCAATCGTCATTCGTTCAACTTCACCGACCCGGCGACGATTGAATGATATAACTTGGCAGAGGCACACTTGACATAGAGCATTCCAGGCTTCTGAGCCAGCACTGGCATTCAACGCAGTTGAGTGACTTAACACTCCGTCCTTGAGGAATACGTTGAATTTGGCTACGTCCTTGGCGACGGGAAGGTGCGTAGGCTTGTTCCATTTTTTTTTATGAAGGGTGCTCAAAGCTTTAGAGGCAATATCAATTTTCCAGTTAGCTTCAAATAACGTCAAAAAGTCTTTTACTGTTTGTCTCTCCGAAAATCTATCATTTATGATATGCATTGAGAGTAAAATGTTTGCACATTTTTTCAAGTTTGTTCCCAGTTTAAGGGCAAGCGAAGGTACGCCGAATAAATGAGTGGTCTCGTCATAGAGTGCCACTTTTCGAACTGCCTTAACTAAAACGTTGTAGTTGGCAGGTACCAGCATGTCTTCCAAATTTCTTAAAGTCGTAATTTGTCGTATAGTTACGAGTAACCTACCAAGTTCTCTCAACTGGTTACGCACAAACTTATGCTGGTGTGGTTCGTTCCCTAGTTTTTCGAATAGTTTGTTGCCAAATGCTATTATAAGTTTGTCTCTATTAAGAGCTTCAAAAATCTCATCGTGATTCATATTTTTTAAAATCAATTCTTTTAGCCCATCGCTAGCAGCTTGTGTGGAAGGCAAGAGCAGAGCACCACGAGCACGTGCACCCCGATTGTACGTTTTCACACTTGAGGAAGTAGCACTGGCTGTTTGGGCGCTCTTAGGTTTACACACTTGCTGGTGGCGAGAGAGATAATCCTTAGAGTAAAACCCTAAGCAGAGATCGCAAGGTAACAATTGTTTCGCATCTACATCGCCCGCTCTACGTTTTTTTGGTATAATTTCTCCTTTACCAGATTTAATTATCTCACAATTGTGCCGGAAATTACCCCGCTGCACCAAGTCGCCAAAGAGTTCTTTACGCTCTCTGGATTTTTTTGGGAAACTAAGAACATGTGCAACATCAAGTTCCTCGCTGTTGTTAAGTATGAAATGGCGTGTGATATTCGTAAGAAGTTTCTCACAAAATATACAAAAACTTCTTTTATCCCATTTCCGTTTACCTTTTGATGACGTTGAAGATTTAGATACACAAACACCATTGTTAGTACTAGTACTAGGCTTATTGAAGGATTCGTCAGGTACTGCACTAACACAGTCTTCGGGAAGTTTTGTCACTATATTGATATTGTCATCTACATCGCTGGCAATTGATTCGTACTCGCTTGTCTCTGACGAAGGCCGATAAGATTTCTCATCTGAAGAAATGGAGAAGTCAGACAAGTGATCTGAATCACTGTCGCTGTCATGTCGTACTCTATGTATCCTAGATGAGACTTTTCGAAAGACATATCTTTCACCAAGCCCGGACGAGCATGATTTTTCTGTCGCCTGGCCGTCGGTATCCGTCGCGTCCAGGGACTCCGCCACAGCGACAACTGTCGCATGGCCGTCAGTATCCGTCGCGTCCAGGGACTCCGCCACAGCGACAACTGTCGCATGGCCGTCGGTATCCGTCGCGTCCAGGGACTCCGCCACAGCGACAACTGTCGCATGGCCGTCGGTATCCATCGCGTCCAGGGACTCCGCCACAGCGACAACTGTCGCCTGGCCATCGGTATCCGTCGCGTCCAGGGACTCCGCCACAGCGACAACTGTCGCCCCGTCTTCGGTATCCGTCGCGTCCAGGGACTCCGCCACAGCGACAACTGTCGCCTGGCCGTCGGTATCCGTCGCGTCCAGGGACTCCGCCACAGCGACAACTGTCGCATGGCCGTCGGTATCCGTCGCGTCCAGGGACTCCGCCACAGCGACAGCTGTCGCCTCGTCTTCGGTATCCGTCGCGTCCAGGGACTCCGCCACAGCGACAACTGTAGCCTGGCCGTCGGTATCCGTCGCGTCCAGGGACTCCGCCACAGCGATAGCTGTCGCCTCGTCTTCGGTATCCGTCGCGTCCAGGGACTCCGCCACAGCGACAACTGTCGCATGGCCGTCAGTATCCGTCGCGTCCAGGGACTCCGCCACAGCGACAACTGTCGCATGGCCGTCGGTATCCGTCGCGTCCAGGGACTCCGCCACAGCGACAACTGTCGCCTCGTCTTCGGTATCCGTCGCGTCCAGGGACTCCGCAACAGCGACAACTGTCGCCTCGTCTTCGGTATCCGTCGCGTCCAGGGACTCCGCCACAGCGACAGCTGTCGCCTCGTCTTCGGTATCCGTCGCGTCCAGGGACTCCGCCACAGCGACAACTGATGTTTGTTTTATGATTTTTGATTGGTGAATAGTTAATGGACTACCTTCCTTCATAGGAGGTTCATTCATAGGACCTACACCGATAGAGGTGGCTCAACGGTAAGACGCGAGGAGGCTCTAATTTGGGAGGTTGCCGTTTCTATTCCAGCCACCGGCAGTCCTGACTGAAGTTTTTTCCGAGGTTTTCCTCAGTCGTAAAGGCGAATGCTGGGATTGAGTTCTACTGACCAGCCCTCGGACATTCCTTCCCAACTATCCGAAACACCCGAATATACCTAGTTACAGCGGGTTTACAGCTTAGCGTTGGGAGCGATAGTGAGGACGCGAGCTCCAATCAGCGGCCGAGTTTCACGCGAGCTCGGCCGCTGATTGGAGCTCGCGTTCTCGTTTCACTCCCAACACTTAGCTGTAAACCCACCATTTCTTGCTGTTGGTCCGATAATTAGATGAGCGAAGCGAATCTTACAATTCAACTTGATCGGCGCTTTGTCTGTGTGTGTGTGTGTGTGTACAAATTTTGTTCGTCGCGCACAGGTCAAACGGCTTGACGGATTTGGTTGAAATTTTTAGGCAACACTCGTGATTATTATTTTCTAGATGCTGTTAACAAAACCAGCAAAATCCGTCAAGATGCCAACCTACAAAAAATTAATTAGTGAAAAATTTCCAGTTTTATTTTTTTTAAATCAAAACTTATTAACGGATTTAAATAATATTTTATATTTATATCCACACTAACAATTTCGACACATGGTAAAAGTTTTACAACTGTAGCTTCAACCGCCAGTTTGTAAACAAATTAGTTTATATTTACGGGAATTTATATTGTATTTTGTGTAGTGTTCCACTAATATGATTCGCATTTGAGGACCATTGAAGTAAGATCCACATACTACGCAGCAAAAATGACGTACACATATAGACCTTTCTCGCTGTACATTTTGAATATCGATAGCTATAAAAGTATGGCAACAATGGCGTGTTATGTTTGATGACTTTTACGGCAAACACGCAGAAGCTAACTACGAATTTTGCCAACAGTTTAAAATGTTTTTCTTATGGTTTAATTGCAATTATTGTATTATTTAACAATAATTTATTTTAGATCTAACCTGTACCTACATTACCTAAGTTTCTATACGCAGATAAGTTTAATAGTTTATGAATTAGCGCCTATTGAGTATAGTACGGTTTAATGAAACTATGCGGAAATCAATTGAACAATCGACTTGCAGGTTATAATTTATTTAAAGAAAACTTCTTAACGGATTTAAATAATATTTATATATTTTTATATTTTTTTTTTATATTTTTTAATATTTATTTTTTTATTTATTTTTTTTTTTTTATTTTTTTAAATCGCTCATCTGTAAACGCAGAGCGTTTTCCTAGTAACAATAATAATAATAATAGTAATAATAATAATAATAATAATAATAATAATATTTTTGTTATTATTATTATTATTATTATTATTTTTTTTATTATTATTATTATTATTATTATTATTATTATTATTATTATTATTATTATTATTATTATTATTATTATTATTATTATTATTATTATTTTATTATTATTTGTATTATTATTATTATTATTATTCTCTGTATCTCGGCAACACTTGCCGGAAATTACTATGGACAACGGGTCAAAATAACCAAGCCGTGCAAAGTCACACACTACATGCCGACAACTTTCCGCACTATGTTGCACGTCCCCAAAACAGCCGCCTTCTGCATTTCCTCTCACCAGCGAACCACGAAGACCCAGCTCAGCGAGACTGCCTTTCAAGCTGGCCGCCACTAGACCATTCGCGGATATCACAACAGGCACTATTTTTACTAGTGAGAGATTATTATTATTATTATTATTATTATTATTATTATTATTATTATTATTATTATTATTATTATTATTATTATTATCATTATTATTATAATTATTAGTATTATTATTGCCTTATAAGGCACGAGAGATTACTGTAGAACATAGTTGAAGGACAAGAGGAACAGATAATTCAGAATATACAAATAGTGATTACTGATTACTGATTAGTAATAAATGACAATCTACGGTTTGATACCATGATCAAAAATGCACAAATAAATCAATCTAACTGAGCTTTTTTTTTTTTTTAAAGTCTCATACAGTCGCTTTCTGATGTTTGCTTTGTTTGAACTGCAAGGTGATAGCTCTCTATCATATTGGAATTTGTGTTCGTTGGAGGACCGCGCTTTAAATCAGTGAACTTTGAGATTACATAATTCACATTTTAATATTATTATTTAAAAAAAAAAACTGTATTAAAGCTAGCTAACTTTTCTCTGATGGTGTTTCAAAATTGAGATTTAATCGTGGAGTAGTTGCAAACACCCTGAGGGGACGTAAATAAAATGTAACACACGAGTTATTAGTTACTCGAAAATACCAATTTCACTTGGAAGTTGTTTGTTCATCGTATGATCATGTAGCCAATACTGTTGACGGGGAAAACTCGTTGGTAATAATTAGGAAGTCGTAGGGTCAAATCCAGCTATCATCTGATTTTTCCCGACCTCATTCATTAGTCATAAGGCGATTGCTGCAATTTAGCCATATAAAACACCCCCACTCTCAATAATTCCTTCCCAACTATATCCAAAAATCCTACTGATTAAAATGAAGCACATTTTAACCAGAATAATCAAGTGGCCTACAAATACAAAACAATACAATTCTCTTTCATCAGAACATAGAATTTATTGCGTCTTTACAGCGGCGATTTACGCATATGTTCGTAAAACGGCTGCAGGCCAAAAACATTACTAGAGTCGACCCGATAAGTCGCTCCCGTGCAAGTGGTTAGTGCGAGATAAAGAAGCCCTTCTCTTCCCCCCCCCCCCCCCCCCTCCCCAATCCCCCCGACGCTCCCATCGCTTATCTCGCTTTTCGCAATAGAAGAAAGAATAATAATAGTTGTTTGAAGTCTGCGTGCTTCACTTACCGTCGATTCAGTGCTGTCTGGTAAACTATGGTCCGTCCCATGTGTTCAAGGGGTCACCAGGGTGAGATAAAAGGGAGGCACACCTCCCACCCCCCGGATTTAAGGAATTTTGAAGTTAAACTGGCAATCTATACGCTACGCGCTACGTGGTGTGTGGTACGTGCCATTTCATATAAAGTATGTAAATAAAAAAAAGATAATAATTTAAATTGTAAAGTCAATCCGTCCCTTCACGAACATGGTAATTTCAACGCGATCAGATAAGTTAAATCATGACCTCCGAGCGGGGGCAATATGACCACGCCACCTCGCGGCCCAGCACCACTCGTCCTTACGGTTTTTGCATTGCATAGGTATGCATTTTATCACGGCCATTCATATCTCAAACGATATTGTTCCTACGTTTTGATGATTTACATGTCATGCAGTATACGTACTATGTACGAAGTAGTTAGTGTACGTGGTTCAATTCTATGCATTCAGAACCTACGTTAACATCCCAAAATCGATTCAAGTGTTAAAAATCTCCCCAAAAAACTCCCAGCAGGTCAAATTGGGGGCTCCCGCCCCCATCCCTTTCACCCAGATGGAAACTGTTATTTTACTTTGCCCCCCCTTGAAAAATATCCTAACGACGCCCATGCATGTCTTCCACGTCCGAATCTTGGCTTGGGTATGGTCATGGATGTCGCTTGGCGTTTATTGATGTTCATACATCACCATCCACAACTGGGCCAAATTTCAAATCATCCTCAAACATTGTGAGGTAAATGTCACTCTAAGGCCCGGTTGTAATGTCTAGATCAAGTTATCCTCCAGATAATCACCATTTTAAAGCTTCTGTTTGGTGGTTGCCATGGTGAAAACAAGTTATCCACGGGACAAATAGTTATACCGAGATCGTACAATCGGGGGTTAGTGTTTTCAGTATCATATTAAGGGGGGCGTAGCAGCCAGGAACTGTTACATTGAGTATTGTTACTTGTAATAAACTAGAAAAACGGTCTGTGTGACGCGTTGATAAGCGAGCGCGTCCATGCACACGAACTTTGTGGTGAAAAGTTCTCAAAGGTATAGTTTATTCTTCAATGAAAATGATAAATAAAAACAACAATTAACAACAATACAAGAATGTGCATTGCAAAATTTTCTTTAATCTCCATAGCTATTATACTTCCCAGCATTTTGTTGAAGGTAGTCCAATGAGCGTTGCTAAGCTTTTTCTTTGGCATTTTGTTTAGTGTTTTCGACACGGTCCGCCACCGTTACTAACACTTATTGACATCAATATAAATGTAATTTCTACCTCTATTACGTATCAGATCTCATTAAGATTAGTATATTCGTGACTGAAAAAAATTTACTACAATATAGCCTCCTCACATTTTGCCGTTACTGTGTTTCAGAAAAATATTTTCGAGTAACTTTAGTGTAACTTTGCCAAAACTTATCAGATCTCCATAAAATAACATATTCGTGACCGGATAAAACGTTATTAAAATATGGCTATCTCACATTTTGCCGCCATTTTGTCTCAGAAAAACATTTGTCAGTAACTTTAATGTAACTTTGTAACTTCTCCACCGATTTTTCTTTAAAACTAATGGCGTTCAACCCACATCGTGGCTTGAGGATGTTCCAAATTTCAAGTTGATCGAACTTTCCGTTCAACCGCTATCGCGAGACATAAAAAAAAAAAAAAACAAACAAACAAACAAACAAACAGAATGAGAGCCATAAGAGTATCTTGTAAACGCTCGCTTCGTTCGCTTAATTAAACTTAAACTTATTTCAAAATTTAACTCCGGGTGTCTCTACAAGCAATCTCGCGGGCCGAAGGTTGCCATGCCTGCTTTAGTGTGAGTCAAAATAGGATAGCAGCAAGCAACAACAAGAAAATTGACCAGTATGGGGTGGAAGAAAGGCAATATCTAGTTCAAGTTCAAGAAAACTATCTGTAGACCCACAACAACCTCAAGAGACCGTCGACACAGATGGTTTAAGAAACGGGCCTGCAAATAACAGATACTGCTGGGACAAATTTCAATGTACTGATAGAAACGATCGTTCGCAGTGATTGTAATGATAAATTTTCAAAGACATCCGACAGCGGTGGCTCAACGGTAAGAAGACGCAAAACTCTCATTCAGGAAGTCGCCAGCTCGATACCGGCCACCGGCAATCCTGAGTCAAGATTCCTGACTGAACGTTTCACTTTCATCCAAGGTTTTCCTCAGTCGATAAGTACTGTGATAGTCATACTATGAGCCCTCCTCAACTCCCAAAAAATTACTGATTCAGAAATTAAAAAATAAGCCACGGATTGTATTGGCCTACAGGCTGAAAGGGAAGTGTAGGCCTACCTGACCGTAGCTACCTATTTTTGAACACGAAAATGTTTCTCGCGGGAGGGGGGGGGGGTGTTTGGGGGGGAGGTGAGCTATTGGCGTTGCGAATGGTGTGCAGCCTGATACCGCGATAACTGAGATCACCGTGACCTATCGTAGCACGCAATCCGCATGTGAGTTGACTCGTATGTGCTCGTGGGGCCCAGGGCGTAATACTCGTTAGGTCAATGTCAATTTGACAAAATATCAACGTGAACATTTTTATTTTTACTAATATAATTGATTGAAAAATGTAAGTACTGCACAATTGTTTTAAAATGACGTAAACTTTACCACATGTGCCTTCTGAATCAGCCCATTATATAACTTGCCGATAAGAGTGTCGTTCAACACCCCAAACCTCAGGATTAAATTGGTCCAGTGTATCTCTGCTGTACGAGATAACTCAAACAACAACACAATTTACCGAAAAATAGAAACATCGAAAATAGACACAGAACTCCATTGTTATTTGTTTGTCATGGTTGAGTGCTCGGTGGTTTAGCAATAAGGGCAATCAATATACAAGCAAAGGAATAGGTTATTAGTGCAGGGGGGGGGGGAGGGGGGTGTTTGCGCCCAGGCCCCCCATTTTCACACAATATTATAACAAATAGTTTTTATAAAATCTACTTGATATATGAACATGGGAAATAAAAAATGTTGGCGCATAATTGGAAAAAAATACCTTTTGTCTTACGAACTTGTTAGTCGAAAACAGTCACCAATGTCAGGCTTTCCGGACATCTGTACATCCATGCTATTGTTTCTTAACTAGTTCTTTTACGGTGGCAACTGTAGAAAGGTTGTTTTCGAAATTACAATTAATAAAAACTACACTCGAATTTATTTTTGTTAAGAATGTAATAAGTGTCCTGTCGACCTTGTATATCGAAAACCAACGAGCGAGATAAATTAGTGTGGTTACTGCCATATCAGTGGTGGACCCAGGGGAGGGATGGTAGGGGACGATCGGCCCCCTCTCCCCATAGTTATGGAAAATATTGATTTTACACAGATTTTATGAGTATGGTAGGCCTACTGTAGAACAGATTATGGATACATACAATTTTCTATTGCATAAGTGATATCGATACATGATTACGTATTATATATTAAACATTATATTTTGGTAACTGATCATTCAAGATTGTCTATTCAATAGCAGAAGCTTAGGAGAAATATTGAAACACTGATCCACATGAAAGATTGATGATTGATTAATGGGGCTTAACGTCTCATATTTATGCAACGATGGCTAATCGAGACGATGAGCGGGTGATAATGAAGATGAGAAAGATGATAATGAAGAATAAAGCCACATCCGAATCAGATCAATTGTACGTCGCGTGAGTCGTCATACGGGAGTCCAGCAAGGGAGGGCAGGGCCAAGTGGGAGGAGAAATATTCAATGGGACAGTGGGGGGAAAGGGGATTGGGGTGTGGACTGCACTTCGTCTGACTTCTCCTCCTCGACCAGTCCGGCTTGGGTGGCCCTACCAGAAGCATACGCTTCCGCCGGCATAGCTCTCGGGATCAACAAAGCACGCAAACCTGCCCACCACGATAAGGTGGCAGTCCCTGGGCAGGATCCACATGAAAGTGTATCATGAAATGGAATCATGTATCAGTATAAAAGGATGAGCATTGAATAATTATTTAAATTGATTCTTACCACTGTAACTGGAAGGCTCAAGGACTGCTTCGTAAAATATTCCATCCAGCCACTTCACCATCATTTTTCCTCGACTGTGTCGTATCGCAGATGGTTGACACGTGTATTTCACATTGTCCACAAGGAATCTTACTTGAATAGATGAAGGCTTACTGGATAAATTTTCTGAAAATAGGCCAACGTTTGATTACGCTACGCATATTGATAGTTTAAACCGACGTTTCGATGTAATTGCATATAACCTTATCAGGGTTACAAAACACGATAGTCCAGTGGCGTACGCCGGAATATATTTCGGGGGGGGGGGCTGCCCAGAGTAGAACATAACTGTAAAAATGTGCTCAAAAAACGATACAATTGGTGGTGTGGGGGGATGTCCTCCACAATAGCGCCACAGGCAATTTTTTGTAAATCCGTATTTTTAAAGTTGTTTTAATATGTTTTAGAAGAAGGTAAGCTGCTTTGCTGAAGGCGATACGGGTTACAACGGCGCCAAATACGATTTCAAAATAATTTCAACAATCCATACGATATACAATTACTATAATGTTACAACTTATACAATTTCACCTATACAGGAGTGTTTTCCGACTAAGCAAGAAGAGAAATAAATATGTAAATCTACTTAATTTTGTGCGTATATATTAAATATTTAGATGATTTGTAGAGTATAATTAAGGTTTGGGATTTGGGGGGGGGGGCTCCAGCTTGGCTCCAGCCTTCCCCCCCCCCCCAACCCCCGTCTGTATACGCCACTGCCGGATAGGCCTACTTGTAAAAGAACGGAAAATGTAATAGATTCAAAATACTAACTAAATCAAACAAGGTACACAAGAGACTCATTTGAAATAAAACCACACGGCATACATTATGTGTAACATGCGCATATAATTTATTTGCTGAGGAACGGGAGGGTGTGGATGAGATTGTGGTAACTTCATTTAGAGTTCCTCATACATTTCACATTAAAGAAACGTATGACATAGACCTACAACGAATGAGATACCTATAGGCCTACATAGCATTGCATAAGCTCGGGAAAATATATTGAAAGTTATTGTATATAGGCCTACATAGCATTGCATAAGCTCGGGAAAATATATTGAAAGTAATTGTATTTTTACTATTTTACTATTTGATTATATTTTAAATTCACATATTTCTTGGGGCTAATACCAAATTCTGATTTGTAACAACAATATAGTTCAGTCATTGAGAAAGTATGTATAATTGTTTAGTAACCCTCCAGACCAGGCTCTAAAAAAGCGTGGTGGGCTGCATTTACGTGCTTGACACTTCTGTACATTAATTATTTCAAGACATGGGCGCCGGGACCCGTTGGGGGACAAGGGGAGCATTTGTCGTCCCTGGATTTCAGGAATTTAACTGGTTATGCGATGCGCGCTATATGCCTCAAGTATGTAAATCAAAAAATCAAATTAAAAACTACAAAACAATGTTGTTATTTACTTCAACGCGATATTGTAGAGGGAAATCAGAGCACCACTGGCTGTTCAAGTCGCCCAGCACACGACAATCGACCAGCAGTGGTAAAATGCATGTTCCTTGACATATAAGAGTAACAATTAATGTAATTGTCATAATTTTCTTACCCAGTTTCCGACGTTTTCTTGGTGGTGCCATTTCACTGCGCACCTGTATGATGCTCGGCTACTCAAGATCAACTGACCAGCGTTGAGCCAGCATGAACAGGCAGGGTGCGTTATCACAGTGACTCGACTTATCCGCGCGGGGTTGACAGATTTGGCAAGACAAAGACAGTATTGAAAATCGTGGAAAAATTAGTTTGGTTTCTCACTAAAAAGTAAAAAGACCCACAATACTCAAACACCTACTGTCGGTCTTCTTGTGCATATCTTGTCATTTTCGGCTAACTCTTCTGCGAGAACAAACTTTAATTAGGGAGACAATTTAAATGCCAATCAACGTCATTATTAAAAGCGGATTCACACGAGTACGACTAATCGGTGGCATATTTAATTTATTCTTTTTTCATTTGCAATTTATATTGTATTTGTCCGATTAGGTTGGCCGATTATAGAACTCGGTTCATTTGTAAAAGTCCCTCAAACAGTTGTCATGCGCATGAGCAGAATGTGGAATAGTGGCTATAACCACTGGCGCCGGAACGGGGGGGGCCATGGGGGGCATTGCCCCCCTAACTTTCATGCCACGGGGGGCAGATTTTAGATTTGAAAACAGATATTATATGTAAATGGTTCTTGGCTATGTGCCCAAAAAGTCAATATTTCTACTTTTTGGGAAAGCAAACGTCGGATGATTGTGTCAACAATTCATTTCCAGGAAGAAACAACCCAACAATAGCAGGACTGCAGGAATAATAACAACCTAGTAATTGGACTGTTCACTGTTCTTTGTCAAGAAGTTAATATAAAACGCTATATTTCGAGCCCTGATCAGAGCTCTTCAACGGGCGAAGTCAATCAGTGTGACTTCGCCCGTTGAAGAGCTCTGATCAGGGCTCGAAATATAGCGTCAAAGAACAGTGAACAGTCCAATTACTAGGTTGTTATTACGTTTTACCTGTTCTACTATGTTTCCATTTTAATTAATAGCAGGAATGTTTATCCATTGTATTGCTTTTTTGACAAGATATCACCATCAAACATAATGCAGGGCCCGTTTTTTTTTATCGCCTTCGGCGAAATTGGCACCGGCCATAGGGACTTTGCACCTGACCTCAGCTATATTACCCACCATGTTGCGAGTACAAATTAACGATGCGAGTGGATAACTAGTTGATTTGTGTAGGATTGATACATATAATAAACTAACTTTTTGTATCCCGTTTTGTTTACCATCTATTTTGAGTCTAGAATTGCCCCCCCCCCCCCCCCCCCCCCCCCCTTATATCAAAAACGTTCCGCGACGGGCCTGGCTATAACTCATATTCGTCGTGCGAATCCGTGTTGACCAAGATTATGATATTTGGGGTTTTACGTCCCAAATATTTGCAACGAGGCTAATCGAGACGATGAGTGTGTGATTATGAGGATGAAAAAACGCCACATGACATCCATGCCCAGGCCGGGATTCGAACCTGGAACGTCTATTGCTTGCCTACCCCGACATTTCAGCCGTGTTTTCAAACCAACTTGTAATATTCTCGTCTGTAGAATTTACGTGTATTGAATCGATCATAACTAAACCAGTTATTCATCGGGAGTTAAACGGAAGGTTGCAATCGATTTGTATTTGTAAGGGCTACTGGATCATGACATACAACGAGAGAGAGCGCGACGCGTTCAGCCACACTGACCCCTAATTGGTTGACCATGTTATGGGCTCTATCTCGATGAGTTTTAGTGCTGCAGAGTTGAAACTAATTTCATTCAATTTAGAACAATGATTTACATTTAATGAACAATTTGCACGTGTTTCAACTGGGTGAGACAAATGGAAATACTTACCGAAAAAATGTACATTTTTAACAAATAGACATTCGATTAAATCGACCATAGCTCAACCAGTTATGCATCGGGAGTTAAACAGAAGATGACAATCGATGTGTATGTGCAAGGGCCATTGGATCCGTGCAGGCAACGAGAGTGAGCGCGACGCGTTCAGCCACACTGACCCCTAATTGGTTGACCATGTTATGGGCTCTATCTCAATGAGTTTTAGTGCTGCAGAGTTGAAACTTATTTCATTCAATTTAGAACAATGATATTTTAATGAATAATTTGCACGGGTTTCAATCGGGTGAAACAAAGAGAAATATTTACCGAAAGAATGTCAATTTTCAACAAATAGATATTCGATCAAATCTCGGCCATTTGTAGATCATGAGTAAAGTGAAGCTGTGCCTATGTGGGAGCCACCCTCTTCTTAACATAGAACATATTATGGGGCTGACTTCGTTAAACAAAATATGTCTCCAGAAAAAGCACCTCCTCCCCTTCCCCCGAAGGTAGTTGTAAGTATACTTTATTGTATTGTGTGATTAGTTGCTACAACGGTTCCAAAGTCGCCATTTTACAAGCAGTACAACAGTATTAGACAAAGATTAAAGTGAAGTTCCAAACTAAAATGACCCCATCCCGAACATGGAATCGAACCCTGCACCTTCTGCATTGGAAGCAGGAATAAACCCACTAAACCAACGAGAAACTCAAATGCCAATGAGTTTGTCGTGTTGAAAAATATTGAATAGAATTAAGGGATATCGATATTAGCGAACTGTTCTTAAAAGATCTTCAAATTATTAGTGAGATCAATAATTAGCAGCTTTATTTCTCTAGCAGACGTCGGTCTGACAGCTTTCAAAAAAATATTTTTTTCGTAGGAAACCTGCTATAAGGTGTACAATGTGCTCCTCTCTGGTGTCCGAGGGCTCGAGGGGAATGTATAGTGGTCGCCACGATACTAGGAGCGCCGGCTTTTCTTTGCGTTTGGGCTGAGGTGCTTTGCGACAACTTGGACATGTCAATGAATAATAGAACCTATCATTATCAATGTCACACTCCAGTGCGCTCCCGTGCTTCGAACAACATGTTGGTTATGTTACTACCTGCGATGAAAACATGCGAAAAAAACTACAAAACCAAAACATCATCATCTGACCTGTGCTAGGGTTTGAGGTCGATGTTTTCGTTTGTCCAGACGGATAGTATTTTTTTAGTTGGGGTTGCAGGCGTGCAGCTCTTTGTCTACCTGTAAGTGGAGTGAATTATGCGTGTAATGCCTCTACAATGGAGCTCGAGAATGTGTCCTAGTATCTTGGCGGCCAGTATACGACTCAGCATTCGTTTTTTAACTGAGGAAAACCTCGGAAAAACCTTCAATCAGGACTGCCGGTGGCCGGTATCAAACCGGCGACCTCCCGAATCAGAGCCTCGTGTTCTACGCACTTATCTATCTCTATCGGTGATTTTGTTACGTTTATAGGACGACACCACTGGCTAGCAGATACCTCGAACGTCAAGCCGAGTTGACAAAAACGATAGATGTTTGTCTTCCGTGTCATTGGCAGTGGCCGTGGGACTGGTAGGTGGAGGTACAATGTGAGCGTCATTAGGCAGTTTGGCAACAGTGTGTAATGTGTATCATATTTTTCTCACAGTCTGTCAGCGACAAACAAACAGGCGACCCCCCCCCCCCCCCCCCCAACTAACAAAAAATGATCTCAGATTCCACGCAAGAATCCACCCAACATACACACATAGCAACAAGCAATCAGGGTTTTTTAAACTATTTCCATATAGAATGATCAGGAACCATGCGTGGGGCGCTTGATTGTAATGCAAATTTTAATTTGTTAATAATATCTCACTTATGCATCAGGTAGACCAGTGGCGCACCCAAGGGGGGGGGCTTTTGGGGCTAAAGCCCCCCCCCCAGAACCCCACAAACACCGCAAGTTTATTGATAGTCAAAACTTAATATTAATAATGATCATTATTTTTTTCATCATTAATAATGATCATTAATAATGATGAAAATAATATTCATTTTTGAAAGAAAACCATCTTTGTTGCGCAGAGTGTAGCCCAAGGGCGCCGCGAAGGGGGGGGGGGGCCTTGGATTACAGGATTTAAAAAAAAAAAACTGGCAGTATGATGATAAACGATAATATATAATTATAATTACTATTTCTTACGTTGTTTTCAACTCATAACAATTAACTACAATTAAAATATATTTGTGACTACAATAGTCAATCATGGCCACTTACCATTTGCACCTCTCAAGATATTGTTCCTTACTGTTGATACTTTCAATGTCATACTGTTTTTTATTTGATGCATACGAGCATGTTTTATGTCTACATGGTTCAATTTTGATTTATTAATAAAATGAAACCGTGTTTTGGCAAAGTACGTGGTTCAATTCCTTTTATTCAGAACCTAATTTAACATTCCAAAATCGGTTAAAAAGTGTTGAAAATAAAAAAAATGCCCTGCGGGGCAAACTGGGGGCTTACCCCTCCCCCCCCAAACCTCTTCCACCCAGGTAGAAAGTGTTGAATGTCATATTGCGCCCCCTTGAAAATATCCTGCCGGCGCCCATGGTGTAGCCCTGTGCGCTGTTAGTATTTTTTTACGCACACCTGCGTTGGTGGGGTGCGCCACTGAGGTAGACTACCTGAACGAGTATCTAAAAGGCGTATTATATTGATATTATTATTATAATTATTATTATTATTATTATTATTATTATTATTATTATTATTTTATTATTATTATTATTATTATTATTATATTATATATTATTTATATTATTATATTTTATTATATTTTATTTATTATTATATAGTCAGATATAGAATACAGATATGAATATGAATATGAATATATATATATATATATATATATATATATATATAGATATGGAAATACATTTAATTCGTTTGACACCAACAATGCTTCTAATATACTATCTCTACAATAAAGTGTGAACCTATCAATTGTTTACGTATAAAAAGCGACAATCATTTATGATCTCGTTACACCAAAAGTGCGCATATATTGAAGTGTGTATTACAAATTTGAATGCTGAGACCTTATTGGTGGTTTCAAATTTAAAGGGCCATTTAGGTTTGATCTCGGTCATGCACAGATACGGACTATCTGTGTGAGCGTGTGTGAAAGCTATTTAAGCGCAGCCCTGGTGGATACACACTGAACTATGTACGGTGATAACAAGCATAATGTGAGATCATAGCCCAAACATTGTTTACATGGCAGATAAATGACCGGTATCTTAGAAGTATGGCTACACTTTCCGAGATCAGAGGTACTGATCTCACACCGAAAAATGATCTCGGTCGTCTGTTGTGTATTTACTCAAATGATCTCAGTTTGTGTCAAAAAAAAAACACACACACACACACACACACACACACACACACACACACACACACACTAACGCTTTTCTACAGTTCTTAGCGGACGTGAAGGGCAACGATCAGCCATTCAAGGTTGCCCGCCGTTTTACAAACGACATTACCGGGCTGGTTTTTATGCTGACATCAGTTCTTCCGGTCTTGAAAAATGATCGTGCAATAAACCAACGTTCACGACGCCTTATTGCCACTCTAAAGAAGGCGCAGGCGTACTTTGACGCGACCGGAGAAGACGAGGTCACCCTATCTCGATCCACCTCTCTGGAAAGTGTCAGTTCCACTGGACTAGAGTAAAAAACCTGTCACCAACATGGCGGAGACAATTTTCATCACCCTTAATGCAAGGAGCGTTCGTAGCGACTTTAAATGGAGTCAGCTGTCGACCTTCCTGGATCGCCACTTCCCCGACGTCGTCCTCCTACAGGAGACAAACACGTCCTCATCACCACTACCCCTTCTAATCTCGAAGTACTCTTTTTATTTCAACCCCCCTGTTCAAGTGTGCTCGGGGACCATGATAGGACTTCGTAAGTCATCACCCATGGTCTTTCGAGCCCAAAATATTCTATACCCTGGCTATCTTCAGGAACTTCTCCTAGAGATTCCCACCACAGGTCGGACGCTTCACGTCATCTCCGTTTATTTGCCACACAACCAAGCCATAGCTCTAGACATTCTGACGTGCCTTGAACGTCACATCAGCGACGTACGTGGTACCGCTGGAGTCGACGCTCAGTTCCTTGTTGGGGGGGACTTCAACTGTACGTTGGATCCCAACACTGACAGATCCGGGGGCGTCGAGCGGTATCCGCGCGTTGCCCGACTGCTCCGGAACACAGTTACGACAGCAGACCTCTCCGATTTGTGGCGGGAGTTTCACCCCGGGGAGCCAGGTTTCACGTATGTGGGCAATGCCCCACTGCATTCCGCCTCTCGCATAGACAGGTTCTATGGCACTCCCGAAGTGACCACTTTGATGACCGGCGTGCGCGTATTGCCCGCTTTCTCCGACCACCTTGCACTGCTGGCCACTATGTCGCTACGAACGCCTAAGTTTGTCTCGCCATATTGGCGCTTTGACAATACTCTCTTGGAGGACCCGAACTTCGGAGATTGTATTCGCGAGCTTCTCGAATCATTCGAGGCTCGTCACAATCATTACTCCTCGCTCCACCACTGGTGGGATGCCATCAAGCAGGAGATTCAGACCACGACCATCCGATTCATTAGACTCCGCCGGCAAATGTCGGACGAGACGTTTGCACAACTCGAGAGGCGTGTCGATCGAATCGTGTCCAGTCCCCTGCTGGGTGAACACACCACGGCAGATTTAGCTCACGCAACCTCCCAAGTGCGCGACGCGTACACAAGGAGAAGCGAGAGAGTGCTGGCAAACTCTCGCTACGCCCACCTCCTCGCTTCGGACAGTCCGGCAGGACCAAGTTTGGCTCGTGATATGGCTCCCACGTTTCAACCCCTCAAAGAACTGCGCCTGGAAGGGCGCGTCGTGTCTGATGGACCGTCGCTATGCACGGTCGCGAGGCGTCACTTCCAGGAGGTTTACGCTGCCACGCCCGTGACAATCGAGGAAGACTCGCCCTTGTACGAGACCCTGCCTCTACTTTCTCGCCTCCAACGTGAGAGCCTAGATCGGCCGCTGAGCCAACAAGAACTCACCGAAGCTCTTGGGTCCCTGAACAAAGGGAAGTCTCCCGGAATTGATGGTCTCACTCCCGAGTTCTACTTGTTCTTTTGGAGTGAGCTGTCGGGTCCGTTTGAGGAAATGTTGGCGCACTCCATGGAGACCGGCCTTCTTCCCCGATCTGCACAAAAGTCTATCCTGACGCTACTTCCTAAGTCGGGTGACAGGCTGGACATCAAAAACTGGCGTCCAATTTCTCTGCTCACCGTGGACTACAAGATCGTCGCACGTGCTTTGGCAACACGGTTGAGCCGAGTAATTGGCTCGCTGGTCCACCCCGATCAGGGCTACTGCGTTCCGGGGAGAACCATCTTCGACAGCCTCCACCTGCATCGTGACGTCGTGGAGTACGCCAACACCGAACAGGTTCCCCTAGCAGTTCTCTCCCTTGACCAACAGGGAGCATTCGACAGGGTGAACCAACACTATCTCTTTCACCTTCCCCGATCGTATGGTTTCGGCGAACATTTCGTGCAAACCCTGCGGACACTTTACGCCGGCGCCACGTGCTTCGTACGAGTGGGGTCATGTTTGACGGCTCCCTTTCCTTTCGGTCAGGGAATTCGACAGGGATGCCCCTGTCAGGTCAGCTGTTCTCGCTTACAGCCGAGCCTTTCCTCAGACTGTGCAGATCAAGACTCTCGGGGTTTCTTATGCCTGGTCAACTGGAACGCAGACTCGTCGTCTCAGGATACGCCGATGACGTATCGGTCTTCATCGCTGACGACGAGGATTTCGACCGGTTGGGGGTAGTTTACCACATCTACGCGGTTCAGTCTGGGGCACGACTCAATACTCAAAAGTCCACCTGTCTGTGGGCAGGCAGCTGGGTCGGGCGTCGGGACTCTCCACTCGATTTCGCTTGGTCGAGTGAGGGCGGCAAGTGTTTGGGGGTAATGTTGGGCAATACGCCTGTAATCAAGGCCAGGGGCTTCGACGCGTTGCGGGAAAAGTTCCTCGTCGCAATCCAAAGGTGGCGAGGCCGAGCGTCGACCATGTCTCTTCGTGGTCGAGTTCTAGTCGCAAACCAGTTCCTGGCACCTAGACTGTGGTACACATTTCAAGTGCTGCCCCCACCTCCTGCGCTTCTCAACCGGCTTCAGGGGGAACTGGCAAATTTTGTATGGGCCGGCCGGAGACACTGGACGCGTCTGCGCGACCTCTGTGCCCCCGTCCATCTTGGAGGACTCGGCCTGGTCCACCTGGCGTCGAAGGTGGCCATGTTCCGAGTCGTTTATGCACACCGATTTCTTTCCAACTTAGAAGATCACCCCTGTCACGTCATGACTCGGCATTTCCTTGGCAAGTTTTGCCGATTAGGTCTTGGCTGGCAGGTTTTGTTTCACCCCAAAATCGGTGGGCCTGCGGCTCGTAACACCTCCGAGTTTCTCCAAACCGTGCTCAAAGCTTGGTTCTCCCTGAAACCAAAGCCCGAGAATTTCCCGTCAACGAACTGCGGAATGCGAGACGTTCCCCTGACAGAAACGTCGCTTCTCCCAACGGCCACTTCTCCCTTCATTCCCTCATGGGCTTTGCTGGGTTGTAAAACGCTCGGGGACCTACTCAATGGTTCAGAGTGGACCGACGTCGACCGGTTGGAGGGCTTTGCCGAACAATCTGGTCGAGTTCGCCAAGCTCTTGGCGTCAACGGGAACAGGATCCGAGCCTTCTGCCATCTACGTTTTCGTGGCGTGAAAGATGTTCTGGGTCCTGAACCCTGGCCCCCAAATCTGTTGTATCGTCGCCCGTTGACCGGCGAGTGGGTCTCCCTGCTCCCTCAACAGCACAGGCGGTCGATCCTGCGTGACATCATGGTCAACTCCCTCCGCCTAGACGGTTCTCTAGAGGGACACTGGTCGCACGATCGAGTCAATTGGAGAGCTCTCGTTCGCTCACCCTCCCTTGGATTCGATTCCGAGGTCGTGTGGCGTTTCAACAAGAACCGTCTGGCAGATCCTATCTTCTTGTTCCACGCAGGGTTGGCCGCCTCTCGCCTGTGCCCCTGGTGCCAGGTCGAGGGTTCGGCTTGGCACATGATAGTGTCCTGTCGCCGGGCCGTGCAAATGTGGCGCCTGGCTGATTTGCTAATCAGAAACTTACTGGGTCGCCGTGGATTGTCTGCTCGAGAGCTCTATGTCGGGTTCAGTCCCGACAATACCTCCACCTCCAACCAAATCGATTTGGCCAATTTTGTTCTCGTGTTGGCCAAGAGCACAGTCTACAGGCTACTTGTAAGCTTCTTCAAAGAGGACCGCGAGCCTGCGCTCTACGATCATGTCCTGAAAGCTCGTCTAAAGTCTCGCATCATCAAGGAGTACGCTTGGTACCTTGGTCGCGGAGCGATCGATGGCTTCATGGCAAAGTGGTGCGATAGGGGGGCGCTCTGCTCCATTGAAAATGGCGAGATTCTTTTTAGTCAAGCGCTTACACAGTAAAGCCAAATGTCTTTAGTCTTCGACCGGTAGGGTTTGTTTTTCCAAACCCAAACTTTGTTTTCATTCTTTCCTCCAATATCGACGGGAAGGAAGCAGGCCCTCAGCCTGCATCCTAAAGTGCAATTTTAAGTTGGATTTCTGTTCCATTCCTTGTAACTATCCCCTATTGATTCCGTCAGATTGAAGAGACTTGTTTCATGTTTTTGAGTTAACATATCCTTCTGGACATAGTTTTCTCTCCCCTATCGGTTTTATATAATAATAATAATAATAATAATAATAATAATAATAATAATAATAACACACACACACACACACACACACACACACACACACACACACACACACACACACACACACACACACACACACACACACACACACACACACACACACACACACACACACACACACACACTCTCACGCACACACTCACGCACACGCGCACACCCACTCATAATCTTTGGCCTGAGTATAATGACGTGTACATAGCTTGTATTTATTTTTTTAGTTTAATGACGTGTACATAGCTTTTATTTCTTTTTTTAGTTTGATTGTTAATTTTTAGGCTAATTATAATTCAACTAGTCGTAAGTCTAGATTTAGTTATTAGCATTAGACTGGTGGGGAAACACCTGTGTGCTAAGGGGCTATGCTCTAATTTTTCCCACCAGCAATGTGTTTGTAACATTTAAAAAATGTAATTAACATATTGAAAATAAATAATAATAATAATAATATCTCAAAGTCAAATGATCATTCATATTACGCTGAGTGTTATTTCTCAAAATAAGTAGTAACATTTAAAGATACACGTTTTAAGGCAGGTTTATATCCTTTTGATTTGGATTTTTTAATTTAAATGCGGGTAGATTTTATTTCGCATTTTGTATTTTTGAGCGCACCATGTCCCTACGTGCCGGCACAGCCTATCTGGACGAGCCAAGGTCTACTAGTAACAAGTTCTCTAGACTTAGTTCCTGGCTTTCCAAATATGTCACCGGAATCAGGAAGACCTTTTGGCATAGGTCTACTAAATCCCCTGACAGGGTTTCGTCGAACTCCACCCTGCGGCGATCCAGTGGGTCTTGACCTTTGGGTAGTGAGCATAGTTTGGCAGTGCACAGCCCCATTTAAACAGGCCCGTTCGGGAAAATCTACTACCTTAGGTTGCTTCCAATGCAGAAGGTCCCGGGGTCGATTCCCGGTTCGGGGTGGGGTTTTCTTTAGCTTGGAACTTGACTAACCTATTTCTGATACTGTTGTACTTTGAGTACATGTGAACGGTGACTTTGGAGCCGTTATAGCAAAGAATAACATAATAAAATAAGGTATAAAATGTTCGTGCATACAACTACATTTAGTTCGGGAGCCACCCTTGAAAAATGTTGATATTTCGGGGTGTTAGCTGCACCCCTGTTGAGGCAGAAATTGCAATACATCATTAGATAGATAAAAGTAATGTGCATATCAAGGCACCGTGCCTTTTTTGCCTCAGTGGTGCAAACGGAAAATAATCGTATCTAAGTGACGGCACTTGCGCGAATTAATGGGCATGCACGGATACGAATGTCGGGTACCATTACCCTTTTATCATAATCAATATTATATGTGTTATATATCAAATGAAAGCTATTGAAACACACAATACAACTGTATAACATTCAAGAAGCTACATTATATACCATGTCATAAAATGTAATCAACATCCGGAAATTTATCTTTTTCAATTAGGTAATATCTTATAAGTTTTGTTATGGTACTAAACAAATCGAATTCTTAATATACAAAGCATTGATCATAACGACCATTTAGTTATTAAAAAGTTATGTATCTTGCATTTTGTTTGTATTTATGAAATTACGCCAGTAATGAGTAGTTTTCCACGGCAATCTGTAGCTTATCCGCAAAGATGGATACGTTTTTGATCTCTTATAATTTGATCAATATGAGAATTTTCTTTAATAAAAGTTCAGTACGTAATACATATCAGTAGATTACATGGTTTTCAACAGTGAAATGCTTGTCTTTTATTATAATTCGGGAATTATGAATTTTTTTACCGTGATAAAAATACTTTTTTTAACGATCACACATTTCCCAGTGAAATAGTAGAAACAACGATGCCTTCATAGAAGTAAAAATCAAACAAGAATGATTTCACATTCACATTTAATACACATCCACAATTTGTTTTATCAATATGTGTATAACTTACGAGATAAAAATTGGTTTGTGAGATGATGTAGTACAAAATGGCATAGTTTCTCGTCTCCAGAAGTTGTGAGGCTCGCTAACTAGCCCCTAAACGCAGTAGGATATCGGCGGGGGGAGACAGGGTGTAAAGCGGCATGCCAAGGTTGAATAGACTGAATGGGACGGTTGTTGTGACGGAGCGGAAGGTGGTCGTAAATGAAAATAAAACGATAAAACGATAAACCTTTGCACTTCCACTTGTAATTGATTGACAGTTTCGACAATTATTTACAAATCTTTCATATATAATAATTAAAAATAATCAATGACACATACGAATAATAATAAAAGCAGTATCAATGACAAATAATAATACTTCTTATAGCTTATAGTGAAACAATGTAGGCAAAAATGTATGGAAGCGAGAGAAGCGAGCGTTTTCAGTCTATACTTATGACAGTTCTTTTGTTTTTGTTTGTTATATTTTTATCGCGATAGCGGTCGAACGGAGAGAAATTTTGAGCATCACAAGCTTCTATGTGGATCATTTTTGAGGAAAAATCGTCGAAAAAATAATGCCATTTGAAATGGTTGCACGAAGTTTGATTCTCCGACAGTCTTATTGAAACAATGTCGTTACATCCTTGGATTGAATCAACTAACGATTCTACAGTGCTAGATAATGGCTTAGTTAACTTTTCACCCGTCTCATTTTGGCAAAAAACACACCTTTCGTAGTCAATTGACCTTTTAAAACGTTTTTTGGGAGGCTTTATCTTCAAAGGACTAATTTCTTCCATAAATCAGTATAAAACACTCGGTAAAACATGAACATAAATCAAAAGCATTCACCTACACGTTTATGTGCACCAATACACTATGACATGCACTACACTATGTTCACTATGAAAACAATACAATTAACTATATATACCAACAGAAACACAATACAAACGTAGACATAAATTAAAATGTAATATTTTATAAATTGTAATATGATGCAAAACTCGATAAAGATAACGAAATACTGTGCGGGACGAACAACACAATGTGACAACTCCCGTCAGTGTCTTGTCACACATTGAAAGCACCGACTTGAAAAACTAGCAGAACAAACCTTTTAGCAAAGATTATAAAGAGTGAGTAATCTTTGCTTTTAGCAGATGGGGCTATTGTGTATTAGGCCTATTCATGTTTTATTTATACAACCTTGTTTATTGGTCCCAGATGGGCTGTCAATACAAGGAATGTTGCAGCCGTGGGTCACTCGGCACCGAATGGGACGGGGCTATCCTTACGAGAACTAAAGAGCGAGTCTTCCAATTTCCGCGCTCAAAACAAAAATCTCGATGCTTGAAAAATAGAAGTAGTGGAAATACGCATCGTCGGATAAGAAGACGAAAAACTCGAAAACAAAAATAGATATTGCCAATTGGTAACTTCAATAGAGTTCGCAATTTAATGTTCATTAATTTGATAATAATATTTGTCTACATTTAAGTAATTATATCGAGGTTAGGGCTGGACGAAGTCGCAAAATCTAAAGAAAACGTAAATTCAAAATACTATAATATTCTTTGTTTACTAAACAAAAATACAAAAATCCATAACTGACTGTTCCTAACATACAATTTAGTATTAGGTATATTTTAAAGTACATTTTGCACCAAATAAAAATTACTGTGACCTTGCATGGATAAAAACAAACTTTCATGGTTTCCGTAAGACGGTCACGTGGTTCACTATTATTGTTCATTGTGGGCGTAATAATAATAATACATAAAAAACGACAAGAGACAATATCTAAAGCTTACACTATGATGCATCGTATAAATTATTAGTTACAGTGTTTTTTTCATTTCTACTATTGTAAAAAAAACTGATAAAATAAGCTTCCTTCGAAGTAGATTAATTTCGTAATTAATTCACGATTTGTGTTTAGTTACATCCATTTGATGAACTTTCATTGCATATATTATGAACAAGCGTTTCAAGATCTTTCATTTGATATATTACACGTTGTCGTATCTTAGTAAATAGTGATGATACACGACTATATTCAATCATATGCGTGCGATTACAATAGCAAAAATTATTAATTTCAAATTAAATTATTCGGCGTTTGCACCACTGAGGCAAAAAAGGCACGGTGACTTAAGATGCACATTTACTTCGTCTAACTCATGGCATATTGCATTTTCTGCCTCAAAAGGGGTGCAGCAGTGCAAAACATATTTCTGGGGTGGCATCCGGTCTAATTCGGAGGAGGGGGGGCTCTATCAGAAGACATCTTTCGTGGAACGAAGTCAGCCCCATAATAGATTCCATGTTATAAGGGGGGCGGCCCCCAATTAGGTGCTGCATCACTTTACTCGTGATCTACAAATGCCGGAGATATGATAGAATATATATTTGTTAAAAATTGACATTAATTCGCTAAATGTGTCCCTTTGTCTCACCCCATTGAAACGCGTGAAAATAGTTATCCGAATATAAATTGTTGTTCTAAATCGAATGTAAAAGGTGTCAACTCTCCAGCTCTAAAACTCTTTGGGATAGAGCCCATAATAGGGTCGACCAATTAGGAGTGAGTGTGGCTGAACGCATTGCGATTGCTCTCGTTGTATGTACGGATGCAATAGCCCTTTCAAATACAAATCGATTGCTACCTTCCGTCTAGCTCCCGATGAATAACTGTCGAGTTATGATCGATTTAAAACACGTAGATTCTACAGACGAGAATAATTATATTTTGGGTTGAAAACAGTGGCGTAGGAATAGGGGGGGCAGCCCGGGCGAAGCCCGGGGGCCCGGGGTCTAGAGGGGCCCGGTTTTGAGACAAGCTTGTGTTCAAAAGACCTGGGGCCGGATTCACAAGAGGTCTTAACTAAGGACCGGTCCTAAGTCCTTCTGTACCGTATATGCTATTATAAATCCATGGTAGGCCTACTACACGGCCCAATTGATAGCTACTCTCGTGGAAATCACAGTGAATTTAAAATATTGCAAGGCGGTGTTTTAAAGTTTAGTGTTTTGTTTTCTAATACCTCCACAATCTAAAAACAGAGAAATGTGTATGTCAAGGTAAGTAAACGATATTTATTTATTTATGTTCACACTTCGAAGTCATAGACGTATTGCCACCATCTTTGAAGAAAGATAAGACCAACTCAGACCGGGCCTAAATTTTTGTCTCGAGTGTTTGTTATTTACTAGGGTTTCTTAGCAACGTCAAGTCGAGGCTATGTGTAGGTCCGTATCAGCCAATGGCGTAGTGGTCCTAAAGTTAGGCCAGGCCTAACTTAAGACCTCTTGTGAATCCGGCCCCTGAGTATCAGGACGGTCCGGAACCGGGCCCTGGATACTGAGTAAAAAAATACAAAACAAGTAATTGTTTAAAATAATTGTTGAAGTATAAGTAGCATAAAAATCATGCAACTCTGTATGCGAGTTATCTTTACCTTGCCCCTACCCCACGGGGCCCTAGCCGTCGCCCTGGCGGCCACCAGTCATTCATTGATAGCTACATCCTGTCAATAATCCGATGTTGATAGAATGTGCCTCATTTCTCAGAAAACCTTTTGTTCACAACTCTGCACAGTCTGCAGTCACCACCCTCCAACCCCTTTAGAACACGACATGTCCACACTCCACGTACACTTTTAGTCAGTTTGTGATTATCTCTTGCTAATAGTCACGGTCGTCGAAAAAGCTCTGATTTTCTATTTTAATAATGTCCTCAAATAAACATTTAAGCGGGATTAAAAAGCGTAATAAGAAAACCAAGGAACTAGAAAAACAACGAAACATTCCTAAAAAAACTAGCTTTTTACTCAAAAGTAACACTGCGTCGTGTGTGACACCGGTAGTGCTAGTGACAATGTTGTCGAATCCTATGGCGAATGGTGAGTACCAAGACTCGGTGTCAATAATACTTAAATTTTATAATAATTGCCTAATAGTAAATAACATGCAGATTGTATGCGTCAATGACAGGGGCCCGCCAGCTCGCTGTAGCCCGGGGGCCCTTGGATCTCTAGCTACGCCACTGGTTGAAAACACGGCTAAGTATGGGGGTAGGCAAGTATATAACTTGACTGGCTTTTTAACACAATATCATTCCAACACATTCGGCTGTATTTCCCGATTAGATACACCGATCGGACTGATTTTGCAAAACCATACAGAATGAGTGATTACAGTTACAGGTATGTTTTCATTTTTTCTCTAGCTACAATAATGTTTATACAATTTATTGTTAAAAATTACAATATTATCTGCTGTTGACGCACGTACCAAGAGAGTGAGAGAAAAATGTTTCAAACAAAACCATTTTTAATCAAGTACATCACTAGGACTACCTTGTTCTTTTGACGCCAAGAACGACGCCTCGACCCCTAATGTCGTGAGCGTTGCAATTATTCTATTGGAAATTATTTGTTTTACTTTAATTACATCGGCAATGATGAGTAGATTACAAATTTGAAAACCGTTTTTCAATTGGACGTACCGTTGCACTATAATGAAAATAAACAGGTTTGGAATTGAGGAATAATATTGTCTCAGAGAATAGCTTTATCGACGCCTGATTTTCGTTCGCGTTATCACATGGATTGTTGTAAAGTATTAAACGTTGATTTTTTTCAAACTAAGTGCCTAAATTAATTTCTAGAGAGTATAGAGAGTGAGAAATCGGTCCAAGTACTTTTGGTTTGTTTCTAATTGACATTTCAAATACGCAGCTATTTTAGTATATAAACACATTTTTTGAATGATTCTTCAATTGTTAAGTTTCAATTACACAACTACCAAAGGTATAGTGATTGTTTATAGCAGTCACCTTAAATATGTAACTATTTTCGTATGCAAAAACGTGTTTTGCATGTTTGCTTTAGCTCTTAGTTCGCTTATACACCTACCATACTCCAAAGATATAGTTAACCATTGGGAAAGCATATTATGTCATAATATATTGGCGGTATCGGCAATAAATAAAGGTAATGCATGTCTTTAGAAAAAAGGACGGCTGAATCATTTTTCTAGACACCTGCAGAGGGTGAAAAGTAAAGTTCATATTTTGTCATATTATATTATCTAAGCAATGTCAACCGAAAAAGTCGTGATTTTCCGAAAAGAGCCCCCATCATTATCAATTTATTCAATTTCATAATATGTGAAAACATTTAACGTTAGTACGCGTGCACTCAAGATGAGCTGTTGTGTAAGCATAATACGTAATTACTCGATTATCCGAGATCCTCGATCCGAGGTAACTCTCAGCGCTGTTGCATTTTTCGCACACTGTTGCCGTCCCCGTTGATTGTAAAACTGAGCCCCAATACAAGCGAGCATCGTTTCTTCATAATATTACTGTGTATTTTCCCAGTTAACGCTCGCGTTACTTGCGAGATCTTTAAAAACTTATTTATTATTTATGTTATTTTAGTTCAGTCAGGCGGAATCAAGACTTATGTATACTCATTTAATTTTTGTTACCCCATAATGCTACGCAGTAGCTTGTCTGTGGGGTTTGCTCTTCACATATAATCTGTTTATGTTCTGTTATGTGGCTGTCTTCGTTCCCAGAAATAGGTCTCCTTTTCCCCATCGAATTATATTACTGACTAACAGTTCCCGATTGAAAGCAGCGAGACCCACTAATAGCTAGCCGTCCGTATACGTCAGTTATGCTTTTAAAACTCATTTCGCTTGATAAATGGACGCTGGATGATTAAAATACAATCCATAATGTAATAATTATAATAAGTCGAAAGTCGATGACACACGGATTAAACATATGAATTGGACCCAAAGCACTAGATTGTATATCATACAAGCATTGAGGCCTAAGGGTTGGCAGCGTTTGTATCCACATCATGTTAAAAAGATTCAATTTAATGGACAGTGATTAATAACAATAATGATTATAATTTCTGACGATAATATGCCTACAATAACAAAAAATTCATTCACACATTCATTCACAAAATCGTTCGTGTAAGACCAGAATTTGAGAATACCGAGTGTCTTCTAAGTGTAGGAGATTTTGGGCGTTCTGGCGACTACCTCGGTTCAGGTCGCAAAGGAAGCCGGGAAAAAAATGTGCAGAATATGAAAGCTAATTTAAAAAAAAAAATAAAAACCATAACTGATAATGGAAAAGCAATCAAAATTACAAACCCAAGTGATTAAAATACCATAAATAAGTCAAATAAAAAAATAAAATAAATAAATAAACAAATAAATAAATAAGTAAATAAATAAGTAAATAAGTAAATAAATAAGTAAATAAGTAAATAAATAAGTAAATAAGTAAATAAATAAATAAATACATAAATAAATAAATAAATAAATAAATAAATAAATAAATAAATAAATAAATAAATAAATAAATAAATAAATACATAAATAAATAAATAAATAAATAAATAAATAAATCAATGAATAAATAAATAAATCAATGAATAAATAAATAAATGAATGAATGAATGAATGAATGAATGAATGAATGAATGAATGAATGAATGAATGAATGAATGAATGAATGCATGAATGAATGAATGAATGAATGAATGAATGAATGAATGAATGAATGAATGAATGAATGCATGAATGAATGAATGAATGAATGAATGAATGAATGAATGAATGAATGAATGAATGAATGAATGAATGAATGAATGAATGAATGAATGAATGAACGAACGAACGAACGAACGAACGAACGAACGAACGAACAAATAAATAAATAAATAAATAAATAAATAAATAAATAAATAAATAAAAAAATAAATAAATATATAAATAAATAAATAAATAAATAATAAATAAATAAATAAATAAATAAATAAATAATCAAGTAAATAAATAAATAAATAAAAAAATACACAAAGAAATACATAAGTAAATACATAAATAAATGAATGAATGAATAAATGAATAAATGAATAAATGAATAAATGAATAAATGAATAAATGAATTAATGAATGAATGAATGAATGAATGAATGAATGAATGAATGCATGCATGAATGAATGAATGAATGAATGAATGCATGCATGAATGAATGAATGAATGAATGAATGAATGAATGAATAAATAAATAAATAATTTAATACAATTAAATAAATACTTTGTATTTATATTCTACCCACTCAGTTGCTACAATTTATTTTCAGTGGGGGACATGACTTGTCCATGTGACGGCTCCTAATTCCCCGTTTACATAGACACCATTTCTCAGATTTAGTTATCTGTGCTCAGATTAACGAAATTTAAAACAAATATGCAATGGAACCCGGAATCAAACCCTGCACCGTCTGCATAGGAATTTGGATGCGAGAGCGATTTGTTTTTACTTGTTTACTTATTTAGCTACCCGCTTCCATCGTTGGTCTATATTAGCTTTCCGCAATGATTGTAGACGAATGAGTAATTTTTCCCCGACAGAATTGTACGCTTATCTTATAGGAACAGCGTGGCGTGGGAAACATAATCTGCACGGTCATCCAGCTCGCGTATCACATCGGTTCGCCATCGTCTCAGGCTTATTATTATGTTATTATTATAATCTATTATTGTTTAAAAGTAGAAATACACTGTACAAATTATGATAAAAACTTAGCTATACGAGTGTTTACTTCTGGCATTTTGAAATCACTACATAATAGTATGCACGTCAAGATGCACTTTTTAATCGAAGCGTCCATTGGTTTCATGGACTTTTACCAAACAAATACTCCTACCCCAAATCTCAACACAGGTCAGGTACACGCAGAGCTGGGCATACAAACACGTGCCTGTCTAACTCAACACAGGTCAGGTACACGCAGAGCTGGGCATACAAACACGTGCCTGTCTATCTCAACACAGGTCAGGTACACGCAGAGCTGGGCATACAAACACGTGCCTGTCTAACTCAACACAGGTCAGGTACACGCAGAGCTGGGCATACAAACACGTGCCTGTCTAACTCAACACAGGTCAGGTACACGCAGAGCTGGGCATACAAACACGTGCCTGTCTAACTCAACACAGGTCAGGTACACGCAGAGCTGGGCATACAAACACGTGCCTGTCTAACTCAACACAGGTCAGGTACACGCAGAGCTGGGCATACAAACACGTGCCTGTCTATCTCAAAACAGGTCAGGTACACGCAGAGCTGGGCATACAAACACGTGCCTGTCTAACTCAAAACAGGTCAGGTACACGCAGAGCTGGGCATACAAACACGTGCCTGTCTAACTCAACACAGGTCAGGTACACGCAGAGCTGGGCATACAAACACGTGCCTGTCTATCTCAAAACAGGTCAGGTACACGCAGAGCTGGGCATACAAACACGTGCCTGTCTATCTCAAAACAGGTCAGGTACACGCAGAGCTGGGCATACAAACACGTGCCTGTCTAACTCAACACAGGTCAGGTACACGCAGAGCTGGGCATACAAACACGTGCCTGTCTAACTCAACACAGGTCAGGTACACGCAGAGCTGGGCATACAAACACGTGCCTGTCTATCTCAAAACAGGTCAGGTACACGCAGAGCTGGGCATACAAACACGTGCCTGTCTATCTCAAAACAGGTCAGGTACACGCAGAGCTGGGCATACAAACACGTGCCTGTCTAACTCAACACAGGTCAGGTACACGCAGAGCTGGGCATACAAACACGTGCCTGTCTAACTCAACACAGGTCAGGTACACGCAGAGCTGGGCATACAAACACGTGCCTGTCTAACTCAACACAGGTCAGGTACACGCAGAGCTGGGCATACAAACACGTGCCTGTCTAACTCAACACAGGTCAGGTACACGCAGAGCTGGGCATACAAACACGTGCCTGTCTAACTCAACACAGGTCAGGTACACGCAGAGCTGGGCATACAAACACGTGCCTGTCTAACTCAACACAGGTCAGGTACACGCAGAGCTGGGCATACAAACACGTGCCTGTCTAACTCAACACAGGTCAGGTACACGCAGAGCTGGGCATACAAACACGTGCCTGTCTAACTCAACACAGGTCAGGTACACGCAGAGCTGGGCATACAAACACGTGCCTGTCTATCTCAACACAGGTCAGGTACACGCAGAGCTGGGCATACAAACACGTGCCTGTCTAACTCAACACAGGTCAGGTACACGCAGAGCTGGGCATACAAACACGTGCCTGTCTATCTCAACACAGGTCAGGTACACGCAGAGCTGGGCATACAAACACGTGCCTGTCTATCTCAAAACAGGTCAGGTACACGCAGAGCTGGGCATACAAACACGTGCCTGTCTAACTCAACACAGGTCAGGTACACGCAGAGCTGGGCATACAAACACGTGCCTGTCTAACTCAACACAGGTCAGGTACACGCAGAGCTGGGCATACAAACACGTGCCTGTCTAACTCAACACAGGTCAGGTACACGCAGAGCTGGGCATACAAACACGTGCCTGTCTAACTCAACACAGGTCAGGTACACGCAGAGCTGGGCATACAAACACGTGCCTGTCTAACTCAACACAGGTCAGGTACACGCAGAGCTGGGCATACAAACACGTGCCTGTCTAACTCAACACAGGTCAGGTACACGCAGAGCTGGGCATACAAACACGTGCCTGTCTAACTCAACACAGGTCAGGTACACGCAGAGCTGGGCATACAAACACGTGCCTGTCTAACTCAACACAGGTCAGGTACACGCAGAGCTGGGCATACAAACACGTGCCTGTCTAACTCAACACAGGTCAGGTACACGCAGAGCTGGGCATACAAACACGTGCCTGTCTAACTCAAAACAGGTCAGGTACACGCAGAGCTGGGCATACAAACACGTGCCTGTCTAACTCAACACAGGTCAGGTACACGCAGAGCTGGGCATACAAACACGTGCCTGTCTAACTCAACACAGGTCAGGTACACGCAGAGCTGGGCATACAAACACGTGCCTGTCTAACTCAACACAGGTCAGGTACACGCAGAGCTGGGCATACAAACACGTGCCTGTCTAACTCAACACAGGTCAGGTACACGCAGAGCTGGGCATACAAACACGTGCCTGTCTAACTCAACACAGGTCAGGTACACGCAGAGCTGGGCATACAAACACGTGCCTGTCTAACTCAACACAGGTCAGGTACACGCAGAGCTGGGCATACAAACACGTGCCTGTCTAACTCAACACAGGTCAGGTACACGCAGAGCTGGGCATACAAACACGTGCCTGTCTAACTCAACACAGGTCAGGTACACGCAGAGCTGGGCATACAAACACGTGCCTGTCTAACTCAACACAGGTCAGGTACACGCAGAGCTGGGCATACAAACACGTGCCTGTCTAACTCAACACAGGTCAGGTACACGCAGAGCTGGGCATACAAACACGTGCCTGTCTAACTCAACACAGGTCAGGTACACGCAGAGCTGGGCATACAAACACGTGCCTGTCTAACTCAACACAGGTCAGGTACACGCAGAGCTGGGCATACAAACACGTGCCTGTCTAACTCAACACAGGTCAGGTACACGCAGAGCTGGGCATACAAACACGTGCCTGTCTAACTCAACACAGGTCAGGTACACGCAGAGCTGGGCATACAAACACGTGCCTGTCTAACTCAACACAGGTCAGGTACACGCAGAGCTGGGCATACAAACACGTGCCTGTCTATCTCAACACAGGTCAGGTACACGCAGAGCTGGGCATACAAACACGTGCCTGTCTAACTCAACACAGGTCAGGTACACGCAGAGCTGGGCATACAAACACGTGCCTGTCTAACTCAACACAGGTCAGGTACACGCAGAGCTGGGCATACAAACACGTGCCTGTCTAACTCAACACAGGTCAGGTACACGCAGAGCTGGGCATACAAACACGTGCCTGTCTATCTCAACACAGGTCAGGTACACGCAGAGCTGGGCATACAAACACGTGCCTGTCTAACTCAACACAGGTCAGGTACACGCAGAGCTGGGCATACAAACACGTGCCTGTCTAACTCAACACAGGTCAGGTACACGCAGAGCTGGGCATACAAACACGTGCCTGTCTAACTCAACACAGGTCAGGTACACGCAGAGCTGGGCATACAAGCACGTGCCTGTCTAACTCAACACAGGTCAGGTACACGCAGAGCTGGGCATACAAACACGTGCCTGAAAATAGTTTTTATTGAAAATAACCTCGTATTATTCAATGCATGTGACAGATTTTACAGCCATGAACTGGAATTTACTATAGATGTATAAAATATTGAATATGCCAATTATTTATAGAATCAATTAATGTGAATATAAGCACAAGACCCGACATTGAGATCGAACTCTTGTTCATCAATTTATATTTCGCGATTTGCTGATTCTTGTTTATGTTGCTTTCTGCAATCATGTTACTCGAGAAGATGAGTGCCATAGATGAAGTTTGTGGACAGTTACAAAAACCCATGCTTTATGCGGGATTCGAAGCCACGTCCCTAGCGAGTTATAAAACATTACGACCTGTGCTCCGTAAATCAAACCACCTGGACGGCTTCCGATTTCCTTCCACGCATCGAGAATTTGATTTCACTGTTGTCTGTTCTCCACACAGATAACGAAATGAAGTGTGTTTTTATCTGTAGTTGAGCACTAGCGAGCGGAGTAGGCAGGGGAAGGTGGGGTATGCACTATAGAGGGGAAACTTCTTTATCAACTCCGATAATAGCCAGCAAACAAGCAAGTGTCGCGAGGAGCGTCATTTCAATGCAGAAGGTCCCGGGTTCAAATCCCTGTTCAGGCAGAAGTTTTTTGACTTCAATTAAAGAATTCAGTCCATTACTTCTTGTCTGAGGAATAAGTAAATGGTAACTTTGTAGCCGTCCTAGCAACGAAGCACTCAATAAATTCAAAGTTGTTCTAAATCGGCCTTGTTGATTCTGACATTTGTCCACAGGTGTTCGCACTGTCCAATCACTGATTCATATGTTTCGTATTTGAAATATCAATCATTGATTGGTTATCGCTCACTCGTCAATGGTGTTCGGAGCCTACAGGGTTGGTTCAGTCGCTTTAAAAATTAAAGTCCCCCACTGAAAATCAGTTTCGTAACTAAGTGGGTAGACTCTAAATGTGAATTTATTTATTTTATTTATACCTGCTCAGCCCGTGCCTCAAGCTCGACTGAGCGATAAGGGTCACGCGGTGTTGCCAAATGTCCAACTTGAAATTATTGACTACAAACGAAAAATTATGGTATTTTTACAAAAATTATGGTGCACACGATAATAAAAATTATGACACAAATTTTGGTACAAATTATGACTATTTCACGGTCAAATGCATGGAGAACCTTACGATATTCAAGTATCAGCTTATGATCCGAACCTACAGGACTCGGAACAAACGCACTCTAGTTGGCGGTAAACTCTATGAGCGCGTGATTTTGAAGTGACCACCGCATGAGTGCGGTTGCGACTTGGGTACTTTCTTGATTGGCGGAGGCGATACTTTAAAGATTTGGCAGCAACCATACCATAAACAAAATTTTATATTTTTTTACTTATTACACATATTAATTTATGTTTGAAAAGTTGGTAGGTCTATTTGTCATTGGACAGTTATATAAATGATAACTAAAAAGTTAAAGAAGGGAAGGGTGATACTATGGTTTGGTTGGTAATTTGTTAGATCATTGAAATAGAAGTACTGTTAAAATTACTTATAGGAGTAATAGGTACCGTCACATAAGTTTGGCGTATAGAACTTACATTACGGCATTTTGTACATTTTGTACAGCTAGTTATTTTGTAGGGAAGAGAAAGTTCGTTTATGTGGCCGTATCAAAATCTTTGGCCCTATCTTACTTTGTTAACACTGTCCGTCTTCTCCCATTTGAATTATTTTTGCCATGCAGCTCTCTTCTTCATTATTAATTAGTCTTGTAATCTAAAGTACCAACCGTACAATAAACCATATCTTACGATTACAAATTACATGCATGCTAAATGTAAATGTATGCCTGGTTGTGGTTTAACAAATTATAAAAATAACTATGTACAGTAGTATAATAATACGCCATCCTATTACTTTACACTTTACAGCATTCACACACTTAGCGTTTAGTTTTAAGTAATTTTGTATTCCATGTATCCTGCTTGTTAAGAGGAAGGACTACTAGCCAATATTAAAACCCGCGAAATTAACGTATTTTCGTCATATCTCAATAACGCCACACAATATCGAAACAGTGACACCTACGCACATTTTGGATTCGTGAGAGCTCAATACCGTATGAAAAAGATTTATTAGTTTGCAGTAATTATAATAATTATTTGTAATTTAACTAATTTACAAGTTAATTAGAAATTACAACTATAATTACTACAATCTACGAAATCTTTTTCATTTGGTATTGAGCTCTCACGAATCCACAATGTGCGTAGGTGTCACTGTTTTGATATTGTGTGGCGTTATTGAGATATGACGAAAATAGGTTAATTTCGCGGGTTTTAATATTGGCTAGTAGTCCTTCCTCTCCTGGCTGGCACCTCGTCCGCGTCTTCGACAATCCCCGACTCCTTCCACCACTGGGCTCGGGCGCGTGGGGGAGGGACTCGGGACAGTACTGTTCGGACACGCGAGTGAGGACGTGCCGCCCATCATCAGTAAGCAATACAAATGTTACGAAGATTGGTCCACATTTGGTAATTGTAACTTAGCAATTACATAGTTGGACTTACGTTTAAGCTTATTTGAATCATGTATTGTCTCCATTATCATTGTATAGATATCTGATGTCCAATAATTAAGCTACAGCAACATAATCATACAACCCTGTAATAGTGATCGTGTACTTTATGAAGAAACTTACGTTGATGACACCACATTTATGTATGCAAATTGGTGCAATAGGGAATTTTCGGATGATTTTTTTATAGTTCCATCTAGTTGAATACAATTTTCTATATATGAACATTACTCACAATAATGTTTGTGTATTTTGGAATAGATTTCATTTGTAAAAATGACCCGAAACTTTCACACATCGTTTTGGCTGGGAAAACGGGGAATGACGTCAAACGTTTGGATAGCAACCGACCAATATCAAGAAACGCTATTTTGCTGATAATTTTACTCCCAATAGCGTGTTTGTGTCCAATTGGTTTCTAAAGTGTTCAATAATTACTCCTGAACATGGATTCACAAAGTAATGTTCAATAATTACAATATTTTTAAAGACGATTTGAAAATATTGTTTTAAAACAAAGCGTCTGAAGATCGCCAACAATGACGTGATGTTTTACTAAGCGAAATAATTGTAAATTTAAAAGGCCATAGATACATTCACCAATAAATTATCTTGTTTACAAACGTTTGACGTCATGGACCGTTTCGTAATGTAGGTACAAATTTAAAACTTTAAACGCTGATAGAATTGAATTGGAACTATGCACTTCTCAGACATACAAATTATATCCACGTAATTTTTTATTTAGGATATACCATGTGTAAGTATTCTGAGAAATATTTATGTCTGAAGAAAATTTCCTATTATTTGATTAAAATGTAACAAACAAACTGATAAATACTGCTTCACCATTAAGTTAATGAACATACATTCACAGCTTTCATAAAGTACAGCGGCTTTGGCTCCACATTATGAAAACAGTTGCCAATAAACACCTCCTGCACAAAGTGTCGCACATTTTATTTCAACTGAGTAGTGAGTAGGCCCTACTTTCAACTCGTTTGTGATTGATATTAATTTTATTAATACATTTATTTAAAAAAAAAAGTATGGACAGAATTTGTAGAAAGAGCAGAGGAAGAAGAAAGTGAAGAGGAGGAGCCGGAGGAAGTTAACATAAGGGAAGCGTCAGGCATGGCCAGCCGGCTTCGATGTACCTGTCCTAGGGGCCAGAATATGATGGGATTAATTTCCTATCCGCTACCCGACTTCATTGTTGGACACAGGGAGCAGATATAAAAAAAAAATGTATTTAACCGTTCTCGTTCATGATTGGTTCACGTGACTCAGATTGGCAACTCTTGTGATTTGTGAACAATACGTGACACACAAGAGTGGGAGAGTTGTAGAGCGCAATTGCAACCGTTGATTCTAATCTACAATTTAAAATTATAGTGTGTTACGGCCTTGATAAGGGATTAAAAGAGCTCGCGATTGTTTAATGGCGCCTGGTGATCACGGAGCGATCCCTTAACGCCAACGACCGTTTTATTCCCTAATGCCAACATATTTTATACCTGCTCGATAGATAGATATAGTCGCCGTACAACATCTTCGGTAATGCTTCCGTCACAGGTGAGTGAGCGGCAACCAACCAGCGGCCGTGGCTAATTCAAATACCTGCTCGGGTTGGCCGAGACCGTAAACACGTCATTGATTGATGACGAAAGCATTACCGAAGTTGTTGTAAGAGAACTATAGTTACTTGGGCTTAACGCTAAAGATTACTCTCCAATTCTAGCAATTTCAAGTTTCGGCGAAAAGTGGGTGGGTAAAATAACCCTCAAATGGGCTGGCCCTTAATTATTTCAAGTATTTTTCCCATTGGTTACCATTGTCACGTGGTTTCTAAAGCAAAGTAGGGGAAATTCCTGTCAAAGATTCTTTGGAGTGATTTAGTCGTCCGTCGACCGTTGTGGCGCGAGCAACTACCTGCTCTATTCAAAGACCATGTCTTAGCCCGAACAATGTGAACAATGCGTGCTTACAGAAAAGAACCAGACCTCCATGTTTTTTGGCCCACAAACTGAAATGTGTGTTTATAATTATTATTTGCAGTTTCGACGGACACCTAAACTGAATAATGAGGTGACTTACCTTTTGTCACCAAATCAATTATACTACAAAACCTCAATATTCGCCAACCCAAATAACATCATCGTCATCATCGTCAATATTATTGGTTTACGAAATAAATAAATAAGTTTCTATTAATTTGTTGCCTTACCATTCAGTTACAAGAACTATCTTTCTATGGGGGATCGTACATCATTTATTATCTACCTCGTTGATATGACGGCTCTAAAGTCACCGTCTAGGCCTAGAAGTGTATCATACAGACAGCTTGCGTCAATATCCAAGTTTTAAAAAAAAAAAAAACAGCCCGAATCGGAAATCGAACTATGGACCGTCTGCTGTTTGTTTTTATCTACGTAACATTATTGATTATAATCGTATTGTGGATAAGTATTCTTCGGAATGCCAGTGAATTGAGCTGAGGTATTTTGCTGAGACTGTCTCTTGTCCTTCCGTGTGACCTTCTCGGATCGTAAATTATACGTGTCAAGATTTCCTTGGTACAGTAATTATCCACAGTAACACATAAAAAAATCATCAGATTCAATATTTCTCACATTTTAACAAATTATTTGGATTCTTGAATAAACACACACGTTTCTACGTTTGAATCGTCCTTCAACAACTTCACAAGTATGTGACTTCACAAGTAACTTCACTTGTATGCAGTATGAATAAAGAACATCAGATGGTGTACAACACATTATTTTGATGTGAAAAGCTAGGATATATCGCTTTTTTTTTACATATTATAAATAAAAGAATTTATAACAACTTGTAATAATTCCCGGCGGTCCTATGAGTTCTCACTAAAAGGTATGTATTTTGGCTGTCAGCTAGCTTGATTTCAAAGCTTGTGATTGGTGATTGCCGTGGTGAAAACTAAATATTTTATGAATGGTGTGTTCCATTTAGAAAACATCTCATTACAAGCACGGCCGACCGACCGGTTGTGAGTGGCGGGTGGGCTATGAAAACAATATGCAGTCTTCTCATGGACAAAACAAATACCCGTACGTTTTGATTTTTGAGTCATCCAAATACTGAACAAATATTCTTGTTGCTTTACGTCTGTATCACTGCTAATAAATGTGGGTGACGTCTGACGGGCAATTTAAAACACAGTACTTATATGCTTTAGAATTAGATTCGAACCAACCTCATTTCGGTATCAGCCAACGTACAGGGGCGTTTTCGGGTGAATACTTAACGAGAAGTGATTCGATCGTTTATTGTTTAACGATGTAATTATCAACGTCTTAGACGATAAACCGACGCTAATCGAGACTATGCAAGTGGGCCATGCATGAATATGAAAAACGCCAGATGAAATCCATCCATACCCAAATATCCATCCAAATATACCCAATCCATAATATTATTATAAATTTAAATTCCTACTTTCTTCCTCTGTAACGTCATAATAAAAACTGTATCCCTACCTGCGAGTAGTACACTCACTGAGGGTCAGTTATATAACATATTTGTAATCATGTAAAGAATCAATCAATCAACCAAAACTACTCACTGGGGGTCAGTGATATTACATATTTGTAATCATGTAAAGAATCAATAAATCAATCAAAACCAGGTTTCGAACATGGAATCTAGGGACCGCAGTTTTTTTTAAACAAGTTAAATTAATTAATTTTTAACATTATTTCTCATTGTTTTACCGAACAAGATCGGGATGTTGGATTCACAGCAATTCCAAGCAATGCGTTTGTACTTTTTTGTCATTGTGTTTACGGCAAAGAAGTTACGTATTATATTCTTATGACGTTGTTGCCCTATTACGATGATTCAAACATAGAAACGTGTTGTTTTTCTATTCAGGAATCCAAATAATTAGTTACATGTTGCGAATTAATGAATCTGTGGATTTTTTATGTGTTACCGTAGATAATTACCGTATCAATAGAGGACCTGTAGACAGGTATAATTTGCGAGCAGTCCTCCGCCCCCTTCGGCCGGGTGATTGAGGAAGACCCTTGTCTGGCACGACAGGTGCGTGCATGAGAAAGGCACTGTAATCTGGAATAGCCTTGGCGACCTTTCAAAAGATGATTGTCAAACAACGAAATTCATTGCTGCGTCATTACAAGTAGACAAATTATTAGAAATTTTACTAACACAGAATTAGCTTTTTTCATCTACATGATATTGATGATTTTACTTATTTTGGATCTTGATGATAAAAACTGAGGTACAATGTGAGGTGTTGAGATAATCTTTTTTATTTTGTATTATCATTATTATTGGCTACATTTACAAAGATCGTAGAACACCATGTGTGTATGCACACTGTCAACTTATTTATATTACAACATACAGTAGACAATGCCGTATTATTTAATGCTAAACAATAATCACGGGTTTTTATTTCGCAATGCTGTAATACAACAATATAATCATGGGTTTTTGCGTATCATAAATTACAATCTATAAGTTGTTTACTTGCCTCTTTACGTGCAGTAGATTTCATGGAGTAAATAATGTGAACAAAATTTAAAGCACCAAAGGAATAAATCAGTAATATCTATACAAACAAATTAGATGAATATATTATATTGAAACTAAAAATGAAATTTCATGTAAAATACATTATTGGGTTAAAATGTATAGAAGATAGTTACAATACTAAAAACTTACATAGGAATCCTCTGTTACATTCAATTGTAGCTTTACCCTGCCCCGGGTCTGCTACCTTATCGTGGTGGGCAGGTTGCGTGCTTTGTTGATCCCGCGAGCTATGCCGGCGGAAGCGTAAGCTTCTGGTAGACCCACCCTAGACGGACAGGTAGAGGGGGAGAAGCCAGACGAAACGCAGTCCACGTCCTCGTCCCTCTCCCCCCACTGTCCCCCTGACAATTGGTCCTCCCTCTTGGCCCTGCCTCCCTTGCTCGACTCCCGTATGGCGACCCACGCGACGTACAATGGATCTGATTCGGGCCCAGATAGGCCCAGAGTGACTCTGCTAGTCGTAAGAGGCGACGAAAGGAGACCCGTCTCGGCCTGGGGTAGAATATGCCCAGAGTGACTCTGCTAGTCGTAAGAGGCGACGAAAGGAGACCAGGTCCCTTCTCCCCCACTGACCCACTGAAGATTTCTCCTCCCACGTGGCCCTGCCCTCCCTTGCTGGACTCCCCTTATGACGACTCCCGCGATATAGATGGACCTGATTCGGAAGACGTCATATGACCTAAGCTGTCGAGTACGTCGTTAAACCCCACCAATCATCATCATCGTACATTGCATTTTTCATCGTCATCTTCATCATCACCCACTCATCGTCTCGAATAGCCATTGTTGCACAAATGAGACGTTAGGCCTCATTAATCAAATCATCATTGTAGCTTTACAGTATCTAATACAAATTAATCAGAGCACCGAAATAGGTAAGAATGAACCCTAGATATTGCAGGTGTGACAAGATAATGACTTACGTCAACAGTAGAAATCCATTATGACCACTATAGAGCTATTTTAATAACACCCATATAGTTCATTACACAGTACATTCCACGTGGTGAGTTACTTTGTCACACCTGCAACCCTCCATGTACCAGAGGTAACTATAAAACCCACACAGAAAAGAAGAAAATGGAATCATAATATAAAACACAATGACGGTAATAAATGTTTTCGAGCACACCATGGATGAAGTTGAGTATCGCTAATTGCACTGCATATAAATGCTTTACGAATGAATTAGTTCATACTGAGGGGGCGATCTCAAGAAGAACGCACAATAGACGTGAAAATGCGGTGGTACTCTCGACCCACGCACCCGACGAAGAGAGTACACACACTTCTTGTAGAATATGCAACCTGTACTTGACTTGTCGTTTATCTTGTAAAGACAACGAAGGAAACCCACACCATAGCTAGGCCATTATGCACAAGACAGCAGCTGCCACCATGCCGAAGACAGGGTTGGTGAAAACTAGGGTGTTGCGTAGCTTCGCATGTTGTGGACATCAATGCCACCGAGGTCCTGTTTGGATTGTCATTGTGGTTACTGACGGTGATAGAATGGCGGTACGCTCTTACCGTGACTACTACAAACAACGGCCGGGAGCTTACAAGAGACAACCAAATCCGTTTGGTAAAACTAAGTAACGGTAGAGTAGACCTAACATAATACAAAATAAATATAATAATCAATTTTTGTTATTTTATGAATTTGCATTATTATTTGTATGCATGGTTCTATTCATTGTTCTTCTTTGTAAATCAGTGCTATAACTGAAAAGGATGGACATAAAATGAATAAAACTAGACACCGGTCGTTGTGGGCCTGTTTGGCATTTGCGAATCTACAGCTCGTGCTGGGTTCAAGTCCCGCGTAAAGAGTGCTTTTTATTTTGCATTTCATCTTCATAACTGCATTGTAAGAGACGTAACACAATAACAACGTCGGCATGATTAATTTAATAGCTCGTTGTGATCGCAGGTATAACGTTCACGGAAGCGTGATATTTATTGACATGATATTTAATTATTGCTCATTGTTAGAATATCACAAAATACAACCACAGTTATCGATACATTTATGGTAAGATTCTTTTTGAACGCTGTACGTATCGCTGACACTTTAATTTCTTTACATATAATTGTACAAAATTACCAAATTCCGTAGTTGACTACAACACTTTGCGTAAATGGATGTGTAGTCTAATTAGTCATATGAAAATTAACATATTACAGCCAGCTGTAATATACGGTATAAAACCAGTGATATTCAATCTGTAGCTGTCAAGATTTAACAATTAATTCCGTACATTTTCACTTATAATTTTTGAGTTGTTTGGCCATAATTTATGGGTAATGTAAACAGAACAAAAAGCGAAATCGCACGTTATATTCCATCCATATTATATAACGAATCATTCCTCGTTTCTATTGTCGATGTTTACAAGAAACCAAATTGTTTCCAGTTGGTGACAACCATACTCACATTTAAAGAATCATACCACATCAGATCACATTTTGATCAAAAGTTGAGATCGGATATCTACAAACATTTGGGCCACGCAGAGCGTTGAAGTGTTCATACAAAGATAGTAATATCCATTTGCATAGACGCAAGCACGACTGTCATTGGAAACAGTAAGCCTGCGTACAGAGAACCCCATTGTGGCTCATCCCTGAAGGACGCAACTTCTTGTTCAGGAAGTTGACTGGAAAAACCACTACCTCAAATTGCATATGGAGAATATGTGATAAGTACTTAGAAAGTACGTTCGAAACGTCTCTACTTCGACTTATTTCAGCTGGACAACATGGAACGTTTTTGTAATAAGGTGAATAAATTGATTGAGATTTGAGGAAATCATTCACACATCCCCATACCAACGTTCGTAAAACTAAAATGCAATACAACACCATTATGTGCCTGCCTGTCATGTACTTGGGAATAACTTCCATCGTGCACAAGATGCAGGTTTCAATCGCACATCTGTAACGGGACGTCAAAACATGATGCAGAAATCGAAGTGGTGAGCTATCAACTTACTAGAACATTTCAAGAAGCATGCTCACGCCAAAATAGCTTGCCTGAATAACACGCAACAGCCAACCAAGTCAGATATTACAATATCCTGTGAAAGAGCACAACCGTGTAATTCACAAATATGATCGTTGAAATCGTATCTATTCCATTTCAAGAGACTAATTTCATTGCAAACACAATGTTAACATATTGCGTAATTCAACTCTAAAGAGGACTACACTGAGTTGACCACAACACAGTCCAGATCAGCTGAGTATGTATCTAATTGTTACGCAATGAACAGTCGGTTATCACCGTCAAACGAAAACGAAAACTGAATGTGGCAATGTAGTAGGAAAAGAAAACGCAATTGAAAAATGTCACAATTTTAGCTACCGAAATCTGTGCTATGGACGAAATGCGACCAAACCAAACCCGGCATGTATTAGAGAAGATGATTTAGATAAAACAGTGGAGACCAAATGAAGACACAAACAGGAAACACTGACGGTCAACTTTCATCCCTCTCAACAAGTATCATTCCTCAGCTGCCTTCCAAGAAGACATTCTTGCGTAGCTTTGTGGCTGCCAGACTAGAAGGGGTGTGTTTAGGCCCCGAGGCATGCATTTCCAGGAACGTATTAGATACGCTCAGTGAGCCCATCTAGGACCTGCGCCTCAATAGGGGGGCCCACGGGGGACGGATACTTGATTGCTATCGATATTATTATATTTCAGCTGTTTACTAATTTAGAACCTCAGCCGCGTTTTTGCTCTGGTATGTGCATTTATTATTTTATTGATGAATTGTATTTATTGTCAATACAAACTTGGTAAAAACCGGTGGTAGCATTTTGTAGGACATAAAAATGTCAAGCAATTCGATGTGTTTTATCTTACTCTGCACTTGAAATGTATTTCAAATTATTTTATATTAATCTTCTTTTATCCCAATAAACCTTTTACTAACAAATGTTACGTTCCAGACGGTCGTGGCAGATTTATTCTAATCCTACAATTCGCTTTATGTACCTACTGTGGAAACTATGAACTTGACGTCAATATGCACGTTGTCTCGAAGTCTATTATTCTATTCTTCTTTTACTAACCTTCCTACAAGTGTTCATTACCATATCCTTTTGTTTATCGATGTATAAAGTGAAAAACATCATGGAGTTTTCATGGAACAATACAAATTGTGTAAATGCATGGGGACCATGGTTACTATACTTTGTTTCCCCGTCTTCATTAGTTCAATAATGGGAAGCCCCTCATTTTGTTTCTTTTTTTTGCACAGTCGTAATAATAATTTGAAACCTTGTTGTGTAGTAACAATTTCTCAGAATTATATACGAAATCATGGGACGTGGGTTCGAATCTAGATAAAAGCACATGGGCTATTTTGTAGGTGTCCCCCACCTTCATCGTTTATTGTAGAATAGAATAACTTCATTCGAAGAGACAAACACCTAAAAAAACTACAACAAATCAATTCAGAAGAAATTTACCATAAAATCAGGTACAAAATTAACTCATTATCGCTCGTCATTGTGATGATAATTTACTGATGAATCGTTTATAGATACCTACTAGGTCCAAAATTCGATACCGGCTACAATTCGATTGAAGGTCGTTAGTTTACTTCAATGTTGTATATCAAATGGCAAAGAACATGCAGGCCTATAGCCAGTGATGTATTGGGGCCAGAACGTCGTTCTGGTACTTATTTTCGAGCAGGAACAACGTTCGCCGACTTTTTCCAGCATTTAATTGGTTCTATAAACCGATCACAAAATATGAACATTGAATATTTTTGCAAAAACAAATGACATTGATCCTCCCTTCTTAGTCATTTTGTAGCAAATTGTATTCGAATACGTAAATTCTACCCATGATACACTCACACACAATTTATTCAAAAGTCGTTCGTGTTATATGATGCGTTCTGGCACTTCTTTTTTTTAGCAATACATCACTACCTATAGCCACTAAGTGTGGGAGTCTTACTTTATCATAATGCCGCTGTCACCATCGTACACAACTGCTTTTGAGTTGATTTAGTGAGATTTTCTTCAGGTGACAAAAAGTTTGTATTAGATCATTTTGGGTGTTAGAGAATGCAAATTATTATTCAAGTGTTATTTTGAACAATCAGTTCCATGAGTCTCAAATTTACGTATAAAACCCAAGGGCAATAATTCAGCCAGTATTGCCCGTTCAGACAATAGAGGGAACCGAACCCACAGTCGTCCAAGTTGTTATTCACTGGGCCAACTGTTCGTTGTAGTTTGGGTGTGCAAGTCCTTCAAAGAGGAAAATATTTGGTGACATCGTAAAACTCCCAACCATCAATGTCCCAACTATCAACAATAGCCAACAGTTAGCCCGAGGCTTCCGCAGCAGGTCTAGCAAAGGAGGGGAACGTAGCGTGCGGCTGGGTGGGCGGGTAGGTTCCCCCTCCTAAGACCAGCGCCTGACTGCACAAGCAGAGAATCAGCTAAAGAGAGTCAAATTTACTCAATTTAAGTGTGGGTACCACCGCTGACCCTGAAGAGATATCACGCTGAAACTTTGTATGCAAGCTATATACAGCAGTACAAATTGCGCTGGTATTTTAAATTTGAAAAATGTATGCTCCAGTAAAAAATTCATTTTAAAAAATCATCAAAAATTCAAATTTTCAAATTTTGAAATTTTGAAATCCGAGCGCAATATATAAAACTTTGTTCTATATGATACAAAAAACCGCATTGAAATTGACGTAAAGATAGCTTTGTAAGACTTGTATTCCTAGGCCACTGTAAATCACGAGACTCATCAACCCCCTTTATTTATGGAATTAGGCTAATCGAGACGATGAATGGGTGAAATATGAAGATGAAATAGCGGGGCTGTTTGGGGGGAAAGGGAGGAAAAGGTAGTGGGAAGGACGTGGACTGCATTTCGTCTGACTTCTCCCTCTCGACCAGTCCGGCTAGAGTGGCCCTACCAGAGGCATACGCTTCCGCCGGCATAGCTCTCGGGATAAGATCAACAAAGCACGCAAACCTGCCCACCACGATAAGGAAGCATGGGCAAGATACCTGCTCGAAAAAACAAAGTTACACGAGGCATTTGTTGGCAGTACGGGAATCAGTTTATTTCTTTCCCTGCCACCGAAATGTCTGGTTTCTTCAATACCAATATTCTTGGAGGTTATTTATTATTTATACCACGATTAGGGTAGAGACGTTTAAAGTTTAAACGTGGGAGTGGCTTTAAACGTTTACATTTTTATACCACGTTTAAACGTTTGTAGAGTAGTATTTGTGTATATATATATGATAGAAACAAGCTAATATTACACAACAGAGCCTGCTTTTGTATTGTATTTATTGAAATGTACCCGCCTGGGAGCAACAAGGCTAATGTAGGGCACAAATTGACCTATGTAGCTATACACATTATAGATCTGTAAAACTAGAGAAAGAACTAGGTACTAACTAATAATACAAAGTGGCAAAGGGGATTCAAATTGTAAAAACTATTTACTAGTCTACTACTATAGTTTTTTTATCACCACGAATTTTTATTTTACCCTACATAGGCTTCGGAAATTTATTGCATCGGTAATTTTTCATGTCACGGCAGGTGAAGAGCGATTAACGTTTACACTTTTAAACGCAAATTTTAAAAACGGTTAAATGTTTAGGCTATTTAACATACTTGTCCATCCCTAATCACGATATTCTCAAGTATAAATCACAGAATGTGCATTAGTATTACCTCCGCCCCTCACCGCAGCCCCACCCACGCCTCCCCTCCAACTGTATACTATTCGTACGAGTATTATTATCTATTTGAATTGCAAAGATTTATTAGTTTAATCCAATTAAACATAATATTGTTAAAACGAGTTCCCCACACTCGCACTATTTGTACTGGAATCGGGGAATACCATAGGAGTAAATTGATTGCATATTTATTATTTACCATTTACACTTTTATAAACGCTTTTTAAAGAAAATTATTTCTGTAGTATTGCGTAAGATTAGTAACAGGTAACATCGCGGTAATCACTAGTATTACTAATACGGGGGGGGGCTTTATTATTCCATCAACCCCCCAAGTAGAACAATTTTCCAGAATTGAAGAATGTGAGTGATTAAATTTGGAAAGCTCAAGGTCCTTGTTCATGATCTCGGTAAGTATACTTTGTCATTCAACAATTACACCTGTGTTGAGTGCCTCGTAATGTATGGTTTGATCGTTAAAATGTTGAAATAAAACTAAAACAAAATATTATGCATTATTACTATAACATCAGATTAACATACCACTCATCTCTGCTACCGAAAGCTCTACAGTGCTGACTCGTTCGTTACCTTACAAGTACCTACCACTGCGAAAAAAACCACTGCAACAAAGTACCTACAAAGGTACCTATCACTGGCGTAGCGAGGTGGGGGGGGGCATATAAAATCCAGGTTAGTGTATGAAAATGGCCTAATAAGTAGTGTGTAAATCGATCTTAAAGTGTACATTTTGACAGGCTTTAAATAAAAACAAAGTGCCAATGTCGCTCACAGCTTGCTTGAGTTTGACGAGTTATGTGAACTTCGAAATTCGAATTCTCACTCTCATTGGCTACACAATAACAATAACTGAATTTTCAAGGTTATCGATCAAAGTTACATGATCCCAGTGCGGTAATTCTTCTCACCCATCATTTGAACTGCGACCACTAAAAGGAACTCGTATCCACAGTTTACAATCAGTGGTTAAAGTGGGGCGGTATGAGCCGGTATGCATACCGTTACTAAAGATACCGACGGTATACCATCAGTAGCGGATTTAACGGTCAGCCGGGTCAGCCCCGGCCAATCCGGGCCCCCCGCCCCTTAGCGACCCACTCAAAAACACACGAGCTGAGATCCATTCACCATAGACAGTATCGAAACCCATTATGGCAAATACTACCAATAAAATTATATTTCAAAAAGAATGTTTCAAAAATAATGATTCCGTTTATAGGGCTCAATAAAGCCTTCGCCCACGTGTTTGACGGTACACAGCGGCGGAAACAACCCCACAGTTCAACAATGAAACTTTAATCCTGCCGCTTTACGTTGAGTCACGCTAATTTATAGAAAAACCTGGAAATATTCGGCAAATATGAGCGTTTATATTTACAACCCAATAACTGTCTATATGTCTATAAAATGACAATTACAATTGCTTTGATACACCCAACCTCTCCTCTACTCAGTATCAGTCGGTTTCTGTGTCTCGTGTGAAACAGTCCAGTGCAACTTAGTTCGTGTGACAACTGTGTTATTTTAATTTAATTTAAACGAAAGTAAATTGTGAGTGTGGTATACGTTTGTTGAAGATGAGTGAACAGACAAAATACAAGCATAAGACGATACAAGCATAAAAGCGAAAAGATAAAGAGCACGCACTTCTTGTAACTGCCGGCAATGACTCGCGTGTGGCAATTGGCGCTGAACATCAATTAAACACGTCAAAAATTCGAGTGAAATTCAAACCCCTTTGGAAATCGAAAATCAAACCTCATTACACACATATAACAGAAAACCATAACCTTGTCTTGTAGTAACACCCCTCAAAACAGCGCAAAACCCATTTCCTCTAATAATGACGATACAGTGAATGCAGAAGTTCAAGTGGAATCACAAAGACCTAATGTAAGGAAAGTGTAGATTTTGCGTTGTCTCAAAACTACGTGTCCTGCACCAAAGTAAAAAAATTGCAGACCAATCTAACATGTTTGAGCAAACTTTTCTTGACTGATAAAGCTCTGTTCTGTGGATCAGTAATTTCAAAAAATGATCAACTTGAGACATTCTTATTGTTAAAAAGCCTTTTCAACCCATTGGAAGTGGCATGCCATATTTAATATATCTTAACGACGGCAATCGTAGTTTTTCGTCCTTTTACTTTTTCAAAATAAATTCTACCAACGAACTATGAATCCTATATACACTATGAAACAAACACGGCTAATTGTCTTGCGCATATGAATCGGAAAAAACTGTCGAGAGTTCGGACTTATCTCAACTGTTGGAGCTTTTGCCTGGAAAAACTCGAGCAGGGGGTGTCATTTTAAGAGCTTTGGTGAGTAATGAATTAGTATTATGCTATATACACATATATTAGTTAGTTTGTTAAAAAAAATATATGCCAAACGGACCCTTTGGTAAAATGCTGACCGGGCCCTTTTTCTTAAATCCGCTCCTGTATACCATACCGGCACTAATTTGGTATCGAGTATAAACATGTTGACGAATTATGTTGAACATTTTGTTGCACTCAGTTTTTATGCTCGTCCACTGTTTTTTAAAGTAAATGTTTAAAATTTTATTTTTTCACCACAAATATACGTAAAAACAAGCGTAGACTCCTCTCCAAATTAATTTAAATGTGTTCGTGACAAAAAAAACCATAAACAAATCTCTGCGGGGCTAAACTGGGGGGCTGTGCCAACCCCCGACATACCCGCTTTGTCTGCTTTACACAGCATTAGTGCATAGCGTCACTTCTAAGTCCACTTTAACCACTGTTTACAGTCGTTTTACATGCACATACTTGAACTCACTAGGTACTCACCAATAGCACGGACACAGCACAGACACTACACCAAGCTTAGGAAGCAAGTTAACTTTACAGTAGAACAGTCTGAACAGATAAGCGAATATGTAACTCGAGTGCTTCCACTACATTGAACTACACTGAAGTGAGGGATTTCCCTTGATTGTATCAAGAGCAGTTGCAGTTTGGTGGTTGATAATCACAAATGCGCATGCGCACACAATGCTCGCCTGCTCATTGGTGAATGCGCCGCTGGGCCTGGGAGCGGGCAGAGTGGGGGCATGAAACAGTAGGAGGAGTCACACTCTTCGCCTCAAAATAAAAATAAGGTTATTTAAATTCAAATTCGTTTATTCCATAAGCCCATATCACACTACAATTGGAATCGTAGACTGGAGTCGCCAATTGCAATCGAAATCTACAATTATTATCCAATCACACTTGACCCGCTGAAAATCCCAAAATCGTTCAACTAGGAAATAAATTCAATAATTGTAACTACACTGTAAGAAAAAACTGTAAAATAACGGTACTGCAGACTCGTAATTCTACAGGTACAGTACCTTAATTCCATACATGCGGCACGTGTTCCGTTAAATTATATTGATTGTGCCGTCTGTACATACTTACGGTAGTAGTTCCGTCAAATGACGGCTACTGTACCGTGTTTCTACGCGTTCCCTGGTTTGCATTATGAGGGAAGGTTCCTGTATTATACGGCCCATGCTGTATCTTAACAGTACACTAGTCCGTAACTATACGGGTACATGTACCTTCATTTAACGGCGCGTTCCCTGGTTTGCATTATGAGGGAAGGTTCCTGTATTATACGGCCCATGCTGTATCTTAACAGTACACTAGTCCGTAATTATACGGGTACATGTACCTTCATTAAACGGCGCGTTCCCTGGTTTGCATAATGAGGGAAGGTTCCTGTATTATACGGCCCATGCTGTATCTTAACAGTACACTAGTCCGTAATTATACGGGTACATGTACCTTCATTAAACGGCGCGTTCCCTGGTTTGCATAATGAGGGAAGGTTCCTGTATTATACGGCCCATGCTGTATCTTAACAGTACACTAGTCCGTAATTATACGGGTACATGTAGGCCTACCTTCATTTAACGGCGCGTTCCCTGGTTTGCATAATGAGGGAAGGTTCCTGTATTATACGGCCCATGCTGTATCTTAACAATACACTAGTCCGTAATTATACGGGTACATGTACCTTCATTTAACGGCGCGTTCCCTGGTTTGCATAATGAGGGAAGGTTCCTGTATTATACGGCCCATGCTGTATCTTAACAGTACACTAGTCCGTAATTATACGGGTACATGTACCTTCATTTAACGGCGCGTTCCCTGGTTTGCATAATGAGGGAAGGTTCCTGTATTATACGGCCCATGCTGTATCTTAACAGTACACTAGTCCGTAACTATACGGGTACATGTACCTTCATTTAACGGCGCGTTCCCTGGTTTGCATTATGAGGGAAGGTTCCTGTATTATACGGCCCATGCTGTATCTTAACAGTACACTAGTCCGTAATTATACGGGTACATGTACCTTCATTTAACGGCGCGTTCCCTGGTTTGTATTATGAGGGAAGGTTCCTGTATTATACGGCCCATGCTGTATTTTAACAGTACACTAGTCCGTAATTATACGGGTACATGTACCTTCATTAAACGGCGCGTTCCCTGGTTTGCATAATGAGGGAAGGTTCCTGTATTATACGGCCCATGCTGTATCTTAACAGTACACTAGTCCGTAATTATACGGGTACATGTACCTTCATTTAACGGCGCGTTCCCTGGTTTGAATTATAAGGAAGGGTTCCTGCATTATACGGCCCATGCTGTGCTTGTCCGTAATTATACGGGTACATGTACCTGCATTGAACAGTGCGTTCCCTGGTTCCAATTTAAGACGGCTTTAACAGTACACTCGTCCGTAATTTTAAGAGTCCATGTCCTGAATTGAAAAATAAACACACGCCAAAAATGTTATACCCAAGCTGTTTGGAGCGTTACCTGTACAAACTGTATACCACATCACGTTCCAACCTTGATCACGGGTTAAACTTCCCGACTTATGCATTGTGCTTATGGCGAATCAGGGTTGGAAGTTGATGTGGAATGAACTATTTGTAACCATCAGGTGAGCGGGAGTGGGTATGAACTGATTGCGAATGGAAGAATGGTCGGGTTGGTGCCTGGTGGGTTATGCTGTGAACGAACGCAGGTTGTTACGATGGTTGCACTTTCAACCTGTGTCCTTCAATTAATTAAAATTAAGTTGTGCTGTTTAAAAATTGGTTCATATACAAGCCTAACCCTAACGTATGTAAATTAAATTAAAATCAAAATCAAAATAAAAAATCATTGAAATTTTATAGTCAATCCGTCCCTTCACAAATATGTTAATTTCAACGCGATCCGATAAGTAAATCAAGGCACCACTGACAGACTGTTCCGACTTCCGAGCGGGGGCAGTATGACCACGCCACCTAGCGACCCCATAACCGCTCGTCCTGTGCTCGCTGGCTAGCTTCCTACTATTTTATTTTTACAATTTCTTACGGTTTTTGGACTTACATTGCATTTAAAAATGCATTTTATCTCGGCCAGACGGGCCAGTTACCATTCATATCTCAAACGATATTTTGATTTACATGTGATACAGTACGTATTACGTTTCATTGCAAATTCATTGCTTGCAGAACCTACATTAACATCCCAAAATTTTCACTTTGCTTCCCTTGAAAAATATACTGGCGGCGCCCATGTCCTGAATTATAATTTCACAGTTTCCAAACCCAACTTTCTGTTTGTCAAGCTGATACAAAGAGAATGCAGGTACAAGGCGCGACATTCCACAACGCTACCCCGTCTTCCAGCGTGACGGTTGGAAAGGCGATGTTGTCTAATTGTCAGAAGACGAATGATAGGGGATGAGACATAATTCCAAGAAAAACAGTGAAGTAAATGCAAGGTAAATGATTAGTTGATCATGCATTGGCAACGTTGGCAGATGGTTATACGTTTGGCGTTGCCAGGCAAATATTTCAACCTCAAATGAATGGTGACAAAATGACAATAACACACGAGACACTCGATCGGTGTGTCTCGTGTCTATCTCCAGTAGCGTTATATAAGTTGTTAGGTTACCGTTATATATATTATATTTATACTGTAGTATAAGTACTGAACGAAACATACGAAACTGTAATTATAAACACGTAGGAACAATATCGTATGAGATTTAAATGGTAACTAGCGGTGATACATCTAATGTTATATATAGGCTGAGATGGTAATTGGCCCGTCTGGCCGCGATTGACTTGTACAACACATAAGGCAGACGCGCGTGTCCCCGCGTTATAGACTGTTCATTGATGAGGGGACACGCGCGTTGCCACGGCGTGTCCCCTCGTGTCCCCTCCACTACAGCCCTGACCATAATAAACCTGATACATAAAGCCCCGTGAAAATTGGTTTATTTTTTTTAAATTTCGTTTTAAATATCGGCTTTTTCTGTGTTTAGCGGTTATTATTTTTAGCTGAGTGATACAATGTACGGTACAATCTACGAACTACGCGCGCTAGGCTACACACGTTCGCGCAAAGTAAAACGTGTTGGCGAAATAAATATTCTTATCCCCGACTCCCCGCTATGAAAAAATGACCCAAAATTGATTTGTTTAGGTGGCTCGTTGGTCCAGTGGTTAGCATCCCTGCTTCCGATGCGGAAGGTCCCGGGTTCGAATCCCGCTTCAGGCAAAAGTTTTGTAATTTCTAATATAGATTCAATTCCATCACTTCTTGTCTTAGGAATAAGTAAATGGTGACTTTGGAGCCGTCCTACCAACGAAGCACTCAATAAATTCAAAGTTGGTCTGCATCGGCCTTGTTGATTCTGGCATTTGTCCGCAGATGTTCGCACTGTCCAATCGCCGATTCATATGTTTCGTATTTGAAACATAGATCTTTGATTGGTTATCGCTCACTCGTCGATGGTATTCCGGGCCTAAATTGGTTTAGTCGCTTTAAATTAAAGTCTCCCACTGAACATCAGTTTCGTTAGGTACTGAGTGGGTAGACTCTATAAATACGAACATGTTTATTTATTTATTTAATTTCAAACACAAAATATTAATATTAAGAGACTTTTTGTGCAAGTTTCGGAAAAATGTTCAGACGGCAGTCTTCCGAGATTTCGCAGTTATTTCGAGTAAAACCCGATATTTCGCTATTTGCGGGGTTCTAATGCCATATTTCTCGAATTTCGCGTGTTAATTTTTATATTTTTGGACTCCTCTCGCTATTAATAGCCTGTCAGCTATGAACTTTTGTGGTCTCACTCGGCCGGACAAGCCGAGAGTATACTAAATTTTTCCTGATTACAGCAAAGTCAATGCGAAAATCGAGATGGGTAGCTTTTACTTTACATAGCCGAAAACAGTAAAAGAGGGAAATTTTACTAATTTATTAAACTACAAGACCAATTGACTGATGAAGCTGAGACAGGTGTCCAACGATTCCGTATTTTATTTACAATTATATACAAGCAACACGGAAATGGAAACCGGTGCCGCTTGGCACTGAGAGCCAAAAAACGGCAAAAAAGGCACCCATTTTCCATCTAATAGACCAGTTGACCTTTAACACTGGAAGAGGCGGCAAAACATCTATGTTTAGCAGAATGAAACACTTATGATGGAAAAGTTGAAATAACTATGTCAGGCTTAATCTATATGACCAAAAAACGGCAAAAAAGGCACAAACAAGTAATTGTGCCATATACATTGGCCGATAGCACTGAGTAGAGAGGTACCAACGAACTCGACATTTTAGCACGAATTCGAAACAAATAATTCTACCGTCAAAATCAATGTAACACAACAGCCTTTAGAGCAAAAAACGGCAAATTAAGGCACACTCAATTTACTATCCATACGACCGATTTGACCAATAAGTCAACAACACAGTAGCAACGAAATCAATGGTTATGCACAAATCAAGACAAAAATGATGCAACTTCGAAATCAATGTGGCTCTTGGAGTTTAGAGCAAATAACGGCAATAAAGGAATACATATAATTCATCGTATATAAGACCGATTTACCGGTTACACGATGAGAAGCGTGATAAGAATGTGATATGTTGTAAGCATAAAAGAAACAAAAGTTGATGTCAACTTCTTAAATCAAATAGTAGTTTGCTTTGAGAGCAGATACAGGAAAAAAGGCCTAACAATAGCTGTAGATTACTATCACTAATTGCGACGAATAAAGAAACAAGTGCATATACGATGTGGTACACAAAAGTTATCTTATAAACTTGATTATGGTGTCGTCAGCTTCATATCATAATTCCAATATCATTTAAACATGGAAAACGCGTTAGCCAATTCAATATTATGTATTTATTTTCTAGTAAAATTTGAAACATATTTTATACTCACATATTTTATGTGCGTTTGTGTACACAATCATATAGCAGAGGTAGTTTTATAAGCATTAGGATTAGTATTTCTACATCTATAAAATCATTAATGTGTTAGGTAAAGAAATGATTAATATATCCAAAAAAGGCTGAGCAAGTATTCCAAGTAAATAAGATGTTGTAAATAAATAGTTTAATGACAGTACAAGCACAGATAAATATACACTTCGTGTGTACTAGATAGCTCAATGCACAATGAAAAACCCGACAATAGTATTTCGATTCGTTTTTAGCATTAACGTAAGCTACCTTTAAATCTGGGTGAACATTAAGTGCATAACACATAACTTGGTATCAGTGTTATAACTCGCACATGACGAGTAACATATCCACAATCCAGAATCAGTAAATGTCCCCTAATTTTTAGTTACAGGTTCAATCAAACCACTTACAGTTACGAAATTAGAATTTTGTGAAAATATGTCACATAAAGCCAAAATATCATAATTCATATCAGTGGCTAAATACGTATTGCACTTCACATTGTATGATTTTAAATATGAATAAGTAAGAAACCATCCATATCTCAATAAGTTCACTATCCACACTGTAATACGTTAGTGACGTTACCACTTGGAACGGAAGTAAGTAGCCTCTTCACCTACTGCTTTGTATTTTTCTCGGATTACAGAACACAAGTTTGTAGGCTACAGAGAGTGTTTTTGTTTTATCTTCTTAATGCGTAGGTTACTTTAAAACAGCTCTCATTCCTTCCCCTCTTTTTTATTCACATTAATGTTAAAAATAATTGATGTCGTTCAACTCACTCCTTACCATAAGCTTCAAAATCATTTCACTTGATAGATTTTGAAGTGTCGAACTGTATTATTTTTGGTTCATGTGTATGATTTTGTTAATAAATGTTCGAAACTTGATATAATTTCCCATATTATTCTTAAGTATACTATTGACTTACAGTCTTATATATACAGTCTTATATACAGGGGTTTAGCCGCGGTCGCTTAGCCGGTTCCCATACGAACACCGAAGTTAAGCAACATCGGGCAAGGCCAGGAGGAGGGTGGGTGACCGCTCTCCTCTGAAACACTTGTTTCTGCTGGTTAGAGCAGATTGGAGGGTTCGAAAGCTTGTGTAACAGCTTCGTTCTTCTCGTCAACTGCTCGGCAGTCCAGGTTAGTGGAGGAACCTATATGACTGGTCAAAGTTACACCGTCCTTTCGGATGGGACGTAAAGCCGGTGGTCCCCTTATACTTTTCGGCAGGAGTAGGCTACGTGCCGGTACCAGGCCTCCCCTCCTCCCTTCCTCATCATCATTCATCAATCATCACCTATTACATTTGCACTATAGTGGGACCTCGGTCCTGTTGCAAATATAGGCTTAATAATAATATTTAATAATACACACTGTACACCGTATAGAACTGCCAAACCCCCAGAGAAATGTCTGCTGCTAATACTACATAGGCTTATTAAAACTTTAATTTAATTATAATTTAATAATAACAACATGTGCAGAGCAAATGAAGCAGTTGCAAGTCTCCAAATACGAATATCTGTTTTTGTTTGTTAATGTCTATAAATAGGCCAGCCGACCGCTACCTGAAGTTTAATTGCATTCCGTTCTGGGAATTCCGTGCTCGCCGGTATCAGCAGGAAATGAGCGATTAGGCAGTCTTTAGAAATCTTATGATATGAGTGGAGACTGGTATCCTTACATATTACACAGGTTGTAGAATGGATAAGCCGGCGCACTTCTGTATCAAGCGCAAAGCTAGCCCAATACTTGCAAGTTCGAATACGTTAGTCAAGGCGATACATTTTCTGAAATTGATTGTTGATTGTCCCCCCCCCCCCCCCATAAACCTGCGTTACGCGTGAGCGATATAGACAGTAAAAAATACCAGTTAGTTGTTTGATTGATCATATTTTTACAACTTGGCTAATCGAGACGATGAGTGGGTGAATTATGAAAATGAAATCGGGGGTTTGGAGGCGGTTGGGAGGAAAAGTGAAAGGGATCTCAATTATTTTTTCTTGTTCTTGATCATATTTTTATATAGTTCAGTAGTTTGTTTTGTTTTTATTGTTATTGTTATTTATGATTTCATAACAATTCATTGTTTGCATAGCTTAGTTTTATTTAAGATCCTCCTTTGTAAATCAGTTTTTATAACTAGACATTAAATAAATAAATAAATAATAAATAAATAAAGGGAAAGGGGAGGCTGTGGACTGCCCTGCATTGCCGTCGGAACAGGGGGGGGGGGGGGCAAGGGGGGCAGATTTAGGTTTGAAAACAGTTATTATATGTAAAAGCTCCTTGGCTGCGTGCCCGAAAAGTCAAGATTTCTACTTTTAGGGAAAGCAAGGAACGTGTGATGATGGTGGCAACTGTCAACCAAAAACAACCCATGGGCCATACAATATAGCAGGCATGTTTATCCGTTGTATTGTTTTTATATGACAAGATATCACCTCAAAACGCGTTTTATACCATGCAGGGTGATTTTTTAATTGCCTCCGGCGGTAGGCTCTGATCCCAGTTATGATCACCCACCTCGTTGCGAGTACAAATTAAACGATGCGAGTGGATAACTAGTGGATTGGTGAAGGGTCGATACGTACATAAACTAACTTTGTGTATCCCGTATTGTTTACCATTACCACCTATTGAGTCTGGAATTGCCCCTCCTTATATCAAAAACGTTCCGACGCGCCTGCTGCCCTGTCCGGCTAGGGTGGCCCTATCAGCAGCAGCAGGGCGATTCTGAATGGGCCACGATAAGCTTATCACCGGTTTCGGTATTTACAAGAAGGCGATGACCCAATCACCTTTATTTATTTATTTATTTATTTATTTATTTATTTATTTATTTATTTATTTATTTATTTATTTATTTATTTATTATTCATTCACCTGACATTTACATGATAAATGTGTGGTCCTCTTGAGAGAGAGAGAGAGAGTGAATAGCCTAAAATTACATTACACATTACATTACATTACAATCTTATAGATTACATTTACAATACATGAGTATATACATTGAGGTATATACATATAAATATATATAGATACACATTACATTTATAATACATAGGTATGAATGTTGAGGTATACGTATAAATACGGTACACATACACACATTATCCTACTGGAAGGGCTAAGAGGGGGGACACGAATTTTGATTTAATCAGATTTGTAATTGAGAAAATCATCTAAGGAATAAAATGCATTATGAATAAGAAATGTTTTTACTTTGAGTCTGAATGCTTTGTGAGTGGAGTTTTTAATGGATTGTGGAATTTTGTTATAAATTTTACTCCAAAGGTAAGTGGGACTATTTTTATAGAATGCGTGGTTGAATACGGGGATAATTGTGATGAATAATTCAGGATGAGAGTGAGCAAAAGAGGCCGCTGATAGAATTAGTTCAGATATAACAGTTAGAATGTTAAGATTGGTAAAATGGGGCTTGCACGATTTCTTTCTTGATACGCCGGCAATTATTCTGATCGCCCGTTTTTGAATTACAAAAATGCGTTTGGCATGGCTTGAGGAGCCCCAAAATAGAACCGCCTTCACTGTTAGCAAATTATGTTATTTGACGGAGATTTTACGTGAGATTCTCTGTTATATTTGACAGACATACTACATCTTTTGGGAAAACAGACATCTCGGTTTTCCCTATGTAATCTGTTGCCGCTTGACAACAAGTGCCATGAGTCACGCGTTGGCTCGGTGCTCGTTCGTTCGAGGTTGCGTTGGAGGGGTAGGGGGAGAGGAAGCATCTTCACGCCGAGTCACGGTCACGCCATTACCATTGTGCCTTGTGGTAACGCCAGACAAGTCTCGCCGTGTGACTAACCAGTGCAGTGTTTGATCTCTTGAGAAAAGAGCTCAAGAAATCTTCTAGGCCTAGGCCTACTCAACACTTCGTGCCCGTGGTGCTAGACTACCAGCTAGACCTACAATAGGCCTAGGCCTACTACAGACAGGTATGTTGGACAACACGTTGTAAGTTATAGGTTATGTATGCTTCAATAGGGCGTAGGCCTACTTATGGTAGGCATTCGAAAGTAAAAATGCTTTTCTAGATGTACAAATCCCTTAGGCCTACGGTTTAGGCTATATTCTATGCAGGTGCTAGGCCTACCACCGTAGCCTATAGGCTAGGCCCTAGCCTATCTAGGCTAAGCATGGGCTGGGGCTGCGCCTAGGTAGGCCTAGGCCTGTATTTGTTTGTAAGATGTGGCAGCAGGCCAAGGTAGGCCTAGCTCCTTACGGAAGCTTGTGGCCACGTGTTTTTAGATAGGCTATGATAGGCTAGGCCTATACCTAGCCCTAGACCATAACTAAATCATTAGGCCTAGGCCTAGGTCTACCTGAACTGGTTTGAATTTAAGAAATAATCACATTTTGACCAACTTTATATCTGGCTAATGAATAATTGCCTTAGGGAATCAAAATGCGACACAATAATAGGACCTAATTATATTCTTACGTTCGTATGTAAGAATGGCTAGAAATTATTCTTGCAACCAACCCACTTGTCGGTACCGACCGAGCTGAAAAGGCTCCGCAGCTAGATTGCTCACTAGCCAATCGGCAGTCGCTCGTGTATTATTTTTTAAACAAGTCATGTAGGCAGGCCCTAGACAAGCATATTCGTAGGCTTGCATACTATTTTTACCGGGTGTTTCAGTGACTGAGATAAATATTTATTTTCAAATTCGTGTGCCCCCGCAGTTAGCCGCAGTCGATTAAAGGCTGTGGTAGGCCATGGCTCCTGCATTCCAGGTTCAAATCCTGGCTTGTGCATGGATGTAGCGTGGCGTTTTATTGTCTTGATTAGCAACATTTAAAAAATATGAGACGTTAAAGGCCCACTAAACCCTCACATTTCGTTTAAAACGTGGTATTGTAAGCCTAAACTGTAACGGTTAGTGCATGTGTCAAGTTGCCTAGTGTATCAGGGCTCATGAAATCCAAGAAAAAGTGTTTCGCCCCAGGCGTTGTGACGTCGACCAAACGCTGCGCTGCTCGCTGCATATGGAGCATCTTCTGTGTTTCGAGGCCCGCGCAAATATAACTCGTCGTCCAGACCCACCTAATTCAATTGAGCACAAATCAAACATACCACTGAATTTGTCTTACTCCGGTGTAGTGTAACGTGTAAGTGCAAGTGTAGGCCAATTGTAGGCTTTTACACTTGATTTTGCTTCGCGTCACCCAGGATAAGAAAACGCTTTTTATCTACACTTTACACTGAGCTTTACACTGACCTACTTACGTTTTGAGGTGTGCATGCTCACATTATTTCCGTATATATTCCAAAAAAAAACCTAATTTACATTTACTAGCAATTTTAAATGCATTAATTTATTATGAAAGTGATGCGGTTTTACCATCGGTGGAAAAAGAATGCGTTTTTCATGATTAGTGATCCCCTTATTTTGAACTGACACATTTGCTTGGCGCCTTTTAATTACACTTCACTTGCTGCATGAGCCGAAAAGCAGTTGTAGAAAGTGTTACACAAAGTGTAGCACTGAGGTAAAACAAACACCGTACACTTGGCTACACTTAATACCCAAACGCCTTTTAGAGAGATTGAGCCTGCACTAGTGTAAAGTGTAGGTTAGTGTACGTAAAACAAACGAACCTAATAATATCAGTCCGTATACAAACGGCCATAACCAATTAGAATCAGTGGCGTAACTATTGGTCGGTCCACACAAATGTGTTACGGATTTAAGGTTTATGATTTAAGATTCTGTTCTAAGAAACATTCTCTAACTGCTTTGGTAGGATGGCTACAATTGGCCGAATTTATAAAAGGTCACCGCTCATTGGCTGCTCTAAGAATTCCAGGTCCAAAGTTAAAAGCCATATGACTGTATGAAACCGGCATAACGCGAGACATACAAATGAAACAAACAAACACACAAAACAACTGCCGTAAAAGTATAATGGAGACGCCCGCCATACGATCGCTCAATTATTCTATTTGTGTCTTACACCCATTGTTTGGTTCCAGGATGGCTAAGAACGATCCCACTCCGTTGGTTATCACCAAGCCTGGTGTCCAGGCATTCGGTGGAGGTCTGCTTGCTGGATCGAACATTGAACCGTTCTTCCAAGATGAGACCGTCGTTCAGGTGTCTAGCGGCCTTGACCACTCGGCAGTTGTCTGCGAGTCTGGCCGCGTCTACACGTTCTGTGTAACACAAGACACAGAACGGATGTTGAACGAAGGCTCGGTCGCTGAGCCGAGGCTTGTTGACACTCTCAGCAGGATTAGAGTAACCTAGGCTGCTTGTGGAAGTGGATACACCGTGTTCCTCACTGACAAGGGTGAGATGTACTCAAGGGGGTTGAATTTCAAGGGTCAGCTTGGCCTCGGTCACATCCGTAAAACACCCACACCCGTCCTGGTTGAGGGACTACCGCCCATCAAGAAGGTTGCTGCTGGATATCGCCACACGGTGGTTCTTGATCAAAGCGGTGATGTCTGGGTGTGTGGATGCAACGACGAGGGCAAACTAGGACTCGGTCATACAATCCGGCAAACCACCTTCACTCGAGTGCCCAACCTCTCCGAGGCTATCGCTGACATTTCGTGTGGCGAGGACCATCCAGCTCTTGTATCGGCCTCTCGGGTCCTCTTGATGGCTGGGGTGAATTACTTTGGTCAACTTGGGCTTGACGGAGTCGGAAGCATGTCCAGCTTTACACGGGTATCTGGGCCATCAACAGCCGTAGCTGCCGTGTCCTGCGGTCGCCAACACACTGTGGCCCTCGCAGTCAATGGCTTGACCTGGGCCTGGGGTCGCAATAATGCAGGTCAGCTGGGAACCGGTGACACAACCGACAGATCCGCTCCCTCTAGAGTGCTTGGCCTCGAGGGCCAGACTGTCTCCCAGGTTGTCGCTGGATATAACTACACTGCGCTGCTGACACAGCAAGGGGACGTGTTCGTGTGCGGCCGAGGAACAAGCGGTGAACTGGGTCTGGGGAAGAATAACATCTCGGTGGCGACTCGATTGCCAAAGTCACCTTGGCTGATGGTTCAACAGGTGGCTTTTGCTTGGAGCTATTCACTACTGTTGGTCACAACGTCAATCGTCGCACCTTCACCTTCACCGCAGCGCGGGTTAGGAATTGAGAAACAGGCGGGTAAAGACATTGAAGACTGGGAGCAAAGTTTGATACAAACCTTGGAGTGTCCTGTGTGAGTAGTAGCCCCCCGGTTCACGCCGTCGATATTCTAGGAATCCTTCACTGGCCGTGACGGTGATTAGGATTCGAACCCAGGATACCTAACCAACAGAGCCGCCAGGTGTCGAACCCAGTACCCACCCCCAAATGTTAAAACAAAAGATAATATGAGATTTGAAGCCGGCACGACACGATATTGCCAAGGGTCGGGGCACAACTCAGTGCGTGTACCGCGTTCGAAGCTGGGGAGGGGGCATAAACATGAGTCGAACCTGGGGTATGGCAAAATACATGCTTCACACTGGGGCACTGTCTGCATGACCGCATTAGCTCGTACGTCGTGGCAGAGGCCCTACTCAAGAGTGTGTACTGTGTTCGAATGTGGGATATAACATAAAACACACATGCTTCATTACGGACCGTTGCTCTACGACTGTCTGTATCAAGGAATAATGTGTGGACCTCTTATCTACCCCTCCCCTCCCCCTCCCCCGCTGCATCGGACTGTTGCTGTAAGACTGAGTATGTACAATTCCAGGTAATTGATCTATTATGGGTACGAGATAAGGAATGTCTCGCTAATGACTATAAACCGAATGCGACTGACGGATGTAGGAAGCTCTCCCACACGGGGAGTTGATTCAAGAACGTAATGGGCATGCTCATGCACAGACATTCAAGCATACAACAACAACAACAACAACAACAACAACAACAACAACAACAACAACAACAACAACAACAACAACAACAACAACAACAACAACAACAACAACAACAACAACAACAACAACAACAAGACCACGTGTCGGCCGAGGTGTTGACAATGTGTGCAACCACTCGGGCAACCATAATGAAAAATGTAGTAAGGAGGTTTCACGCTAATGACTAGGCTAACTAATAGATCTGAATGAGTGTAATACTCAAGGCGGGAATCGAACTTGGAACGCAGATTTCGTATTCTACTACATTCATAGGGTTGAGGTATTACATATCACGTATATAGGAATATGTGGCGGAGATAGGTTCGAACCCGGTATCATTTGAGATATTGCGTGGGGACACACACAGTACCTGGTGATATGGAGATAGTGAAAGCATAATAGACCGTGACAACACGCAGTAGTGTTTTTGGTTGCTGTAAGACTGACAAGACACCCAGCCTCGGCAGCGGTGTAGCACCTCAGCGCTAGATAAGGAATGTCACGCTAATGACTATGTGGCCTAAAGGCTGGAGGATTCAAGGCGTCGTAATTCCGGGTATTATTCATCGGCTGAGATTGTGTGTCCTAATAGGCGTGCATGAGATTAACACTGCGACGGGAATCGAACCTGGAATGCAGTGGCGTAGAGCAGAAGTCGGGGGCCCCCCAGCGACATTGGCCATTGGACATGGTAGAATCAAGCACGGGGGGTATGGGGGGCGGAGCCTATGAAAAGCGCCGCAGGCGAAAAATTTTGAAAGCACGTTTTTAGAGGGCATTTGGTGCGTTTTAGGAAAAAGTGGTGGGCTGAATGTAATACCGAAACAATGTTGTTTGTGTGCTTCAATTTGTTTTGTCGTCATGTCGAGTTACAATTGACCAGTTTCATCAACAGCGCTGCGGCGAGTTTTGGAAGCTCGCATATGACATAGATAACATTGAAGGCATAGGCGAAAACCCACTTATCTCGCTCTAGCTACGAAAATAATTTTTTTAACGGGAGACTTATTTGAAGGCGTTTATAGGAACTACAATTCTACGTATTTCGAAAGTATTACGAAAAATCTACATGCAGCGATGAGGGAGTTATTGATCGTAAATGATCTTCTTGCGTGTGGCTGCTGCGCGAATCTCGCCTCTAAGGCGTGACCTTCTGTCGTATACGCAGGCTGAGCCTTCGCTGGTGTGCGTAAGGTCGACTAGCGAGATTTGAGTGAGATGCACATTTCAAACGAACAAGCCGCGCCAAGAAACCGTTGTACAACTAGCAAATATGAAAATAGAACCACGCTCATTGGATCTGACAGATCGGCGCGTCAAGTTGACTTAAATGTGCAATATTAGGTTCGGGATTTGTAAATCATATACAAAGGAAGTTTAATTATTTATTATTTTTAAACTTCTCACAAACGTCTGGCAGGCTATGTATACAGCATTTGTAAAAAAATGAATTATACAAATAAGTGATAAACATATCGAGGCGGAATGTTAAATTCAGTGCTATATTACCAGTTTGTCATATTAAGAAATCAACCGTAAGAAAAAAATACACTTGCTTGGTGATGTACACTATTCGCCGATCTATCAGATCCAATGAGCGTGTTGATAGGTTCTATTTTCATATTTGCTAGTTGTACAACGGTTTCTTGGCGCGGCTTGTTCGTTTGAAATGTGCATCTCACTCAAATCTCGCTAGTCGACCTAACGCACACAAGCGACGGCTCAGCCTGCGTATACGACAGAAGGTCACGCCTTAGAGGCGAGATTCGCGCAGCAGCCACACGCAAGAAGATCATTTACGATCAATAACTCCCTCATTGCTGCATGTAGATTTTTCGTAATACTTTCAAAATACGTAGAATTGTAATTTCCATAAACGCTTTCAAATAAGTCTCCCGCTAAAAAAATTCTTTTCGTAGCTAGAGCGAGATAAGTGGTTTTTCGCCTATGTCTTCAATGTTAACTATGTCATATGCGAGCTTCCAAAACTCGCCGCAGCGCTGTTAAGGAAACTGGTCAATTCACAGCATACATGGCAACATATTAACGTTTGATCTTATTTTCAACCCCCCCCCCCCCCCCCCCCATATCCACCACTTCCACGCGTCGTAATAATAATGTGTACATTTATCTACTAAAACCATAATAACATATTATTATATCATCAACAACAACAACAACAATTATGATACATTTTGAGTATTGATAAATCAAATAACCTACGTTTTGATCCTTTAACTGCAATTCTGGAACGTTTCCTAGCCGTTTAGGCTTTTAGTGTATTATTGTCTGGCAGATCGAGCTTTTCGGCGTGCGTTAGCGTCCGCGAACTCGTCGAAAAATGTATCTATATTTAACGTTCGTGTTCTTTCACCCTCGATACTGAGCAATGCCAAACCACTGAGTCGATTCTCACTCATTGAGCTTCGAAAATAGTTTTTAATTAATTTTAATTTAGAAAAAGATCTTTCGGCACCCGCTGCCGTCACGGGCACTTTTATAAGTTCTACCACTCATTGTAAATAATATATATATTAACAAATAACATAGTAACAGAATAATAAAATAGAAACACCTAACATAACACTTCGTGACTCCATACAGAAGAGAACATTCAACACATATTCACAAAACTACTACGATTTTCACTCAATTCACAATAAGAATGTAAACTTTGCGCACTGTTATCAACACATCCGATCCAGCACCATATTTGACACCACTTTATTAATCGTATCACCTACAGTCTCACTCACACGCTGAGATATGCCTCTATCAGTGAGGGAGTCCGAGAGAAAACTGACCTCTGAAATAATTTTGTGTAAAGGGTGGAAACTAGCTACAAAACAAAGTTTATTGTTGGTGGGGGTAAGGGTAAAATTTAAGGTTCATTGGCATTGTCGGTGACATCAGACTGTTAGTTTTACAACACAAGTGCATTTCGCTAACCCATACATCCGGTATAAAATCGTGAACGATCCCAAAAATTTAGAATTTGAGAGCAAGACTGGCCCCGTCCCGTTCTCGAATGTTTACACTTTACAGTCATTGCTGTCATATTTATTGCACCGTGCAATTTAGGGAGCACACCGCCCGTAGTGGTTAAAGACAGACCATTCAACATGTTGGAACTAGATATTAATTTTATTCATAAGCACGTATTTCGCATACAAACCAACACAGACCAAATGCCAAATGGCAACCCACTACCGATCCCCTCACAATCACCCTTTTTGCTGCAGCCATCCTTTTATGACTTGGCTCGCTATAGCGTCTAAATATTTCGCTGTCAAAAAAGGAATTGTTGGTTGTCTAGAGAATTCAATGGTGTCTTGTCTTCTTTATAATGAATATGATATTCAAATTGACAGTTGTGTGAATATTCTTGAGACCTGTGACTGATTTCCTGGTTGATACAACATTTCCCGTATTTTTTATTTTTTTTGGGGGGGGGGGGGGGGCGGGCTCGAGTTTTGTAATTTTATTTAAAATACATTTTAATTGATTTGTTGTCTTATTTGAAATTTTCATAATATACGATCTATATCATCGGGGGCCCCCGCGAAGCGGGGGCCCCCCCGCCTTGCGGGGTTTGCGGGGCCTTCCGCTACGCCACTGCTGGAATGTATATAGTGTGTAAATATTCTACTTCATTCCCCCAACCTCAGCTCGCTTAGGGCTGTCATGAGGTATTACGTTAGGCTACCTATAGGAATGTGAATGTACTAGGTTCGAACCTGGTACCAATGAAATGTGCCAGGGTATGTCAAGATTATGTATATCATGATGTTTATGAAGCATGGCTGGACTAGTGGTTCCTAAATGTGTTGTACAAGTTTTGAATACGATTTATACATGAGTGTTTGTGGATGTCAATGCGACTCCTCGGTAAGTAAAATGTACAGTTTTTTCTTGTAGGTCTCGAGGGTACGTTGTAGATAATATGTTCTATGAGGTTGGTATCTGTTCCGCTGTTTACGATTTTGTGGAGAAATACCAAGTCGGAAAACTTACGTCTGTCACTTAATTTTACAAGATTAATTTCAGGACACAAAGAGGCGTAGTTAATTCTATGATACGTTTCGTCCTTTTTAAAACATATTAATTTAATAAAACGCTGCTGGACACGCTCTAGGTTTGCCATGGCTGTCACATGGTGTGGGTTGTAGATTACGCTTGCGTAATCCACCTGCGGTCTTACCAAAGAAACATACAGTTGCCTTATTTTGGAAATTGTTAGTTGCCCCTGTTGCAGAACGCCCCTCGATTGAGGCATTACAGAAACTTGCGTAGATGAATGTGATTCGAACTCGATATCAATCACGTGTGGTGGGTAGACAACATATTCCGATGTGTAACTAATGACAAGCGGTCTCAAATCTTCGTGGAAATAATTCTAATGATTCAAAATCCTCTTATCTCACCCCCTCCCCTCCCCCCACCAACGCTCCACAGCGTCCAGTCGCTAAACATGCGAGATGGGTTCGAACCCGGTACTACATGGCATGTTTCGGGTCCGACTCAAGAGTGTGTACTGTGTTCGAATCTGGGCTAGAGCATAAAACATGCTTCACACTGGGGCACTGCCCGCACGACAGCATTAGCTCCGTGGCAGAGATGTTGACAATGTGTACTCTCGGCCGATTGTTAGAATCGGTGTGCTCACATGACGAGATGAAGAATCTCGCACTAATGACCATAGCCAAATTAAATAAGGAATATGAATGAGATAGGTTCGGGTCCGATACAGTGAAGTGACGACATCATGTGTCACGTGGGGAGGGGGGACACAACAGACGGCTACACGCGCTATTGTTATTGTGGGGATATTTGAGCAAATATGGAGGGAAGGATAAATTACAAAAACTGTTTTTAAAAAACCATAAAAACTTTAATGAATGTTATATAAATCATATACATGGTATACTTGAAAAAAACACACCAATAAAAAAAAAACATAAGTAATAAATGTTGCAAATAATAATAAAATAATAATAAACCTTTCAAAACAAAAAAACTATGGTGTATAACCTACGTTGGTCGGTGATCGTTGGACTGGACTGTTGTTGCATCACTAGACACAGTTGCCATGATGGTGGTAAACAAAACAATAAACAAAAGTAACAATACTTCACTGTGTAACACGTTAGTTTCCCCTGTATCGCTGAAACCTGTGACTAAAAGCAAAGGCCCTAGTTTGTTTTCATTGCTAAAGTTGCGGGTTCAAGGTCCGAACAAATCATTTCTTTCTGTTCATACTACTAAACATAATAATAATAATCATCATCATCATCATAATGCCACACATGGCACTCAATACGACGGCACGTAAATACTGCAGCTACTTCTCGCCATCACCTCCATGCCACCACACACGGCACTCAATGCGACGACACGTAAATACTGCAACTACTTCTCGCAATCACCTCCATGCCACCACACACGGCACTCAATGCGACGACACGTACATACTGCAACTACTTCTCGCCATCACCTCCATGCCACCACACACGGCACTCAATGCGACGACACGTACATACTGCAACTACTTCTCGCAATCACCTCCATGCCACCACACACGGCACTCAATGCGACGACACGTACATACTGCAACTACTTCTCGCAATCACCTCCATGCCACCACACATGGCACTCAATGCGACGACACGTACATACTGCAACTACTTCTCGCAATCACCTCCATGCCACCACACACGGCACTCAATGCGACGACACGTACATACTGCAACTACTTCTCGCAATCACCTCCATGCCACCACACATGGCACTCAATGCGACGACACGTACATACTGCAACTACTTCTCGCAATCACCTCCATGCAACACAAGGCACTCAGTGCGACGACACGTAAATACTGCAACTACTTCTCGCAATTACCTCCATGCCACCACACACGGCACTCAATGCGACGACACGTAAATACTGCAACTACTTCTCGCAATCACCTCCATGCCACACAAGGCACTCAATGCGACGACACGTAAATACTGCAACTACTTCTCGCAATTACCTCCATGCCACCACACATGGCACTCAATGCGACGACATGTAAATACTGCAACTACTTCTCGCAATCACCTCCATGCCACCACACACGGCACTCAATGCGACGACACGTACATACTGCAACTACTTCTCGCAATCACCTCCATGCCACCACACATGGCACTCAATGCGACGACACGTACATACTGCAACTACTTCTCGCAATCACCTCCATGCAACACAAGGCACTCAGTGCGACGACACGTAAATACTGCAACTACTTCTCGCAATTACCTCCATGCCACCAAACACGGCACTCAATGCGACGACACGTAAATACTGCAACTACTTCTCGCAATCACCTCCATGCCACACAAGGCACTCAATGCGACGACACGTAAATACTGCAACTACTTCTCGCAATTACCTCCATGCCACCACACATGGCACTCAATGCGACGACATGTAAATACTGCAACTACTTCTCGCAATCACCTCCATGCCACCACACATGGCACTCAATGCGACGACACGTAAATACTGCAACTACTTCTCGCAATCACCTCCATGCAACACAAGGCACTCAATGCGACGACACGTAAATACTGCAACTACTTCTCGCAATCACCTCCATGCCACACAAGGCACTCAATGCGACGACACGTACATACTGCAACTACTTCTCGCAATTACCTCCATGCCACCACACATGGCACTCAATGCGACGACACGTACATACTGCAACTACTTCTCGCAATCACCTCCATGCCACACAAGGCACTCAATGCGACGACACGTACATACTGCAACTACTTCTCGCAATCACCTCCATGCCACCACACATGGCACTCAATGCGACGACATGTAAATACTGCAACTACTTCTCGCAATTACCTCCATGCCACCACACATGGCACTCAATGCGACGACACGTACATACTGCAGCAACTTCTCGCAATCACCTCCATGCCACCACACACGGCACTCAATGCACGACACGTACATACTGCAACTACTTCTCGCCATCACCTCCATGCAACACAAGGCACTCAGTGCGACGACACGTACATACTGCAACTACTTCTCGCCATCACCTCCATGCCACCACACATGGCACTCAATGCGACGACACGTACATACTGCAACTACTTCTCGCAATCACCTCCATGCCACACAAGGCACTCAATGCGACGACACGTAAATACTGCAACTACTTCTCGCAATTACCTCCATGCCACCACACACGGCACTCAATGCAACGGCACGTACATACTGCAACTACTTCTCGCCATCACCTCCATGCCACCACACATGGCACTCAATGCGACGACACGTACATACTGCAACTACTTCTCGCAATCACCTCCATGCCACACAAGGCACTCAATGCGACGACACGTAAATACTGCAACTACTTCTCGTAATCACCTCCATGCCACCACACACGGCACTCAATGCGACGGCACGTACATACTGCAACTACTTCTCGCAATCACCTCCATGCCACCACACACGGCACTCAATGCGACGGCACGTACATACTGCAACTACTTCTCGCAATCACCTCCATGCCACCACACATGGCACTCAATGCGACGACATGTAAATACTGCAACTACTTCTCGCAATTACCTCCATGCCACCACACACGGCACTCAATGCAACGACACGTACATACTGCAGCAACTTCTCGCAATCACCTCCATGCCACCACACACGGCACTCAATGCGACGACACGTACATACTGCAACTACTTCTCGCAATTACCTCCATGCCACCACACATGGCACTCAATGCGACGACACGTACATACTGCAGCAACTTCTCGCAATCACCTCCATGCCACCACACATGGCACTCAATGCGACGACACGTAAATACTGCAACTACTTCTCGCAATCACCTCCATGCCACCACACATGGCACTCAATGCGACGACACGTAAATACTGCAGCAACTTCTCGCAATCACCTCCATGCCACCACACATGGCACTCAATGCGACGACACGTACATACTGCAGCAACTTCTCGCAATCACCTCCATGCCACCACACATGGCACTCAATGCGACGACACGTAAATACTGCAACTACTTCTCGCAATCACCTCCATGCCACACAAGGCACTCAATGCGACGACACGTAAATACTGCAACTACTTCTCGCAATCACCTCCATGCCACCACACACGGCACTCAATGCGACGACACGTACATACTGCAACTACTTCTCGCAATCACCTCCATGCCACCACACACGGCACTCAATGCGACGACACGTAAATACTGCAACTACTTCTCGCAATCACCTCCATGCCACACAAGGCACTCAATGCGACGACACGTAAATACTGCAACTACTTCTCGCAATCACCTCCATGCCACACAAGGCACTCAATGCGACGACACGTAAATACTGCAACTACTTCTCGCAATAACCTCCATGCCACCACACACGGCACTCAATGCGACGACACGTACATACTGCAACTACTTCTCGCAATCACCTCCATGCCACCACACACGGCACTCAATGCGACGACACGTAAATACTGCAACTACTTCTCGCAATCACCTCCATGCCACCACACATGGCACTCAATGCGACGACACGTAAATACTGCAACTACTTCTCGCAATCACCTCCATGCCACACAAGGCACTCAATGCGACGACACGTAAATACTGCAACTACTTCTCGCAATCACCTCCATGCCACCACACACGGCACTCAATGCGACGACACGTACATACTGCAACTACTTCTCGCAATCACCTCCATGCCACCACACACGGCACTCAATGCGACGACACGTACATACTGCAACTACTTCTCGCAATCACCTCCATGCCACCACACACGGCACTCAATGCGACGACACGTACATACTGCAACTACTTCTCGCAATCACCTCCATGCCACCACACACGGCACTCAATGCGACGGCACGTACATACTGCAACTACTTCTCGCCATCACCTCCATGCCACCACACATGGCACTCAATGCGACGACACGTACATACTGCAACTACTTCTCGCAATCACCTCCATGCCACACAAGGCACTCAATGCGACGACACGTAAATACTGCAACTACTTCTCGCAATCACCTCCATGCCACCACACACGGCACTCAATGCGACGGCACGTACATACTGCAACAACTTCTCGCAATCACCTCCATGCCACCACACACGGCACTCAATGCGACGGCACGTACATACTGCAACTACTTCTCGCCATCACCTCCATGCCACCACACACGGCACTCAATGCGACGGCACGTACATACTGCAACTACTTCTCGCAATCACCTCCATGCCACCACACACGGCACTCAGTGCGACGACACGTACATACTGCAACTACTTCTCGCCATCACCTCCATGCCACCACACATGGCACTCAATGCGACGACACGTACATACTGCAACTACTTCTCGCAATCACCTCCATGCCACACAAGGCACTCAATGCGACGACACGTAAATACTGCAACTACTTCTCGCAATTACCTCCATGCCACCACACACGGCACTCAATGCAACGGCACGTACATACTGCAACTACTTCTCGCCATCACCTCCATGCCACCACACATGGCACTCAATGCGACGACACGTACATACTGCAACTACTTCTCGCAATCACCTCCATGCCACACAAGGCACTCAATGCGACGACACGTAAATACTGCAACTACTTCTCGCAATCACCTCCATGCCACCACACACGGCACTCAATGCGACGACACGTACATACTGCAACTACTTCTCGCAATCACCTCCATGCCACCACACATGGCACTCAATGCGACGACACGTACATACTGCAGCAACTTCTCGCAATCACCTCCATGCCACCACACATGGCACTCAATGCGACGACATGTAAATACTGCAACTACTTCTCGCAATCACCTCCATGCCACCAAACACGGCACTCAATGCGACGACACGTACATACTGCAACTACTTCTCGCAATCACCTCCATGCCACCACACATGGCACTCAATGCGGCGACACGTACATACTGCAGCAACTTCTCGCAATCACCTCCATGCCACCACACAAGGCACTCAATGCGACGGCACGTACATACTGCAACTACTTCTCGCAATCACCTCCATGCCACCACACATGGCACTCAATGCGACGACATGTAAATACTGCAACTACTTCTCGCAATTACCTCCATGCCACCACACACGGCACTCAATGCAACGACACGTACATACTGCAGCAACTTCTCGCAATCACCTCCATGCCACCACACACGGCACTCAATGCGACGACACGTACATACTGCAACTACTTCTCGCAATCACCTCCATGCCACCACACATGGCACTCAATGCGACGACACGTACATACTGCAGCAACTTCTCGCAATCACCTCCATGCCACCACACATGGCACTCAATGCGACGACACGTAAATACTGCAACTACTTCTCGCAATCACCTCCATGCCACCACACATGGCACTCAATGCGACGACACGTAAATACTGCAACTACTTCTCGCAATCACCTCCATGCCACACAAGGCACTCAATGCGACGACACGTAAATACTGCAACTACTTCTCGCAATCACCTCCATGCCACCACACACGGCACTCAATGCGACGACACGTACATACTGAAACTACTTCTCGCAATCACCTCCATGCCACCACACACGGCACTCAATGCGACGACACGTAAATACTGCAACTACTTCTCGCAATCACCTCCATGCCACACAAGGCACTCAATGCGACGACACGTAAATACTGCAACTACTTCTCGCAATCACCTCCATGCCACACAAGGCACTCAATGCGACGACACGTAAATACTGCAACTACTTCTCGCAATCACCTCCATGCCACCACACACGGCACTCAATGCGACGACACGTAAATACTGCAACTACTTCTCGCAATCACCTCCATGCCACCACACACGGCACTCAATGCGACGACACGTACATACTGCAACTACTTCTCGCAATCACCTCCATGCCACCACACACGGCACTCAATGCAACGACACGTACATACTGCAGCAACTTCTCGCAATCACCTCCATGCCACCACACACGGCACTCAATGCGACGACACGTACATACTGCAACTACTTCTCGCAATCACCTCCATGCCACCACACATGGCACTCAATGCGACGACACGTACATACTGCAGCAACTTCTCGCAATCACCTCCATGCCACCACACATGGCACTCAATGCGACGACACGTAAATACTGCAACTACTTCTCGCAATCACCTCCATGCCACCACACATGGCACTCAATGCGACGACACGTAAATACTGCAGCAACTTCTCGCAATCACCTCCATGCCACCACACATGGCACTCAATGCGACGACACGTACATACTGCAACTACTTCTCGCAATCACCTCCATGCCACCACACACGGCACTCAATGCGACGACACGTAAATACTGCAACTACTTCTCGCAATCACCTCCATGCCACACAAGGCACTCAATGCGACGACACGTAAATACTGCAACTACTTCTCGCAATCACCTCCATGCCACACAAGGCACTCAATGCGACGACACGTAAATACTGCAACTACTTCTCGCAATCACCTCCATGCCACCACACACGGCACTCAATGCGACGACACGTAAATACTGCAACTACTTCTCGCAATCACCTCCATGCCACCACACACGGCACTCAATGCGACGACACGTACATACTGCAACTACTTCTCGCAATCACCTCCATGCCACCACACACGGCACTCAATGCGACGACACGTACATACTGCAACTACTTCTCGCAATCACCTCCATGCCACCACACATGGCACTCAATGCGACGACACGTAAATACTGCAACGTCTTCTCGCAATCACCTCCATGCCACCACACACGGCACTCAATGCGACGACACGTACATACTGCAACTACTTCTCGCAATCACCTCCATGCCACCACACATGGCTCTCAATGCGACGACACGTAAATACTGCAACTACTTCTCGCAATCACCTCCATGCCACCACACATGGCACTCAATGCGACGACACGTAAATAATGCAACTACTTCTCGCAATCACCTCCATGCCACCACACACGGCACTCAATGCGACGACACGTACATACTGCAACTACTTCTCGCAATCACCTCAATGCCACCACACATGGCACTCAATGCGACGACACGTACATACTGCAACTACTTCTCACAATCACCTCCATGCCACCACACACGGCACTCAATGCGACGACACGTACATACTGCAACTACTTCTCGCAATCACCTCCATGCCACCACACATGGCACTCAATGCGACGACACGTACATACTGCAACTACTTCTCGCAATCACCTCCATGCCACCACACATGGCACTCAATGCGACGACACGTAAATACTGCAACTACTTCTCGCAATCACCTCCATGCCACCACACATGGCACTCAATGCGACGGCACGTACATACTGCAACTACTTCTCGCAATCACCTCCATGCCACCACACATGGCACTCAATGCGACGACACGTACATACTGCAACTACTTCTCGCAATCACCTCCATGCCACCACACACGGCACTCAATGCGACGACACGTACATACTGCAACTACTTCTCGCAATCACCTCCATGCCACACAAGGCACTCAGTGCGACGACACGTACATACTGCAACTACTTCTCGCCATCACCTCCATGCCACCACACATGGCACTCAATGCGACGACACGTAAATACTGCAACTACTTCTCGCAATCACCTCCATGCCACCACACATGGCACTCAATGCGACGACACGTACATACTGCAACTACTTCTCGCAATCACCTCCATGCAACACAAGGCACTCAGTGCGACGACACGTACATACTGCAACTACTTCTCGCCATCACCTCCATGCCACCACACATGGCACTCAATGCGACGACACGTAAATACTGCAGCAACTTCTCGCAATCACCTCCATGCCACCACACATGGCACTCAATGCGACGACACGTAAATACTGCAACTACTTCTCGCAATCACCTCCATGCCACCACACATGGCACTCAATGCGACGACACGTAAATACTGCAACTACTTCTCGCAATCACCTCCATGCCACCACACATGGCACTCAATGCGACGACACGTAAATAATGCAACTACTTCTCGCAATCACCTCCATGCCACCACACATGGCACTCAATGCGACGACACGTACATACTGCAACTACTTCTCGCAATCACCTCCATGCCACCACACACGGCACTCAATGCGACGACACGTAAATACTGCAACTACTTCTCGCAATCACCTCCATGCCACCACACACGGCACTTAATGCGACGACACGTACATACTGCAACTACATCTCGCAATCACCTCCATGCCACCACACACGGCACTCAATGCGACGACACGTAAATACTGCAACTACTTCTCGCAATCACCTCCATGCAACACAAGGCACTGGATGTGACGACACGTACATACTGCAGCTACTTCTCGCCACCAACTCCATGCCACACAAGGCACTCAATGCGACGACACGTAAATACTGCAACTACTTCTCGCAATCACCTCCATGCAACACAAGGCACTCAATGCGACGACACGTACATACTGCAACTACTTCTCGCAATCACCTCCATGCCACCACACACGGCACTCAATGCGACGACACGTAAATAATGCAACTACTTCTCGCAATCACCTCCATGCCACCACACACGGCACTCAATGCGACTACACGTTCATACTGCAACTACATCTCGCAATCACCTCCATGCCACCACACATGGCACTCAATGCGACGACACGTAAATACTGCAACTACATCTCGCAATCACCTCCATGCCACCACTCATGGCACTCAATGCGACGACACGTAAATACTGCAACTACTTCTCGCAATCACCTCCATGCCACCACACATGGCACTCAATGCGACGACACGTAAATACTGCAACTACTTCTCGCAATCACCTCCATGCCACCACACATGGCACTCAATGCGACGACACGTAAATACTGCAGCAACTTCTCGCAATCACCTCCATGCCACCACACATGGCACTCAATGCGACGACACGTAAATACTGCAGCAACTTCTCGCAATCACCTCCATGCCACCACACATGGCACTCAATGCGACGACACGTAAATACTGCAACTACATCTCGCAATCACCTCCATGCCACCACACATGGCACTCAATGCGACGACACGTAAATACTGCAACTACTTCTCGCAATCACCTCCATGCCACCACACATGGCACTCAATGCGACGACACGTAAATACTGCAACTACTTCTCGCAATCACCTCCATGCCACCACACATGGCACTCAATGCGACGACACGTAAATACTGCAACTACTTCTCGCAATCACCTCCATGCCACCACACACGGCACTCAATGCGACGACACGTAAATACTGCAGCAACTTCTCGCAATCACCTCCATGCCACCACACATGGCACTCAATAAGACGACACGTAAATACTGCAACTACTTCTCGCCATCACCTCCATGCCACCACACATGGCACTCAATGCGACGACACGTAAATACTGCAGCAACTTCTCGCAATCACCTCCATGCCACCACACATGGCACTCAATGCGACGACACGTACATACTGCAGCAACTTCTCGCCACCAACTCCATGCCACACAAGGCACTCAATGCGACGACACGTAAATACTGCAGCAACTTCTCGCAATCACCTCCATGCCACCACACATGGCACTCAATGCGACGACACGTAAATACTGCAACTACTTCTCGCAATCACCTCCATGCCACCACACATGGCACTCAATGCGACGACACGTACATACTGCAGCAACTTCTCGCCATCACCTCCATGCCACACAAGGCACTCAATGCGACGACACGTAAATACTGCAGCAACTTCTCGCAATCACCTCCATGCCACCACACACGGCACTCAATGCGACGACACGTACATACTGCAGCAACTTCTCGCCACCAACTCCATGCCACACAAGGCACTGAATGCGACGACACATAAATACTGCAGCTACTTCTTACCCCCACTTCTATGCCCCACAAGGCACTCGATGCGAACGTGCAACTAAGATGATGATAATGATAATATTTGGGGTTTTACGTCCCCTATTTTTGCAACGAGGCTAATCGAGACTGAGTAAGTGATTATGAGGATGAAGACAAACCACTTATTCCATTTACCATAAACAAGTACATATGTCGGGAATGCCACACACGACACTGGATGTGACGACACGTTAATACTGCAGCTACTTCTCGCCATCACCTCCATGCCACACAAGGCACTGGATGTGACGACACGTTAATACTGCAGCTACTTCTCGCCATCACCTCCATGCCACACAAGGCACTGGATGTGACGACACGTAAATACTGCAGCTTCTTCTTACCACCACTTCCATGCAACACAAGGCACTGAATGCGACGACACGCAAATACTACAGCTACCTCTTACCACCACTTCCATGCAACACAAGGCACTCAATACGACGACACGCAAATACTACAGCTACCTCTTACCACCACTTCCATGCAACACAAGGCACTCAATACGACGACACGCAAATACTACAGCTACCTCTTACCACCACTTCCATGCAACAAAAGACACTGAATACGATGACACGTAAATACTACAGCTACTTCTTACCACCACTTCCATGCAACACAACTCAGGCAGTGTTGTGACTAGATAATTTATTTTTTATCTAGATAAAGATAAAGATAATTCCCCAAAAAATTATCTAGATAAGATAAAAGATAAAGTGTAAAAAAATTATCTAGATAATAGATAAAAGATTAATTAATTATCTAGATAATTTTGAAAAGATAAAAGATAATAATGATATTATTGAGTTATTGACATGTTTCTTAAAAAGCAATATTTACTTATTTTGTTTCCATATCTATCATAATGTGGATGGATTTTAATAACAAAACTTTAATAACAAATTGCCGCCATTTTCAAAAAAGGGGAAAACCAGTAGAAGTATTTTTCATTTTGAAAAATGGTATATTTTATTATTATTTTGTATCTATATTATGGTTGAACATTTTATCTATTTTTTTTATCTAAAAGCTTAAAATTTTAGATAAGATAATCTGTATTTTTATCTAGATAAAAGATAAAGATAACACCAACAAATTTAGCTAGATAAAGATAATAGATAACGGATTTTATCTAGATACATTATCTAGATAATTTTATCTAGATAAGTCACAACACTGAACACAAGGCACTGAATGCGATGACACGTAAATACTACAGCTACTTCTTACCACCACTTCCATGCAACACAAGGCACTGAATGCGATGACACGTAAATACTACAGCTACTTCTTACCACCACTTCCATGCCCCACAAGGCACTCAATGCGAACGTGTAAAGATGATGATAATGATAATATTTGGGGTTTTACGTCCCATATTTTTACAACGAGGCTAATCGAGACTGAGTGGAGTGGGTGATTATGAGGATGAAGACACACCACCACGTATTCCATTTTCCATAAACAAGTACATGTCGGGATCTGTGAATAGCTCCAATTCAACATTTGTCATCTTTAGACAGCTTTCCCAGGCTAAACCAGGTGCAGTATACATATGCGCTACATCGAGACTATAGTTTGCTAGGCATAACATTCTTCTCGCCCAGATTCGAACGCAGTACACACTCTTGAGTCCGACTCGAAACCCCTTTGACAATATCATACCATGTAGTACCGGGTTCGAGCCCGAGTACGGAATGCCTGCTGCGCATGCCCGCGTGCGAGCTGGGGGGACACGGCGCGGTCTGTCCCCGCCGCGACTACGACTGTCCCCTGGCGTGAGGCGGTTGGAGGGGCCGGCCCGAAGCGATGCTGGGCCACGCCCTCTCGGCCCACGCGGACCGGACGTGGCCCGACCTGCCACGCACGTTTGTGCAGCGGCGCGGACTCTTGCTCACGGACGTGCTCGCGGCGCACGGCAGTGTTCACGCTACATCGCGGGTACGACGGGGAGGGGCGCACGTTCCGGGCGGCCGTCAGGTACGTGGGCGCGCCCGAGGACAGGCACGCGTTCAGGTTCGAGCTCACTCTCCTAGTCGAAGACATGCGCCTTACTTACCGCAGGAAGCTGTGTTCCGACCAACTATACATGCTCTAAGGTTCCGACATCGAGAGCGTCGAGGACATGTTTCGTTCATCCAACTGTGTGACCGTGAAGGGTGAATATCTCGATGGATTTCTACAAAATGGCGATTTGACGTGCCGGGCGGCCATCTTGAAACTGTGATCCAGTCGGTAGGTGGAAAATATTGAATTTATTCTTATACAGCTTCTACACGCTATATTTCAGCGGCTGCTTTAAATAGGTGTCTTTTTTAAATGGCCATTTAAATAGCAATTGTGTACGTGCCATTTAATGTAGTATACGCGGAACATTTAATTAATAATTATAGACATAAATTAAAGGTATATTTAAGTATAGCATGTAGTTGGCGTATTAGCACTCGATAGTTCTTATGGATCAACAGAGCAGCGTCAACATGACAGACAATGTCGCTGACAATACGAGTTACGTCTACGAATAGTATTTATTATATAGACTATATTTTGAACTTAATTTGTTGGTTTCAAAGTCTGGTTTAAGTCAAGTTGTGGTTTTTATTGGACTTCTTCTCTGAATAGACATCACGATCAATTATGTCTTTTGTAATGTTTCATTGCCCATATATAGACATTTAAAACATGTGAACACATCTTGACACATCAACACTCCTTCTTCAAAAAAACCTCTTATAGTCAGCTTGGTGTAAAAGACGAGAACGCTGGGCCGGGATTCACAAAGATATCTAACTGTAAGTTTGTAATAGGTTCCGTAGATGGAAATGGGTTTCTTGCAAAAACTACTAATTAAAGACAGCAATTCCCAAATCACACGAATGTAGCTTTATTGTTAAGAGCGAAGGATACCTCTACGTCAAAAACCGCAGAAAATTTTCAAGTTTTAATTATATCTCAAGATAGGAACACAACATCAAAAATCTGAGACTGACGGTCAGCTATGCACTTTTGTGGTCTCACTCGGCCGGACCAGCCGAGAGTAGGCTCAAAAAATTCGTAATTTTTACCTGATTACAGCAAAGGCAATCCGGAAAACGAAATCGGTAGCTTTCACTTTTTATAGCCAAAATTATCAGACGTGAATGCGCTTCGATATCATATGTACTGCACTCGGGGAGGTGCCGTCGACCCAGAAACCTTACCTCCATGTCGCTCAACACTCCGGTTGCACATTGACAGATCGAACTACCAAGCAGCTATCTGGAAAACATCTCTCCTCCAATTCCAAAGTATCCCACTCCCATTCGACCATGGCTGGTGCCTGGAAGATGGTTCTATTGCTATCCAATGGCTTGCAACGAAACCAGCCCCAGAAGAAGTATTAGAATTAATATCATGCAAATGCAAGTACTGTTCTACAGCTAAGTGTCAGTGCAAGGAGCTAAAGCTTAGATGTACAGACTTGTGTTCCTGTCAAGAGCAATGCAAAGAGGTGGAAGAAGATACCTTGCTACCACTAATAGAGGAAAGCTATTGCAGTGAGGACAGTGACTGACCTGGATGTCTGAGGTATGTAGGCTATTACTAAGCCCTCATTATATACGTCTTAATATTTTAAAATCAAAATATAATTTTCGCGTTACCGATGCGACTATATATGTGAACGTGTTTCTGTTTTAGTGGCACGCTGGCAGCCGCTCGAGAATAGAAAAAAAAGGTCTCGTGCCGAACAATACCCTTTTGTTTCAAACACTTTATACAACGAAATATTTCAATTCATATCGATGTTCATAAATATGTAATCTAATCGCTATTCTGATCATGTACCTTTTTGAGTTTTTTCTGTATCTATATTTTAAGTTATTTCATTAGTGCTTAGAATTATAGAAGATTAGTGGCTTAAAATCTGTTTGCAAGCAACACATTATTATTATTATTATTATTATTATTATTATTATTATTATTATTATTATTATTATTATTATTATTATTATTATTATCATTATTATTATTATTATTATTATTATTATTATTATTATTATTATTATTATTATTATTATTATTATTATTATTATTATTACTATTATTATTATTATTATTATTATAATTATTATTATTATTATTATTATTATTATTATTATTATTATTATTATTATTATTATTATTATTATCATAATTATTATTATCATTATCATTATCATTATCATTTTCATTATCATTATCATTATCATTATCACTATCATTATCATTATCATTATTATTATCATTATCATTATCATCATTATTATCATCATTATCATTATCATTATTATCATTATCATTATTATTATCATTATTATTATCATCATTATCATTATTATTATCATCATCATTATTACTATCATCATCATTATCATCATCATTATCATTATTATTATCATTATTATTATTATCATTAGTATTATTATCATTATTATTATTATCATTAGTATTATTATCATTATTATTATTATCATCATTATCATCATTATTACTATCATCATCATTATCATCATCATTATCATTATTATTATCATTATTATTATCATTATTAGTATCATTATCATTATTATTATTATTATCATTATTATTATTATTATTACTATTATTATTATTATTATTATTATTATTATTATTATTATTATTATTATTATTATTATTATTATTATTATTATTATTATTATTATTATTATTATTATAATTACTGTTGTTGTTATTGTTGTTTTTGTAATTTTATATTTTAGTTTATAAATTTGTCATTACCCACTAACTTTATGCGATACTTTCGAATGACACAATAATGTATTCTTTGTTTATTTCACTTTAAAATACAGCTGGAGAAAAAAGTAAAAAAGTTTTATGATTAGCGTAACAAGAATATTCAAGACTTGCCATGCTCATAATGGGTTTGTAAAAAAAAAGAAATAATATGATAATTCCATGTACTGATGGTCACTTTTCTTGGCGAGAGATAATTAGGGTCGACCCTTCGAGAAAGACCCTGAGGTCCGGTCGCCGCTATTGTCAAGCGGGTGGCTTTAGTCGCCATCTGTTCCAGCGGTGACGAGTGGGGGTAAAAGAGGGGTAAAATTTCCCCTCATTTGGACTAATCTTTTGCTGTCCTCGACCGTAGTTTGTAAGTGCTTTAAATTTAAACATCATCTCACATGTGTGTTTTAGTTGTATTTACATTAGTGCTCCATTTAATTGTATAATAATGTATAAAATCATGAGCTATCATCTACATAACTACATGTGACGGCCTGCTTGATGCTTCGCAGGTTTACAATGACTTTTTTTTAACAAGTTTACATATACATGGCAAAAAATGTATATGCCGAACATGCACCTAATAAATAATAATATTATAGATTTATTGTTATTATAGATAATATTTTAATCACACAACAAACCGTCTAGAATTTACGGAGTTGGAACACATGCCTTCAATATGTATTTTTCCCTTGTATTTGATCTTTTATAAATAACTGGAGACAATATTGTGATGTTTTTCGTTTTTGTGTAAATAAATAACGAATAAATATTGAACAACGGGGTTCATTTATCTTTTCCAATTTTACATTTTTCTTCCTACCCAATTATCTTTTCCTGCAAATCGTATGTCTTTGTTGCCGTTCTTCAAGCTCTTAAAATAATACCAACAATTTAAATGCGACTTACCTTCCTTTTATGACCGTTTCCAACTGCATTTGTGTTTATTCTATTTTGGCGGAAATAATAACACTAATATTATAACCAACCCCCCCCCCCCCCCCCCACTCCACCTTGTTTTTGGTACCGTTTTGGCCCTTTAGTATCTGAAGTATCTGAAAGGTAAAAGGTAATGTTTAGAAGTTTGCACGCTGCTTACAATCGCATTTGTTGCCATCCCTCCCAGTAAGTTTTGTCAGCCAATTAATCTAAAAGACGGCAGTGCCCTTTTGGTGCCTTTTTTATCTATAGCCTAAAGGTACACATATTGAGTTTCACTTTATTTATTCTACATTATGCCTATAAAATATCAAATTAGTTTACCTCTCCCATTGTTACCGGTCAGTTGGTCGATAAAATAAATTGTGCCATTTTTTGCCGTTTTTAGGATCTCAACGCCAAATGGTAGTGAATTCCATTTTCGCATTATGTTTTATTCATTTCTCACAAAATATCGAGTTTTTTGACACCTTGCTCAGCGCTATCACTCAATTGGTCTTGTAATCGATAAATTTCCCTTTTTTTACCGTTTTTTGGCTATAAAAAGTGAAAGCTACCGATTTCGTTTTCCGGATTGCCTTTGCTGTAATCAGGTAAAAATTACGAATTTTTTGAGCCTACTCTCGGCTGGTCCGGCCGAGTGAGACCACAAAAGTGCATAGCTGACCGTCTATATGCTGAACATAGAAGCCTCTAGGGCCAAAACAATAGATATTGATTGTGTTATCGATAGCTTTGCTGAAATGACAACACGGAGGAAGCTGATGTAAAAGCAGGTAAGGTTTTGTTCATATAAGTTAATAGCCTACGTATAAATGTATGTACCCATTAGAGGGCCCCCATAAAATGTTTGCGGGCGGGCCCATGAATCGAAGTTCCACCACTGCATATCAGACACACTGCTCGAGCCTCTACTCCGCACCGAAAAGCTAATTTTGATCAATTAAAAAACAATTATCCATAGAAAAACAAATTTTACTAAGAGTCAGAAGCTAGTACCACTAAGTGGTATGAATATTTTAACGTACTCACTCTTCGCCATGAATTCGTTTCTTTGTCAGCCATATTTTGAAAACGAATGGATACTTGTTGCATTCATTTTTCAGCAGTTTTCAGTGTAAAAGTGTTATTTCAGCACCTTATCATGTTATGCTGTTAACTTATCGGGAATAATGTCTTTATATTAAAGAAAATAATAGGACTTTACACAATGAACGTATAAATAAATACATTTGTTAACGGTGTAACTGTAAACTAATATTATTTCAAATTTTATTTTAATATAATATGTTTCAATCAGTTTTCCAAGTTATTCGCCGCCCTCTCATCCGTCGTTGCATAGTTTCAACACCATTCGTCTTCGAACGGCGCAGTCACAAAATAATATCAAGCTGTTTTGTGTTCAGTGTAGGGATTGCAGAATTAATGTCGAAGACTCGCTTAGTTGATGGCCGTAGGCCAAACCTCCCATCAAAACCCATTCGGACGCAATCAACCATAAGTTTCTTGGTAAATGAAGGTTCCTTTAGTTGTAGGTTATAGCCTCAACTAATAGTTGGCCTCATTCTCATTGGTGGCTGAAATACTTGAATATGTCAATGCATGCACAGTAACTGAGTAAGTTATTTAGAAACAGCCACATTGTCTATATTGTCGCATAATGTCATTCGTTAGCTTTGTTTCGTTCCTTTTATACACATATACGTAACATAACATATATGCTACCTAAGACAGAAAGTAAAAAATCCGACCCCGCTGCGAATCGAACCCAGGTCTCCCACTTGCCGGGCGGGTGCTCTGACCACTGAGCTACAGTTTCCACGTACTAAGTACAGGAGTACTTACGTCATAAATCGATGACGTGTTTACGGTCTTTATTTTTTATAGCATTTTATTTTGTCTTACATGTAATTTTCTACATTCACATTTTCTATGATTTGCACAAATAAAGGCTTGTGCAAATCATAGGAAATGTGAATGTAGAAAAATACATGTAAGACAAAATAAAATTTTATAAAAAAAAAAACGTTAACACGTCATTGATTTATAATGTAAGCATTCCCGTACTTAGTATACGCAGTATACGGCAACTGTACAGGGGCCTATTTACAGTGCGTCTTATTTGTTGTCTGTAGATGCATTGTTTATAACAGTCATGTGAAGATTGTAGATTGCACTGCTCATCAAACTACTCAGGAAATAAACTTGATCTTTTGAACTCTTCTGTTACGTGGTGTTCCGCGGGAGTTTACACCCAAGCCCCACCATTTCCCATCCGTTTTTGACACCCATAGATACGTTGAAAGATACGCTACCCTGGGATTTGTTGTTTTCCTAAAACGATCGGACCTCATCGCCTTGAAGAATGTGAGGCATTCATGCACAATGAAAGACAAATTTGTGAACAGTAGCAAAATAATGTTTTTTAAGCGCAAAATTGTGCGAAATTGTTGACAAAATTTAATTTTGATGAAAACTGTTCTTTTTTGTTGCCTGTAGGACAAAAACAACGCAATTTACTATTTATTTACTAATGTATTCAATCGTAATTGTCATTTTTTGTCGAGAAATCAAAATAGTAAGCTGTATGAGAAAGATGTGCAAATTTGGGTGTGACTAATTATTGAGTATATCTCAAAGTAAAAAAAAAAAACACAGCAATAAGCAAGTATATAATAGCCGGTAATTACCAATTACCTGCCTAATGGAGAAGAACGAGTAACATTATCATATTCAGTCATCTTAATTCCTCGTCCTTTGCTCGAGTTTGAATGGAGATAATTGCTCGACTGGACTTTGCTCTTGGGGTGTACCAAGAAAACTACCTGAAAGGTTGTTCTGTAAACTCCAACTCCCGGATATTTTATATGAAATACGGTTTTTATAGTAAGCAACTATGGCGTTATTATGGTATCATCTTCACATATTATAAACAATGCACCTACAGACAACAAATAAGACAGATTGTAATTAGCCCCTCTGTAGCTCAGGGTCAGAGCACCCGCCCGGCAAGTGGAAGACAGGTTCGATTCCCAGCGAGGTCGGTTTTTTTACTTTCTGTAGGTAACATCATAATAACCCCATAGTGGCTTACTATAAAAACCAGATTCCCACTTGGACTAGAAAGCATATTTACAAATGCATTACTACACTTGATTGGTTTATAAAAGAGGCTGATAAATGAATGGTTCGTGATTACATCGGCCTCAGTGTATCAGGAGTGTATGAATAACATGAGAACATTCTGAAGGGTAGTGAGTGGGGCTGTTTGGGGGGGGGGGGGCACTAACAACAGATTCCAGTATCCTTATTTTTATTATCAACAAACAATGAAAGAAAACGTATGGTATTTTAACTTTTTTTTGTTTTCTTTGAAACGGATAAGATTTAGTACGAAATTGGGTCAGCGACAAGTCTTTAGGACAGGACACTCTCAACTCAACACATCAATATTATGACAGAACAGGAAAACGTCAACCGCGCCGCCCTCCCAAGCACATTGACCTGCAGGAAACAACCTACGTAGACCACCTGGACCGAAAAGTATGTCATTCATCCCTTCGTTTACAGACGCGTTGTTCGCATATTTCTACGTTCTGTCGCAACACAACCATCTGGGCAGGGTGCAGTCATGCACATAGGTTTCTAGGAAACATGAAGGTTCATTTTGTTGTAGCTGATATAGCATTTCTAAATTCGGAACGAGATGTGATGTATGCAGTAATTGAACAGTTATTTAGGAGCTGTCACATTACCCACGATGTCGCACGTGATCTACATAAGCTTTGCTTCGTAACAATATTTACATAATATGTACTTTACATTCATAACTGTAGTGTCGACGACGCTATACGTTTGTGTTCTGTTGTTCAATGCTAAATGATGATTAAGAATGATATTTGGGCTTTTTTACGTTTTACGTTTTATTTTTGCAACTATGGCTAATCGACACGTTACGTGGGTGGTTATGATGATGAAAAACCGTCACATGACACCTATGCCCATTGCCCAAGCCAGGATTCCAATCTGGATCGCAGAGACCGCGGTTTACTATTTTGTAGACCAACGCCTAATCGACCGCGGCCAACTAACGCTGGCCAACGACAAAACAAAAACATTCTAGCAATACCGATAGAGGTGGTTCAGCGGTAAGATGCGAAACCCTAACTCGGAAGGACGCAGGTTCGATAATGCCCACCGGCAATCCTGACTGTTTTTTCTGAGGTTTTCATCAGTCACAACTCATAAGGGCGATTGCAGAGATTGAGTTATACTGAAAGATCTGTCAGATGAGAGAGAAAATCGAGCGAGCTGGCTCGTGCGAGAAACTCTACGAGTTGGCTTGTACTTCTTTTTAGGAACTCGCCGCCTAAGACCTGGTTTATATTACTCGCAATTTACGCGAGCTGGTCAATAACACTGGTATAGTCTTCGCCATTTGGTGATAGCTACCGGCTTTTGGCTGTCAGTAGGGGGTTGACCGCTACAAGTGTTCCGCTATTGTGGGTTTTAAGTTGACAGTGACAAAAAAACCGCTCGCTACCGGGTGATGTGGATAATGATAACGGTTTACTGTCTGAGTGCTAAAACGAAAAGGAGTGTTGGAATGACTGACGTTTAGGTCGGATATCTGTACATTTGCCGGGATTGTTTACATATTTTGTACATCCTTCCCCGAATCGTCCATAAGCTACTTCCTTTCTAACATGCAACACAATTCCTATTCAAAGGTCCTAACACAAAACTGCACTCCAAAGATAATGGGAAGGTCGACAGAGAAAGGACAAGAAAGAAAGAGAAGTAGTTTTAGTATTCGCTATTGGAACCCCATGTCAAGACCATTATGCCTCATTGAACTTATTCTCTTCTACCCATGTCTCTCTCTGTATAGCATTATGAGTTCAGGATGGCCAAAAAGAAAAATATCTATTTTCTTTTAATAATGTGGTTATACAAACAAATGGGTTAAATTTTTCTGGTATTCCTGTCGCCGCTCAATTATCCGTTAAATCGTGGGTAGGCTAGAGTTACAAGAGGATTTAGAATCAAAGACTTTTCCGCCAGCTATCACCAAATAATACCTCTACGTCAAAAACCGAAGAATGTTTTTATTTTTAAATTATATCTCAAGAATGGACTTCGAAATCGAAAATCTGAATCAACAGCGCACAGTATGCTCTACATACTGAATGCTCTAAATTGTGTCTTACATTATAATCAGTATGGTTTTAATTTTTAATTAATTTTATTACTAATTATCGATATAATAATCAAAAAAGCTACGCTATTGGTTATAATATTTCATTCAGTTTGCAGGGCTTACCAAAGCACAGTGCGCTGTTGATACACATTTTCGATTTCGAGTCGCGTTTTTTAGATATAATTAAAAAATGAAATTTGTCTGTGATTTTTTACGTACAAGTACCCTTTGTTCTTAGGGCCGTATGCAGAGTCAAGTGTTAAGTTAAGTACAGGATTTATTGCTACGGGATTGTTTTATTACATGCTATTTTCCATGAGAAAAACAAGCTCCATAGCAACCATAAACAAATCACATACTTAACTCGACTGTGCACTCCGCCCTTAATCCATTCCAACAAGAAAATATCGTAGTTGTTGATCATACTACTGTAAAAGCAGGTAAATGTAGTATAAAAGCAGATACACAGAGGATAAAAGCGATGAAGGAAGGAAAAAAAGTAGACCTATTGTTTTGTTCATTTATTTTGCAGCCAAACATGACAGTTATGTAATGTTACACTTAGAGAGCAAAGACATATAGTAGCAACATGGGGTTTGTCAAACACAGGACTAATTACACATTTAAAATCACAATCATAATTAATAATAAATTGTAGACCAACAGAAATTACATACAATTCACTCGTCATTTAGCATTTTATTAATACACTATATTATTATATGTACAATCCTGGACAAAAGCACAACACTTTAAGTTTTTTGGGTCAGCAGGTACAGTTCTGACCAATTATTCTCACCTTGCTACCCATAGAAACTCCTCTCCATATTTATAGGTTTTACGTACGTCACAATGTGCGCGTAGCGGCCATATTTACGATAATTCATTGGTAGTTTATATCTACATGGTAGACTACAAACCATCTTAGATATTTTATTATTTTTGTTTTGTGTGTGTGAACATAAGTGGAATTACTTAAGTAAATTTTCAAATTAAACGTGACAATGTTTTAGGCTATGTCTAAATCCATTGTATCCTAATCAAGGCCGCTGTGACGTCACGTGGGAACTATAAATACGGGACGGTAGGAAAAACCTCCCGTCTGGATGTTGTCATTGTTTACGAATAATTATTGTGTTTTAACATAAGGAGTTAACGAGTCTTCAATCTCTTTACCTTGAGCAAGTGTATCTTGCAGATGGGCCAAAACTACAAGATCAACTAGCTGAGGGTATGTTTTGATATTAATTTGTCAAGTTTCACATCCAAATATCGACTTAAGATGTCGACAAAATCCAAAATACGTTGTATTTACAGTTATCGCGTATATTTATGTAGCGCGTGTACTCAGCACTTAACTATGCTATTTACCACCACCACCACTATAAAACAAAACACTCCATGTATCTACCACACACAAATACACAACTAGTCTACTGCTACTGTGCGATAGCATTGTGCTGTGTACACGCGCAATATCAACGCGAGACTCACACGCGCTTATTACAGCTGTACAAGAATATTAGACGAAGCAAAACTGAAGTGAAACTCCACAATGTCTCCTTTTAGAATTAGCAATTTGAAGCCTTCATACGGAAACGTTTATGTATCAGTTATTGAAAAGTTTTGATTTACCAGTTCACTCCTTTTACAAAGAAGTTATCGAAACAAAATGAACCAATCAAGTTCAAAATGTACCGGTGTAAATACAAGTACACACTGGACACCTAGATCACTTACTAAGCGAGGTATTACGAGGTCACCAACCCCTTCCTCAAGCACTGTCTATGCCTGACCGGCGCCAGTCAGACAAAGACAGTGCTTGAGGAAGGAGTAAGAGACTCCGAAACATCTTGCTAATAAATATAAATAACCAAGGTTTTAGCACAGTGTGTAATTGGGCAATTGGTTTAAAATACTAATCCGGTACAATAACTAAAACATAAGTGCTATTAACTCTTAATTATCTAGAGCAGGAAACTCCTTAGAACGCAGTGCCTGAATCGTGTGCCTTCTAACATACAAAACATGATTCTTTCCTGCTTGTTGACAGCAGAACTTCCATGTTTCCATACACATTATTATTCAAGACTCTTCAGTAGTGGATGAGTAGAGCTTCTCTTAAAATCGTCCATCAATTCTAAAACAATGATGAGAAACACAAATTAATTCATAAAACTACTCTACATGGCTGTCAGCTGCAGAGTTAACTCAGGAGTAAAATTTGACATTGCTATAATATAAAGAATAAAAATAAATAAATAAATTCATATTTATAGAGTCTGTCTACCCACTCAGTAACAAGACTGGTTTCCAGGGGGGACTTTAATTAAAACCTACGTTTGAACCATCGCACACTACAAACACAAACACGTTTGTAACACAATAGCATTGATTAATTAATTTACTTCACACACTACTATCTTCACTCTTTCAGATAAGTTGTTTTATTATATGTTAAATAATATATCTCAAAACATGCAGTGATGTTTCGTTATTCAAGATTATTATAAGGTAAAGATATAGCAAAATTACTAAATATCTTCAACTGCAAAATGTAAACCATTTCCCCGTGTCAGGGTGGTGAATCATTGGTGAACTGTTAACTTGAGAAAGATTTTAAATACACTCTCACTAACAAACTACCGGTAGGTACCCAGAATCTCCTTCTCACTGTTCTTCATCTAATTCATTTCTTACTATAGCACATATTTTCAAATATACGTAGATGATATGATGACTGATTATGTAACTGATGCAACTATAGGCCGACTACATTTTCACTCTGTTTCAGAATATTAGTATATATTTACTATATCACAGGAGTCAAAGGGTTAGAAAATAATATAATCACCATTTCCAAGTTGTGGGTTTACTTTTTCTCCGAACTTTGAGCGATATTTCTCATCACCCCAAAGTAGAACACGGTCTTCTTCCTGTAATAAAACGACATAGGTCTAAATACATTAAAAATAATACATAAGTGTATTACACTAACCGGGGCTCCACTACTAAGCTCCCAATCTGGATGAATATCTGACAGTTCATCACTCTTCGTGTCTCGCGCCCGTAAAACTTTGATATTCAACCAGCATGCAATTCAAATATTAGTTTTAAAGAGAGACATAAAAAAGAAGATCTATGAAAATATACAACACTTTAACATTTCTACGAAGCGCACTCTCTTCAGGTCACTAACTAGAAAGAGTAATGAGCAGGAATACAAACGAGCTGTTAGCATTTGCCTTATGAGAATCGGTTGAGAGAAAACTCTTAGGACAAGATAAAACTAAGCGGGCATCGAACCAGTAACCTCATGCATACAAGGTCAGTGTGCTACCACTGAGCAATCTCTACCGGTTCGATATAACTTACATGTTCCTAGAGACGCAGCAAATATAGTGAGTGATATATGCCTAACCCCATGACTTATTCTTTCCAATAGAGCCAATGCAGGCAAATATAAATTTAGAAACATAGATATATAATCGCAAATTAATTTACCTCTCTCTTCTTGTGGGACTACAGTAGATGTCAAGGTCATGTAGTGTGGATCCGTTGTCTGGTTGTCATGCACCATTAGCATGAGCAGTATATACTGCAGCCTCCTCCCGCGTTGAGCAGGATGAGATAGAGTAGAGCTGTATGCTTATCGGCCCTACCTAACCAGATCACTCAGGATCACTCAGGCTATTCTGTCCAACCTGTATTCAATGCAGAGCTGTATGCTCATTGGCCCTACCTAACCAGATCACTCAGGCTATTCTGTCCAGCCTGTATTCAATGCAGAGCTGTATGCTCATCGGCCCTACCTAACCACATCATTCAGGCTATTCTGTCCAGCCTGTATTGAAAGTAGAGCTGTTTGCTCATCGCCCCTACCTAACAACATCACTCAGGCTATTCTGTCCAGCCTGTATTCGCTGCAGAGCTGTATGCTCCTCGCCCCTACTCATCGCCCCTACCTAACCAGATCACTCAGGCTATTCTGTCCAGCCTGTATTGAAAGCAGAGCTGTATGCTCATCGGCCCTACCTAACCAGATCACTCAGGCTATTCTGTCCAGCCTGTATTCACTGCAGAGCTGTATGCTCATCGCCCCTACCTAACCACATCACTCAGGCTATTCTGTCCAGCCTGTATTCAATGCAGAGCTGTATGCTCATCGCCCCTACCTAACCAGATCACTCAGGCTATTCTGTCCAGCCTGTATTCGCTGCAGAGCTGTATGCTCATCGCCCCTACCTAACCACATCACTCAGGCTATTCTGTCCAGCCTGTCTGTATTCAACGCAGAGCTGTATGCTCATCGGCCCTACCTAACCACATCACTCAGGCTATACTGTTCAGCCTGTCTGTATTCAACGCAGAGCTGTATGCTCATCGCCCCTACCTAACCACATCACTCAGGCTATTCTGTTCAGCCTGTCTGTATTCAACGCAGAGCTGTATGCTCATCGCCCCTACCTAACCACATCACTCAGGCTATTCTGTCCAGCCTGTATTCAATGCAGAGCTGTATGCTCATCGCCCCTACCTAACCACATCACTTAGGCTATTCTGTCCAGCCTGTATTCAATGCAGAGCTGTATGCTCATCGCCCCTACCTAACCACATCACTCAGGCTATTCTGTCCAGCCTGTATTCAATGCAGAGCTGTATGCTCATCGCCCCTACCTAACCACATCACTCAGGCTATTCTATCCAGCCTGTATTCAATGCAGAGCTGTATGCTCATCGCCCCTACCTAACCACATCACTCAGGCTATTCTATCCAGTCTGTATTCAATGCAGAGGTCTATGCTCATCGCCCTACCTAACCACATCACTCAGGCTATTCTGTCCAGCCTGTATTCAATGCAAAGCTGTATGCTCATCGCCCCTACCTAACCACATCACTCAGGCTATTCTATCCAGCCTGTATTCAATGCAGAGCTGTATGCTCATCGCCCCTACCTAACCAGATCACTCAGGCTATTCTGTCCAGCCTGTATTCAATGCAGAGCTGTATGCTCATCGCCCCTACCTAACCACATCACTCAGGCTATTCTGTCCAGCCTGTATTCATAGAAGAGCTGTATGCTCATCGGCCCTACCTAACCACATCACTCAGGCTATTCTGTCCAGCCTGTATTCAATGCAGAGCTGTATGCTCATCGCCCCTACCTAACCACATCACTCAGGCTATTCTATTCAGCCTGAATTCAATGCAGAGCTGTATGCTCATCGCCCCTACCTAACCAGATCACTCAGGCTATTCTGTCCAGCCTGTATTCATAGAAGAGCTGTATGCTCATCGGCCCTACCTAAGTACATCACTCAGGCTATTCTGTCCAGCCTGTATTCAATGCAGAGCTGTATGCTCATCGCCCCTACCTAACCACATCACTCAGGCTATTCTATCCAGCCTGTATTCAATGCAGAGCTGTATGCTCATCGCCCCTACCTAACCACATCACTCAGGCTATTCTGTCCAGCCTGTATTCAAAGTAGAGCGGTTTGCTCATCGTATTTACCTAACCAGATCACTCAGGCTATTTTTTCCAGCTTGCGTAAAAGAAGAGCACTATGCCCAGCAAGCAATAAACGATACCAAGATAAACTTTTATCATGGACGACGATCTGAGTTTTTTCTTTTCCAATCACATACCAATCTGAAAAAGTAATACAAATGCATCGTTAGTGCTCTATTACACTCATCTCCATAGCACAATGAAATGTAGGACTATAAAGTGTTCCCGATTATATTTAATTGTTTGATTTGCTGAATAAGAATTATAAATATTGTGTAACTTAACTTATTGTATTCATCAGTAATATGGTTCACATATATATATATATATATATATATATATATATATATATATGAGTTAGTTATTTGCAATGCAAATATTAGATGTCAATGAAAAAAGGGGGAAAAAAAGAAAATTTATATAAAGATAATGAAGATGAAGTCCTGTTGCTGGAAAACCTACCATCTGCATTTTTTTTTCTTTTAGCAGAAATTGAATCATGGTCAGAAAATTATAGAATTATAGCCTTTAGCAATTTTTTCATAATCTAAGTTTCAAAAATTAATCATTTCCTTCGTTATTCGCGTATGAAAATATCGTTCAGATGCAAAACCTGTCCATCTTTTCAAGAGCTATTGAGAAATGTTATCATCCATTTTCACCCATTGAAATAATTGCATAACAAAGCAACAACGGCTGTCTGGTACATTTTCTTTTTTAATTGTTCTTCTGTTCTTTTATAAATATTTATATATTTGTTATACATATTATTAATTATAATAAATTTAGTTATGTTCGAAAATTGTGTTTTTGATTTTAAGTGATATTATCAAGGAGTATAAGTATTTAATAAGCATTATTATTATCATTATGTATAGTGGTATAAATCAATTTATATTTGAGTTTTTATTCTGTCGTTCTACTTAATTCTGTCTTCGATTTTACGTAACACTATCCATCAGTATTATAATTTAAAAATCTTAAGTGCTATTAACTCTATTGATTAATTTGTAATACTAATTAAATTAACTAATGAAAAACAGCAAATCAGCTTGATATGACCTGCTACTTACTTTGCATTTACAATTGTTTTGTTCAAATTAATAAGTTGTGATTCATAACTGAACCATCTCAAATCCTGCATCTGGTTAACAAATTTAGGTATAACTCATAATTTATAATATTAGTTTGACTGAATTGACATCTAATTGTAAACAGAAAACTGTGTTGATTAGAATATTAAAGTAGCAGAAGTATTGTTGTTTATTTCAAAGTCAAGCTTTACGGAGATGGCTGATTTTGCGTTTATGCGATTCAAAATTATAACGTGGTTTTCTACCGTAAAATAATTTAATACACACAAACCTATATACATATTCATAGGTTGTACGTACGTCACATCTTTTTTGACGTTGCCATGGAGAAACAATTGTAGGCGGTTGTGGTAGAGCATATAAACTCTTCATTGTTTAAAATCCAGCCTGCTTTTTAAAATAATTTTGTATGTGTGGTATTTTTTTATTTTGTATTAATTATGTTTACTTTTTAAATTCTTAATTAGGCTTGTTTATTCAATTTGAATAGTATTTGCTAATGATCTTGGATTGGTCCTCCTCAATTGTGTCGCAATCATGGCCGCTGTGACGTCACGTGGGAACTATGAATATATATACACACATAACATACTGTCGTCAATGAATGTTACTCACCAGACATGACCCTATAGGCCGCTCGACGTCTCGACGTCTCGAAGGTATAGCTATGTGAACACAAGGGCTAGGGATCGCAATGACAAGTCATCGGGCTCGCGGTGGGTACAGACGTGCCGGTCCTTAAGTATTGGTCCTCCGTGGAGTACCTCAACATGAGAAGCAACGAACAACTCTTGAACGTCACTAATCACCCACATTTAAGCGGTGCCTAGAGCGGTTGCTTTACTCACTGATGACCAAACCCGTTTGGAAGCACCCTCAGGTTTGCAGGCTCCGCCAGGCGTCCCGTACACGCCATGTACCTGCCGGATTCCCCGCCAAGACACCGACACCCTCACCACTTTGAACCTTCGCCCAAGTGACACAATAGCTACACATGAGTCTCGTAGTCGGCAGCCCTGAGGACAGAAACAAAATAATATGTAGTTACACTTATGTACAAACGTATTTCCTAACATAATCATTGTCATCAGAGAACTGTGTAATTTCCTAAAACCGTTCTAAGCGAAATATTTCAATAACTTGGGTTTCGTTGCCAGTTTGTAAATAAAAAAAAAAATGAAAAAATCATGATAATTAATATTAGTGGTCACTAATTATAGGCTATTACCACTACAGCATAAATAAGCATCCCACGAAATAAATAGATTTGTCAGTGTTTATGATATATTTAAAGGAAAACAAAATATAATTAGGCGAAAAAATTATTTCAAAATTATTAGAACAGTGAAAATCAATTTACAAGGTTATGTTATGTAAAATCAAAATTTTTATTGTATGCATATAAGCTATATAGTAAATATGAGATGTTGGTTTGCATGTATAGGATATAGGAAGACGAATGAATGTGTTATGAGGAGGAATCTATAAATCAGGTAGTTATACTTTGTTGTGAACTATTGTGATTAAGCAGTCCTGTTATTAAGCCTACTTCAATTTTAAATACCGAACAGTAAAACGAGCGTTGCGATCGCTTTACTGTTGTATTTACTCAGTCTTGCATTATTATTGTAAGTTCATCAAATTCAAGTTTCGATTAGTTTTGACTTTTTTATGTGAAATATTTCGTTCATCAATGGTTGTAAAATACATGTGGTTTTGATAATATACCGGTGCCACGAACGAGACACTATAGAGTGCGGCCAAGGGAATTTCAATTAGTTTATAGTACATTAAATACATATATTTATTGTGTTCATAAAGCTAAAGTTTAAATCTAAAGTCAAGTGTAAAAATATAATATACGTAATACAACAGCAAAGCGAAGCAATAGTGTAACAGTATAGTAAATAAATAGTAATAAAAGTAAACAGTGAATAGTAAGCGAAGAGTGAGTAAGCTAGAGTGCGACTGAGGGGATTGAAATTATAAATGAAAGAAACATAAAATGCATTTTTAGAGAATAGCATGTGTGGAGAGATTTTAGGTAGCAAGGCAAGTGTAACAAGGTATGGATGTCAAGACTACTCCCTACCCCTAATCTAATTAAGAACCTTGATAATGCTGACGTCAGAAATGAGGGAGTCCAAGCCAATCAGCGGGGAGCTTTTTCAAATACTGACATTTGATTGGCCAATGCCTCACTTGTCTATGACGTCAGCATCCCCAAGGTTAATAATGTGAAACGAGCATATCAAGTGAACTTACCTCTTCTTGCTTGATGTGACGCGTTCAAGGCGTAGAAGTGGTCACCGGGGCAAGAGTTGCCGATATGTGGGTTTGAGACCAGAGGGGCAGTGGTTCCCCAAAGCTTATGTTTGCTCCCTATGAGCCAGCTCCCTTACAACTGCGTTAGTACGCTTACTGAAGGCTTGTGCATCAACCAACTGGTACCTACAGCTGAAGGGGGTTCCCCAACCGCACCACAATGGCAACACCCGGCGCTCCTCTCCCCCACCGTCAACTCCCCCATAGTGCCCACTATGCCAGCGACTCAGCTACCCGCCTCATCTTCTTGGCTGACGACCAGTCGATCTCTTCCCTGAAGCAGTCCTGTAAACAAGGATTATCATAATTATTCCAAACTCGTGTTCCTATTTCAAAACTAATACATAATTAAAACTGTACGTGCAGTCACAGAAATTGTGTTTTCAATTCCAAGTTACCGAAAAAGAAATAAATCGAAATCTCACCGAGAGCAGAAACCACCTAGGCCTAGTCTTTGACCAAAAACGTCATGTGCAGCATTTCTCATGAACACAGAATTAACTTTTGAACCATTGTCTTACGTGTTTCGTGTACTAACTGTTCGTTCCCGTAAAAACGATAAATGGACGAAACTTTATTCACCGCAAATAATAATAATAATAATAATAATAAATAATTACAATAATAATAATAATAATAATAATAATAATAATAATAATAATAATAATAATAATAATAATAATAAAAATAAAAATATTAATAATAAAAATAAAAATATTAATAATAACAATAATAATAATAATTTCATTTCATTTCATTTCATTTCATTTCATTTCATTTCATTTCATTTCATTTCATTTCATTTCATTTCATTTCATTTCATTTCATTTCATTTCATTTCATTTCATTTCATTTCATTTCATTTCATTTCATTTCATTTCATTTCATTTATTTCATTGACACAAAATACATATATACATATTTTGGCATAAGACCACCATGAGCACTTTGCTCGCGCGGTGGTAAGCTCACAATGTTTATTTGCTGTGCCGCCGCCTACTAATAACCATATAACATATACACACAACTAAAAACTAAAACATTTAAAATGTAAAACTACAAATAGATATTGAAACAGCATTTGCATCACTCAATTAAAAAAGCATCTGTTGATTCGATTTGCTTTAAAACATCCCTAGCTTTCATTTTGAAATTACTTAGAGTCATCCTAGCATTAAAGTCAGGCATAAACTTAACCATTATGTTAAAAAGAGTTGGTCCTCTGTATGACAGTTGATTGCGCGCATATGACATTACAAACTTTGGGACATCAATTTTATACAATGTAGCTAATAATAATAATAATAATAATAATAATAATAATAATAATAATAATAATAATAATAATAATAATAATAATAATAAAAATAATAATAATAATAATAATAATAACAATAACAATAAAAATAAAAATAATAATAATACTAATAATAATAATAATAATAAATATATTAATTATATTAATAATAATATTAAGTATAATATTAAAATATAATAAAAATAATAATAATAATAATAATAATAACAACAATAACAATAACAATACAATAACAAATACAATAACAATAACAATAACAATAACAATAACAATAACAATAACAATAACAATAACAATTATAATAATAATAATTATAATAATAATAATAATAATAATAATAATAATAATAATAATATAAAAACAGAAAGCCCCAGAAAGCCCCCAGAAGTGGAGTGATATCAGAAAATTCAATATATTTTCTAAAAGAATTAATTATTATATAAATTCACATTATATTTTTACATCACATAGGGCCAGTATTACGAACAGCTAATTAAAAAAGTTAGTAGCTACTAGCTAACTACTTGTTTTCACCATGGCCGTCACAAATCAGAAGCTTTAAAGTCCACCTAATAAGGTTATTATTAGCTGCTATTAGCCTTGTTCTAAACTGTATCCTGTTTGTATTAATGTTATGTTAGACTGAGATTTAGATTTAGAGTTGGTTTAGTTTTAAATTATCTCTTGATGTTAGTCAAACTGTATGATTGTATTAATGAAAATATATCTTAATTGTTAGTATCTAGAATAGAAGGGCATCAAAGCCTTATGTTCTACTGAATGTAAAATGTATTTGGCTATGCTTTAAAGTAACCCTTGATTAATAATAATAATATTAAATTTCTAATTAGCTGTACATAATACCGAACCTTAGTAAACGAAACCAAAATATGCGGGGGAAGTGTGATGTCACATGAAACATAGCCCCCCCCCCCCCCCCCCCAACAACAAAACCATGGGTGTCATTTGAGTTGCCAGATTGAAACGGGGCCAAGCCTGCATTTTAATTTGTTGCAGTTATGAAATTACAAGGGAGGAACATTTAGGGACTTTTGAAATTCATACTGAACTTTAGGTGTCTTTAAACATGCCGATTTTGAACTTAGCTTTACTTTGTCGATGTAGAAAGCATGGATTTGGTTTGGTGACACTCATAACTCATTTCCTGTACTTTTGGACTTGGCGCCGTTTGAATCTAGGCAACTCATTTATGGACAGCCCCGATGCTTAATTCAAGTATGCAGGGCAATCAGTATATTTACCTCTTTGCTGGTTCATGATTACTGTGCCGAACTCGAAGGTCTCGTGTGATGGGCTCCTTTGTCTGGCAGCCCAACCCCGCTCAGCGACTTGCTATAAGAGAAGGAATCAAAGGTTACACACTAATCCATGTCAGCATTATGATTGGAATATTCACGGCACATGTATTGCTAGATGAATTTCATTTGCGAGCCAGGATTCGAACCTACAGCGCAGGAACTAAGGCCGAATCGACTACTAAGTAGCTACTACCACTAAGCCGCTCAATGGTTTTAAGTTTGGAATGGTAGTAATTTATTCATTTCATTTCATTTCATTTTCAGACAATTTTATTCTCAACACAGAATACATACATGTTACTAAAAAGTGGCTATTTATAGAAAGTTGGAGAAGCCTGCAAAGTCACGGAGACTTGAGTGCAGGCCATTTACAGATAGTGTACAATATTAATTTTGTCAGATGGCGGCAATAGGCATACTTGGAAGGAAAATTGTGTGATAATACAATTTATACAATTATAGCTAGAACTAAAAGTATTGGGGGAAGTTAGTAGACTGATGATCAACTACTTTAATGTGATGCTTTTGAGAGTGCGAGTGGGGGGGGGGGGGGGAGGGGAATATGAAATTATAAAAGTTACAAAGATGTTTACGTACTGGAGACATCACACGAACTATCACAATGTTCATGAAGCTTGCGGCATGAGTGAGACAAGTTTTGTTACTAAAAATACAAAAAAATATAAGTGTCTTGTTACTGAGTGGGTCGACTCTATAAATACGAATTTATTTAATTATATTTATTTCAGCCATGCTTCCGCAGTTAACAAGCAAAATTTGAACCAACGCCACTCTTTTTTTTCAGTTTCTGATTTTATTTCTAAACCATGTTTACCAATTTTCTATGAAATCTCCTCTGATCATGGAAAGCACTGACTGGGTGATTCGTGGCGTGTGTCGACTATAAAAATAATAAATAACTTTACAATAGTTGAAAAACCAGCGATAGCTAGAGACACATTCGTGCAAGTATCGTGCTGTCTTTGCTACAACAATACTATGACTAACTTTGCTGTGGATATGCGAACGGGGGAGGTGACCTTGTCTATAAATGGTGTATGAAAAGTCATCGAGACAATTGAGTGTACAGATTTATTTCGTAGCCATGTATCTGTGACGGCTGGGAATCCACTGGGCTGGCCCCTAGTGATATTCCGGTCGTCTCACATGTTCTGAAGGCTGGCCAGAGCCAACGGGACCCCTCTCCATAGCGTCGGATGATCGAGTGTTTTGAACGTCCCGCACGGCGTTTGAAATCCCGCGCATTCCACCGCCGGTGAGAGCCTAACGCAGCCGAGCAAGTTCCAAGTGTCGCCGCGCAGCACTAGTTTCGTTCGACTCTATCGCACGACGATAGCTGAGGAGCCACATCAGGAAGGTTAGATTTGGTCTGTTTCGTTAGAGAAGTCCTGAGAGAACTTTGTGTTTCGGAGCTACATTTTGCTCGAGCATGTAAGCTACCAGAGGCGTTCTACGTGCAGCATGGTTTAATAACCTGTATTTCGTAAATCCATTCAGTGGTAAGTCCTTGTTCATCCATCTAATCTGGCGTTGAAGCTGAGAATGTGTCTCTAGGCTTAACGTATCGTTTGTTGAAAATAGTCTTATTACATTGGCCATTTTCTCTTTGAAAATAGGATTTTTCCGGAGGGTCTAGCCTACATTTTCCGGCAGAGCGAAGTTTTCCCGATGGGCGAGCGTGCGACGCAGCGGACCTCTAGGCTAGCAGCATCCGATCCGAGGCGACTGTCAGTCTAGCCTAGGCCTAATCTAGGAAGCTCCTCGGCGAGGTGGATTTTCACGGACAACCACGTGGGAATTTCCGTCGTAGACTTCCCCAGCCAGGTTCGGTCCACGAGAACCCCGATATGTCGGTACTGTAACTGAGCCACTAGAGGCAGGGCCTCGCTGACCATTTAGATACCCGAATTCGAAATCACTAATTACCCATGTGCATAAAGCCTGGTCAACTTTTATCCAGCATGTGGAGGAACTTTAACTTAACTATTCAGTCATACCATATGTAGACTTACGTGTCTGGCCTGAAGCCTACATGCTTACATTTCAGTTAGGCCATATGCTAACTTAGTGAATGGAGGAACGTTAACTTTACTATTCAGTCATACCATATGTAGACTTACGTGTCTGGCGTGAAGCCTACATGCTTACATTTCAGTTAGGCCATATGCTAACTTAGTGAATGGAGGAACTTTAACTTTACTATTCAGTCATACCATATGTAGACTTACGTGTCTGGCGTGAAGCCTACATGCTTACATTTCAGTTAGGCCATATGCTAACTTAGTGAACCAGTGTACAAGCCTACCAAGGTAGAGCGTTATTCATTATCCTGTAACTAGAAGCCGGTGCAGGGGGAAAATCCCCTAGGCTAAGTGTATAGTAACCTTGTATAACCCTGTTAATGTAATTATAATTTAAGCCGTTAAGGTCTGTACGATCAAAGCATCCGGGTCTGATACCCACACGCTTGTAGCGGATTTAAGCCTGACGTACAGACTAGCATTCAGCGTTTAACTAGTAATAATTCTCATGCATCTTAACAACCAGTGTAAGGTGATCACCATTTTGTGTTTAAATTTAAGTCCGTATCATAACCCATGTTTAGTTGTAGCGTAATCTTAGTAACTTGTTAGTCTTAAGATAGCAATAGTCACGGCCGGTAGAGCCGATGGATTTGCTGGCAACTCGTCTTGCTAGGTAGGCACGTAGCCTCTTCTGTATGTACTAACTAACGTACCGTAGTAGCTTTGAACCTCAACCTATTCCGTGGCGAATGTGAGGGCGAGAAGTTACTGACGGGTACTTAGAATCTCAAAGTGTCCGTGGCCGACCGAGATAGGGAATTACATGACGTAGGGTTAGTCGCTTTGAGGCTCCCAGTGCCCATGAAGGCCCGAGCTTAAAAGCTTTAACCTACAGTTACATTGTAAGGCCTACCGATTATTCCATATTTTTCTACCTTACTATTATTAAGTATTTGTGTATTGTCACAATAGGCTCAAGAAGAGCGAACGTGTAAACTTAATGTACCGTACGCCCATCAAGGGTAGCGTATTTAACTAAACAAGTATTTTCTATTTTTCTTATATTGTATTTTTGTCAATGAACCATTTGTGTTGTTTTCTCATGTTTATCGACTGAAGTCTCTCAAGCTGTGTCTTGTCCACCATTGTCCATTTGTCGTCAGACGTTCTCTGTCATAATAAATTCCTATCTTTGCTCTCTCATGAACTGGGGTTATTTTTCAACGTAGAATTTCTTCGTTCCTTCTACAATATCCCCTACAGGTCATCTACTCGAAACGAAGTGGCGCCCACCATCTGAAGACGAGCCGCAACTTAGCCCACCCCCCATCTCCACTGAGTCGGTCCGGCCCGGTAAGTGCGTCAGGCCTGCCGAGTGGTGTGCACCTGCTTTTTTTGGCACGTCACATATCTATTCCGGTTTGTTTTCAATGAAAGATTTCAAGTTAAGTTTATTTAAAACCTCTTCACTATAATACAGTATATGCAAATGATAATTTATTTTTCGTAGTAAACGTGGCCTGGGACACCTTATGTATAAACAAGGTTTTTTTTTCAAATAAACAAATAAGAACTGATAATTAACGAAATAAATATCTATAAGACTTGATCTCAATAAAATGATGTCCAGATACGAACTCTTTTATGAAAAATTGACCCTACCTACACAAACAAAGTCGCTGCTCGTAACACGAAAATCACAAACAAAAACCCGAAGGTGAATGTTAATAATTTCAATCCACGTGATAAAAAGCTACTGGTATTTAAAATAAAAATGAACGCCAACTGATTAACAGTAAGTAGATCTTTCACTAGCACGAAATTCTGTCGCAAAAATAGAGCATCATTTCATGTTAATGCTACTGGTAAAAAACTAAAATGGCGGCTCGTAACGCAAAATAAAAACCAGCCAAAAACTCTATGTCTTTTTTAAAATACTCAATTCATCTAATCCATTTTTAAACACACATCAACTTATAGACTGATTAAATGAAAAATGCATGACATAGACCTACCGTGATAGTGCTTTGCTTGTCGCCACCAAATTTCTATAATTAACCGTATGTTGGTCACTTCCAGTAGAATTTATAATATAATATGAATAAGAAATTATAGTTTACTGTCCAGAAATATCGTGCTATGATTATTACTGCACCAAATACAAGCAATTCAATCACAAATGTACTTGTAAAAAGGCGTTGAGCAGCGTACGTTATTCCAAGTTGAGAAGCAACTAACCAATGACGCTCGAGATATTAACGGAAAGACCCCATAGCAAATTGTGTGGGAGTTTTTTAGAGCTCTGATTGGTCGGATGTGGGTGGTGAGTCTTTGCGCATGGTACCGCGCCGCACGTGATCTGCAACGGTTTTTTTCCATGACATCACGCGCTTCTTCTTTGTGAGAAGAAAGAGGGTGAGTTCAAAATCCCATAACCTGAACCCTCCCTCGGTTTTACCACCATGAGTATTGAGAAGAGGGTTAATATATTTCACATATTTATTTATTTAATACGACTTTGACATTTAGTAAAACGTACCTACGTTCGTCTCTGCTACTGTTGTAGTTATTGTTTTAAACTAACCGATTAGACAACGAGGTTAATCTAGACAAATGGGCTGTTACACAGTTGTGATTGTAACTGTCGTACAAGTTTTCCCTTAGAACATTACTCTCATTTTAACGCGAGTTGGTCAATAACGCTGGTAATTTTAGCGTGTAAACGTAATCGAGTACTACCACAGGTCAACTTTTTACTCGAGAGTAACTGGAAGGTGAATTCCAAGAATGCCTCAGAACAAAAAAAGGATCATTCAAAATGAATAATCATAAATCAAAATTAAACAAAACAAATGCATTAATTGTATATACTATTTAACTAATTATCATAATGTAACAATCGAATTGATAAGTTTATTTACTTCGTTGGTTTTACATGTTGTCAAGTTTAAATTTGCACCACAGTTTTGCTCTATGAATCGTCTCTACTGTGTCAAAAAAGACGAAGTGACAGTTGTTATGGACTTTATACCATAGACAACTGCATATTTTAACAGATAGTGAGCTGTATATAACATGCACATGACTTCAACAGTGCTATTCTAATATCTTTGGATTCCGCAACAATAAGAGTAGTCCCTCTGGATGAAAGAAAATATTGGAGGACAGATGTGGGAAAGTACTCTTTCTCGGGAAGAACAATGATCATAACATGGAATGGGGCAGGAAAAAATTAACGCATTCGCTGAGAGACTGAAACTTTGGGTGAAGGAGGAGTGCGCTAAGAAGACTTGGTACTGGTCCGGAAGATCAGTTGGCTTACCTGGAAGATCATTGAAGTTTGCTGTACATCCGCTCCGCTCCCCTTGATGTAGCTCTGGCAAGGCGAGTGAAGTGGCCAGACATTTGCAGAGGAGTCATCCCACGCCCTTCACCCTCCGATGCAATGGCGTGGTTCTAGTGTGGGCCATATCTGAAAACAACCAGTAAGATAATTACGATTCATTTTCCAGCTTAACCACACCAGATATTGCAACAAGAATTACCGAAACCTTTGCGTCAAACTTGGAAACAAAACGACCTACACATACTGAAATCTTGATTTTGAGAAAAATTTTGATGGCAGTCATTAGCTCTAATCGTATCGTTTCTATGAAGCCCATACATACTTCTGTCACTCTATATAATGTTTAAACGAGACGATGAGTCATTGATAACATTTTTTGTAGAACACTGACCCAAAATCTACCGGGGTGCTCCTTGATTCGGAAATAACAACAGTGGCGTACACATTATTACGTAATTATCAAAAATTAAGCTAGCCCTCAAGATAAACAATTTCAAAATTTCAGCTTGTGTATCATGTAACTACCATTTCGAAATTGAAACGGTCAAAGCTGCTTCCGTGCTGCCTATTGCCTAATACGTACCCGTGAACGAATTTATGTTGAACAAAATATGTATTGCAATCTTCGTGCAGCCGCGAAGTCTATAGCTTTAAACCAAACACTAAAACCTTCTATGGAATAAATCATGTCCAGCAATTTAACAAGGTCATACGACATCAAAGAACGCAGCCATTTCTAATTAGGGGAGTAAACCAGATACAGAACAGAGTAGACCAGAGACAATTTACAGTGAGAAACGTTTAACCTTGACGTAAGGTTGGGGGGCTTACAAAGAACATTGCTAAGATTTGATGAAAGTTGAGTCACTCATGTCTTAGGGATTATCTAACGCATAAGTAGAACACTGTAGCGCGACACATTGTTAAAGAAATACATCAATAATACCAAAAACATTCACGCAGTTTTACAATGAACTAAATTAGTCATGCACTATAAAACACGACGTTGAACAAAATTAATGGTACCCATTTCAAAACGTTCAGGATTAGAATAATTATGGCAACAATTACTTTTAAATAATAAAACAAGTAAGTTTGTAGACAAAGTTAATGTTACTAAATAATGTTATACTAAACATTTTTTACTATATGTTTTAAATGTTTTAAAATGTTATTTATAGCTGCTCAATGACGATAAACAATAAACTATGTTTAAAAGAATTGTTAAAAGTATTATTCTTGCAAAGACACCGTGGAGTGGAATGGAATGTTCGAGCAGCAGTTCTTACCTTGGCTTGCTCTGCTGTTGTCTCCATGAGGTCTGTCGAGCGAATGAGATGAGACTGGTTGATGACGATCTCAGCCACCTAAACTCTTATCAGCAGCGGGAACCGGCCCTTGTTTACGCATTGCGCAGGTAGAATAACATGGAACGCGGGATTCGAAACTCGACTTAACATCGGAATGATTGGAATGCAACAAACATACATACGTGCACAGTGCGCAGAGGTTGATAAATGATTGGGGGGGGGGGGGGAGTGTTGAGTTCAGAGTTTTGTCCCCGGGGGGACTATTTCAAATCCCGGGGGTCTAGACATCGAATGGCCGGGGGGGGGGGGGGGGGGGAGTCAAATTTTCGGTACCCCTACTATGACTACGATTACTACCACTACGACCACACCACTTCTACTAATAAACGGTCAAATAATGTTCTGATTAAAAATACTACACACAACACAACGTAGTTATTATGAATGTACAAACAAATTTGAAGTTTTTAAGTATGCAGTGTTGACATGTTTTTTTTATGACAGTTACAAACATAGGCCATAACACACATGCCATAAAAACCTTCAAAACAATATTTTCGTGCTATTTCGAAAATGGCAATGTTAGATTTCAAAATTGAGTAACATAGGGCCAGGCTAATTTATATTGCTTGTATAGTCAATTTATTCTTGAAAAGGGAGGCAAATGACAACTCCCGGGGGGGGGGGGAAGCTCCCCCGGCATTATAGCTGAATTCAATACTGAGGGGACACAACCATACAACAAACACTCGTTAACCATATTTTGAATATTGAAAAACGGGACAAACTAAGTGTAAGGATACGAACTCTATGGACTAGCACGGGGTCGAAAGAGGCGAAACATTTTTAATTCAAATTTGCGTGCAAAATGCCCAGAAAACAGCTCTCTAACATGAATTTATAAAGTAAATATTAATACATTATACATTATTGTTCATATTAATTGTAATTAATACACATTAAGTATTTAAATGGATGTGGGTACATTTTTGTAGTCATGTTATGCCCGGTCGTATTTCGCCAGCCGCCTGTTGACGGAATAAACTCTCCTGACTGTGAGTTGAGTGAGTGCGTGAGTGTGTGAGTCAGCGTCTGCAAATGCGACCGCGTTGTCTTTATTGACAGAATACCGGGACACCTTTCCCCCAAAAATTACAAACCGGTAAAAATACGTCTTTTCAATGAATGTCTCGGGACACCGGTACAAGTGTTCCGATAACGGTACTGTACACACACATTTCACGGCATAACTCTGGAAGGGTCTCGGCTATTTTTTTAATAAGGGCACTAATTAGCACTAATTGGATCGTCATGTTTTATGCACTAGTTGCTGGTGCCACAGACGTTTCAGACTGTAAAACTCTGGAAGAGAAGACGCACGAATTACAACGTATTGGGCGCTTACTTCAATGGTCCGCAAAATATGCGAATCATATCGGTGGAACAATGTAAAAATGAAAACTTTTTCCGTAAATAAACCATATTTTTTTGTAACATGGCGGTTAAAGCCAAAATTTGAAACTACTGTTGAGTGTTAAAACCATTGATGTGGACCTAAATGCAAAAAATCATTTGTAGCGGTGAGCAAATTTTAAAATAATTCAATAAATTAAAAAACATGTTTTTCAGTAATTAGATGAGCGTAGCGAAGCGGAGTGAATCTCTCTATACAACTCGATCGGCGCTTTGTCTGTGTGTGTGTGTGTATGTATGTATGTATGTATGTATGTATGTCTGTATGTCTGTATGTATGTGCCCTAAATTTTGTTCGTCGCGCACAGGTCAAACGGCTTGACGTATTTTGCTGAAATGTTCGGGCAAAATTCGTGACCACTAAACTCGATGCTGTTAACATAACCAGCAAAATTCGTCAAGATGCCAACCTACAAAAAAATAATTACTAAAAAAACATTTGTTTATTTATTTAATTAACTTTACACTTACAAACGGATTTAAATGATGTTTCATTTGTAGATTCACATCAACAATACCAACCCTTGACAAAAAATTCAAAATTGTAAGTCTATCCGCCATGTCATAAAACATATTGTTTATTTACTACAATAATTTCTTAATTTTTACAGTGTTCTACCGATATGATTCGCATTTGGGGACTATTGCAGTTAGATATACATATATTACACCAAACATTGCGTACGTAATTATACATGTTCATTTTTATTTGGAATCTCGATAGCTGTCATAGAATGGGTACAATGACGTAAGATGCCAACCTACAAAAAAATAATAACTGAATAACATGTTTTTTAATTTATTGAATTAAATAACCATTTGCACACGGATGAAAAAAAAATTTGCTTGTAGGTTCACATCAATGATACTAACACTCGACAATAGTTTGATGATTTAAGCTTTAACGGCCATGTTATAAAAAAATATTGTTTATTTACGGCATATATTTTCTTCATTTTTACAGTGTTCCACCGATATGATTCGCATTTGCGGACCATTGAAGTAAGATGCACATAGTATGCTGCAGGAAAGGCGTAGGGAGTCAGACCTTTCTCACTATGTATTTGGAATTTTGATAGCTATCATAGAATGGCTACAATTACGTGTTATGTTTTATGACTCTCACGGCAAAAATGCAAATGTTAACAACGAACTTTGTAGGCAAATTAAAAAGCTTTTATTATAATTTAAAAGGGGATTTTGTATGATTAAACAATATTACATTTTAGATATAGTCTATATCTACATAATGAATTTTTCCATACACTGATAGGTTTAATAGTTTATGAATGAGAGCCTATTGAGTAGACCACGGTCGAATTAAACTATGCGGAAATCCATTGAAAAATCAACTTAAACGTTTTAATTTATTTTAAGAAAACATCTTTACGGATTTTAATAATATTTCGTGCATTTATTAGAAACATATCGAGAAATAATATACCCAAGTAATAAGATTGTAACTTGCTCCGCCATCTTGTAAAAAAATCATATGTTTATTATATAGGTATTTTTGCTTTTAAAGAGAAATATGATATTCTAAAGATTTATTTGCTTTAAAACATTGAACCAACTCGCTCATCTGGCAACGCGGAGCGTTTTCCTAGTTAGATGAGCGTGGCGAAGCGGAGTGAATCACTCCATACAACTCGATCGGCGCTTTGTCTGTGTATATGGTGTGTGTTTGTATGTATGTATGTATGTGCGCTAACTTTTGTTCGTCGCGCACAGGTCAAACGGCTTGAGGTATTTGGCTGAAATTTTCTGTCAACTTTTGTGACTACTAAACTTGATGCTGTTAACATAACCAGCATAATTCGTCAAGATGCCAACCGACAAAAAATTAATTACTGAAAACCAAAATTTATTTATTTATTTAATTTAATGAAAACTTACAAACGGATTTTGATGATGTTTCACTTGTAGATTATTATCAACGGTACCAACACTTGACAAAAGTTTCAAAATTTTAAAATCATCCGCCATGTTATAAAAAATATTGAATCTTTACGGTAATAATTTTTTCATTTTAACAGTGTTCCACCGATATAATTCGCATTTGTGGATCTTTGCAGTTACATGCACATAGTAAACACAAAAAAAGCGTACGCAATCATACCTTTCTCATTATTATTCGGAATCTCAATAACTGTCATAAAAAGGCTACAATGACGTGAGATGCCAACCTACAAAAAATGAGTTAATGAAAATATTTTTTTGTATTAATTTAAGCTAATTAAAACTTACACACGGATATAAATGTTTTTTTATATGTTACGAAATCTTCTTTATTGACACAGGTTGAATCTTGAGTTTAGAAAACTCTTTACAGATTCCTTAACTTACATTTACAATCAAGAATTGGAATTATGTCTTATATACTAACTTATATACTAACTGAGTACTAATAAATAAAGAAAACAAAATTGGAAGAAACATGATAACATACATGATATGGTACATGATAGTACAACATAGAAACGTGTTGATAAAGAGTTGTTTGAGCAAGATATTACATCATTTAGATTACGTATAAATATAATATGAAAAGTAGAATACATACAGAATACTAATAAACAGCACTAGTGATACCAGGAACATAAAAAAGTAAGATTATAATAACAATGTCAATAGTAGCCTGATTGTACTTATTGTAGAAATAATAAGTGGCAAAGACAAAAAAAGGAGAACATGAAAGAAAAGATGTTTGATTATATTTTAATAACTTGAGGTTATGACTATGAAGCAAAATACCCCTAACATATTATCATAAAGAGAAGGGGAATAAATGAAGCAGGCTTATATAATGACATATGCTAATAATAGCATCATTTCGATACTATGACTTAAGGAAAGAACAGACAAAGTAGAGAAGTTAAGTAACACCATTATAATAATATGTAAACAATTAAATAAATAATAAATAAATGTAGGTCTACATTAATAGTACCAACACTTGACAAAAGTTTCAAAATTGTAAAATCATCCGCCATGTTATAAAAAAATATTGAATCTTTACGGTAATAATTTTTTCATTTTAACAGTGTTCCACCGATATAATTCGCATTTGCGGATCTTTGCAGTTACATGCACAAAGTAAACACAAAAATAGCGTACGCAATCATACCTTTCTCATTATTATTCGGAATCTCAATAACTGTCATACAAAGGCTACAATGACGTAAGATGCCAACCTACAAAAAATGAGTTAATGAAAAATATTTTTTTTTATTAATTTAAGCTAATTAAAACTTACACACGGATATAAATGATATTTTATATGTAGCTCTACATTAATAGTACCAACACATGACAAAAGTTTCAAAATTGTAGCTTCAGCCGCCATGTTATAAAAAAATATGGTAATTATGGCCAGGAGCTGATTCCTTTTGAACTCACTTTTTTTCATTGAAAAACGCCGAAGTTTTGTTTGCAGTGTTATTTTTATTGTTCAATGTATAACTGCCTTTATTTTGATGTACATTATGATATAGTATTTACTTTTGAAAGTTATTAAATGATTGTTAAAGTTTTTATGGTAAAAGTTTACACCTTCTTCCATGTTATCCGCTTCGTGTTCGTTGCAGTGCTGCCAATCTACAACGTATAAAACCTAGAATTGCGCACAATTTTTGGGGATTTGGATAAGGCCAGGATGGGTGACACTGAATCAAAGTGACTTTGCCCAGCTACCTGACATCCCACGAAATTCGGTTAGGTTAGGGGATCAGGTTGAGGATTGCCCACGAAAGTAAGTACGGTTATTGGCTCTGGTTATAGCTCCAGTCGGCCTCATGAATCAAAAATTGTGCGCAATTCTAGGTTTCATATGTTGGCATAGTGTCACCAATCCTGGCCTAAGTCGAGACTACAATTTTTAATTCATGAGGCCGACTGGAGCTATAACCAGAGCCAATAACCGTACTAACTTTCGTGGGCAATCCTTAACCTGATCCCCTAACCTAACCGAATTTCGTGGGATGTCAGGTAGCTGGGCAAAGTCACTTTGATTCAGATGTAGGTTTTTTTTATGTACTTACGTTGGTAGCACACTTGTGTGCTCCGAACAGCTGCGCACTCGTACGTACGCCATATTGCCATATTTAACGTGATTGTGTTGTCAAATCGATGCATTTTCAAAATGATAATTTAATATGAAAGAAGATACTATTTGTATTGAAAAACACTGTAGCTTACAGATAAATGATAAAATAACAATTATGTACTACGCAAATGATCAATATCGCAAGGGAATACAGAAAAAAGGTGAGTTCAAAAGGAATCAGCTCCTGGCCATAATTACCAAAAATATTGTTTATTTACGGTTATTAATTTCTTCATTTTTACAGTGTTCCACCGATATGATTCGCATTTGCGGACCATTGAAGTTAGATGCACATAGTATGCTACCGAAATAGCTTACGCAGTCAGACCTTTCTCACTATGTATTTGAATTTTGATAGCTATTATATAATGGCTACAATGACGTGTTATGTTTTATGACTTTCACGGCAAAAATGCATATGTTTACAGCGAACTTGTTCGACAAATTGAAAAGCTTTTATTGTTATTTAAATTAGGTTATTGTATGATTAAACAATATTACATTTTAGATATAGTCTGTATCTACATTATGGATTTTTCCATATAATGATAGGTGTAATAGTTTATGAATTAGAGCCTATTGAGTAGCCCACGATCGAATTAAATTATGCGTTAATCAATTGGAAAATCAACTTAAAGTCGATCGATGATAACTGCACATAAATATAAATCATTCAAATTGTATGTACTGCAAGTTTAGATTTAGCTTGTAAATATTGTAGAAAAAAATATGCACCTAACGCTATTAGTTTTTTATTTATTGAGTGTTGAAATGCGTTGGAATTCCCTGTTATACATTGTAACTGAACAAAAACCTACACTTTCAATCGTATAACTTTGCGTAGCACCTTCAAAAAGTAATATATTGTGACAAATTTTCGTCCTAAATGTAGATAACTTCATGACTAACATGAATACGTTTGAAAACGATGGTCGAACGCGATCCGTTTTCGAGATATTTACGCTGGTGTGTAAATTTTACCTCAAATCTACTCAAATTAGAAACTATAAATATACTTTATTAATAAAAAAAATATATATAATAACAAGACGTTCAGTATTAAATGCTACTCACATGTAATAATTCTTGAAATTCATAATTTAGAGTAAAAAAAGTATTTTTTCATGTCCATTTAATTTGAATAGTTTAGTTGTTGTATTGAATGGGTAGTTCACTTCATCGATCGACTAGAGGAGGAGGATCGCTAGAGGTTTTAGTTTGAAAATGCCATGACTTAGCAAAATTTTTGAACTCAGCACTAGAAAAAGGCATGTTGTCCGACATCAAAGTGTCTGGTATGCCCAATCTTTAAAATACTGCCTGAAACTTTCCAATCAGCTCTTTAGCTGTTTTGTTTTTTAACTGCAATAATTCTATCCATTTTGAGTGATAATCCTTAATGGCTAAGTATGCGTTGCCTTTAAACTCAAGAATGTCAGCAGCAATTGTCTCCCAAGCTCGGGTGGGAATCGTATGGGGAAGGCACTAGTGGTTCCTTGGCGTTTTTGGGTAAAAACCTTTCACAAGTTTCACAACTTATTACTAGCTTTGTTATATCCTTCGACATACCTGGCCAACACATGACCTGTCGACCCCTAGCTTTGGTTTTTTCTTCCAAAGTGGCCTTGGTGTATCAGCTCAAGCATTTGCTTGTGCAATGAGACTGGAACAAGGAGTTTGTCTCCTATAAACACGAGTCTATCGTCAAATGATAGCTCATCCTTGATATTCCAGTAATACCTAACAATGGATGGGACCTGACTGACATTTTTCGGCCAACCCTTGTAATGTATGTCATGCAAAATGTTTGCGACCTCCCTTTTTTTTGGTTTCTGCTTGGAACTCTTGTCACCTCACATCAGTCAAGGGCAGATGCTTAGAGATTGAATGCACTGATACATTAAATTCGGGATCCCATATTTAGATCTCTGCTTTAGGGTCTACCCCACACATTCTTACATCCCAGACCTAGGCCTATCCAGCCCACACCTAATCATTAAATCGACATTTATTTCAGGCTTTCATAATCTGGTTAGACGTAGTCATGTAGAGCCTTATGAGGTAGTAGGCCTAGGCCTAGGCTATCAGTTATATCGTCTCTTGCTAGTTTTTGAAATGTGGATTAGGCTAGATAGCCTAGCTACATGCTGGGCCTAGGCAGGCTTAGGAGGCCTAAAAGCAAAGCACGACGATAATAATTTACAAGGTAGTTGGCCTCAAAACTGTTTCAGTGACGTCGTTATATTTTTTAAACGGTGATTAATTTATATTCTAGTCTTGAATAATTTTGAGTTCATCTCTCCATCATGAAATTAGGCTTGAGGTATAAATTTACCAATACTGTTGGCCATGTGGCGTGTGCTGCGGCGCGCGGCGGAAAGCAGAACGATAATGCCGAGAGGTAGGAGCTGACAGCAAATTTTAAGATTTTGCAATACCCAAAAACCTTATTGGTAATTTGTGTTATATATTTTCATGTGCAAACTATTAGATTCGAGGAACAAAATAAAGGGACAAATATTAAAAATGAGGTATGTGGTATCGAGGACTTTAATTGCAAAGGTTGTACAGAAAGTATAAAGAAACATCAATAGAGATGGACGTCCCACAATTGTGAGAAATCAAAACAAAATAAAGGGACAAATATTCAAAAGGAGGTATGTGGTGTCGAGGACTTAAATTGAAAACTGTAAACAAAGTATAAAGGTGACATCTAAAGGATGGACGGGGCACAATTGTGAGAGATCGACACCACATACCTCCCCGAAGTTATGTTCGTTGGACGTTGTATATATGCTACGCTAACGTGTAATATGACGAAAGCGGCCACTGAGTTACTTATTGAGCACTTTTTAACAATTTATGTACGACTCTACATGATAAATGTGTTTGAAACAATTTGCTACATACACTTTTTTCCATACAAGAAAATAAAAAACAAACGAAAAAAAAAAAATTAGATGAGCGTAGCGAAGTGGAGTAAATCTCTCCATACAACTCGATCGGCGCTGTGTGTGTGTGTGTGAGTGTGTGTGTGTGTGTGTGTGTGTGTGTGTGTGTGTGTGTGTGTGTGTGTGTGTGTGTGTGTGTGTGTGTGTGTGTGTGTGTGTGTGTGTGTGTGTGTTCGCCAAATTTTGTTCGTCGCGCACAGGTCAAACGGCTTGACGGATTTGGCTGCAATTTTCGGTGAACACCCGTGAATACTAAACTCGATGCTGTTAACATAACCAGCAAAATTCGTCCGGATGCCAACCTACAAAAAATTCATTTCTGAAAAACAAAATTTGTTTATTTATTTAATTAAATTAAAACTTACACACGGATTTTAATTATGTTTCACTTGTAGGTTAACATCAATTGTCTCAACACTCGACAATAGTTTCAAAATTGTAGGTTTACCCTTCATGTCATAAACAATATTGTTTATTTACAACAATAATTTCTTCATTTTTACAGTGTTCCACCGATATCGTTCGCATTTGCGGATCTTTGCAGTAAGATGCACATAGTAAACACAAAAATAGCGTACGCAATTATACCTTGCTAAGTTTTATTTGGAATCTCGATAGCAGTCATAAAAAGGCTACAATGACGTAAGATGCCAACCTACAAAAAATGAGGTATTGAAAAACATTTGTTTTATTAATTTAATCTAATTAAAACTTACACACGGATATTAATGATTTTTTATATGTAGGTCCACATCACTAGTACCAACACTTGCCAATAGTTTCAAAATTGTAGCTTCAACCGCCATGTTATAAAAAAATATTGTTTATTTACGGCTATGAATTTCTTCATTTTTACAGTGTTCCACCGATATGATTCGCATTTGCGGACCATTGAAGTAAGATGCACATAGTATGCTGCCGAAATGGCTTACACAGTCAGACCTTTCTCACTGTGTATTTGGAATTTTGATAGCTAGCATAGTATGGCTACAATGACGTGTTTTGTTTTATGACATTCATGGCAAAAATGCAAATGTTAACAATGAACTTGGTCGACAAATTAAAAAGCTTTTATTATGATTTAATAGCGGGTTATTGTATGATTAATTAATACTACATTTAAGACATAGTCTGTATCTATATTATGGAACTTTCCATACACTGATAGGTTTAATAGTTAATGAATTAGAGCCTATTGAGTAGAGCACGGTCGAATGAAATTATGCGGAAATCCATTGAAAATGAACTTGAAGGTTTTAATTCTTGACGGTTTTAAATAATATTGCGTGCAGTTATTAGCAACATATCGACAAATAATATTGTTAGATAGTGAGAACCTACCGCGACACCTACCCAATTCCACCGGCTCAGCCTCGAACCCACGGACTCCAAAGTCGACGGTCACGTAGAAGTACTGAGGCGTAGCTCTAGGGGTGGTTCTCACATCATTGGGATCGGGACATACCAGTTCAGGCAGTTTAGGAATGATAAGACTTTGGTTCAAACAATAGAGGAACCGCAATTTATTAAACTATACACATTTATCCTACGTGGCTGAGTTATGGCGAATCTGTCTATGGGCATTCTAGGTCTGATGGACTTAACCTTCCTATCCAGAGGGTAGCTGTAGTAACCCCTATACCATGGCTTCTCGGTGGCTGACTCCGACCCCAGGTTGTGGTTTGGCTCCTTCGTCCAGGTTCACGATCGGCCTCCATGTCCTTCCCTCTGGGTCTTCCGTCGTTCTTTCCACCGTTCCACCTTGGCATAGGTCTACCTCCTCTTCCGTTCCATGGTTGAATGCCCCGAATAATACCCGTGAATCCTCGCACCTAGACTTTCCTACGTCATCCCCAGTCACCCCCTCTCTGCCCAACGCTGGCTGTCCCCAGTCATAATTTACCAATCAAACTACTCGGTTCGACCCCCTCTCGTGGCAATCACGAAAGAGTGGGACCAGAGCTCACTGACGCAGTCAACGAACCAGCCCCCCTCCTGAACCGAGCAGTCAGCAAAGTTGCTGCACAAACAGGAAATTATAACCGAACAAGACTGACGAAATAGCCGAGCACAGCGCATACCTTACGGTGACGACAGCTGTGAGCGAACACAAGTGTCACCGTAAAATATCCATAAATCACGCAATTAAATAAAACAAAGTAAAAATGAAATAATGGACAAGTGCCTATTTTTACGCCACAATATACACAAATTCTAAGGTTGTAACTTAAACCACCATCTTTTTGAAAAATCATATGTACATTATAAAGGTATTTTTTTTTTTTTATATGTAAGAGTAATGTGATATGCAAATGATTAGATGAGCGTAGCGAAGCGGAGTGAATCTCTCCATACAACTCGATCGGCGCTTTGTCTGTGTGTATGTCTGTATTTGCGCTAAATTTTGTTCGTCGCGCACAGGTCAAACAGCTTGACGTATTTGGCTGAATTTTTCGGTCAACATTTGTGACCACTAAACTCGATGCTGTTAACATAACCAGAAAAATTCGTCAAGATGCTAACCTACAAAAAATTAATTTCTGAAAAACAAAATTTGTTTATTTATTTAATTAAATTAATAATTACACACGGCTTTTAATGATGTTTCACTTGTAGATTACCATCAACGGTACCTACACTTGACAATAGTTTCAAAATTGTCAGTTCATCCGCCATGTTATAAAAAAATATTGTTTCTTTACGGTAATAATTTTTTCATTTTTACAGTGTTCCACCGATATCATTCGCATTTTCGGATCTTTGCAGTTAGATGCACATAGTATACACAAAAATAGTATACGCAATCATACCTTACTCAAAAATATTTGGAATCTTGATAGCTGTCACAAAAAGGCTACAATGACGTAAGATGCCAACCTACAAAAAATAAGTTACTGAAAAACATGTTCTTTAATTTATTTAATTTAATTAAAGCTTACACACAGATATCAATGATTTTTTGCATGTAGGTCCACATCAATAATACTAACACTCGACAATAGTTTCAAAATTGTAGCTATATCCGCCATGTTGTAAACAAATATTGTTTATTTACAGCTATAATTGTCTTTATTTTTACAGTGTTCCACCGATATGATTCGCATTTGCGGACCATTGAAGTTAGATGCACATCGTATGCTGCCGAAATGGCTTACGCAGTCAGACCTTTCTCACTATGTATTTGGAATTTTGATAGCTGTCATAGAATGGCTACAATGACGTCTTATGTTTTATGACTTTCACGGCAAACATGCAGAAAATAACAACAAACTTAGTCGACAATTTAAAAAGCTATTATTATAGTTTAAATGCCAGTTATTGTATGATTAAACAATATTACATGCTAGATATAGTCTGTTTCAACATTATGAATTTTTCCATACACTGATTGGTTTGATAGTTTATGACTTAGACCACTTAGACCACTTAGTAGACCACGGTCGAATGAAATTATGCGGAAATCCATTGAAAAATCAACTAAAAGGTTTTGATTTATTTAAAGAAAATTATATATCCTGCATTTATAAGCAACATATCGAGAAATAATATACACAAGTTATAAAGTTGTAACTTAATCGGCCATCTTGTAAAAAAATCATATGTTTAATATAAAAGTATTTAAAAAAAAAAAAAGTAATATGATATGCAAATGATTTATTTTATTTGATACATAGAAAAAAATCGCTCATCTGGCAACGCGGAGCGTTTCCCTAGTTAGATGAGCGTAGCGAAGCGGAGTGAATCTTTCCATACAACTCGATCGGCGCTTTGTCTGTGTGTCTGTATGTCTGTATGTATGTATGTATGTCTGTATGTGCGCTAAATTTTGTTCGTCGCGCACAGGTCAAACGGCTTGACGTGTTTGGCTGAAATTTTCAGGCAACGTTTGTGACCACTAAACTCGATGCTGTTAACATAACCAGCAAAATTCGTCAAGATGCCAACCTAAAAAAAATTAATTACTGAAAAATAAAATTTGTTTATTTATTTATTTAATTAAATGAAAACTTACGAACGGATTTAAATAACGTTTCACGTGTAGATTCACATCAACAGTACCAACACTTGACAAAAGTTTCAGAATTGTAAGTTTATCCGCCATGTTATAAAAAAATATTGTTTATTTACTACAATAATTTCTTCATTTTTACAGTGTTCCACCGATATGATTCGCATTTGCGGACTATTGCAGTTAGATGCACATAGTATACACGAAACATAGCGTAGGTAACCATACCTATGCACTATTATTTATAATTTCGATAGCTGTCATAGAATGGCTACAATGACGTAAGATGCCAGCCTACAAAAAATTAACAACTGAAACACATGTTTTGTTATTTATTTAATTAAATTAAAACTTACGAACCGATATAAATAATACTTTATATGTAAGTCCACATCAATAGTACCAACACACGACAACAGTTTCAAATTTGTAGCTTTAACCGCTATGTTATAAACAAATATTGTTTATTTACGGCAGTAATTTTCTTCGTTTTTACAGTGTTCCACCGATATGATTCGCATTTGCGGACCATTGAAGTTAGATGCACATAGTATGCTGCCGAAATGGCTTACGCAGTCAGACCTTTCTCACTATGTATTTGGAATTTTGATAGCTATCATAGAATGGCTACAATGACGTGTTATATTTAATGACCTTCACGGCAAACATGCAGAAAATAACAACAAACTTGGTCGACAATTTAAAAAGCTATTATTATAGTTTCAATGCGAGTAATTGTATGATTAAACAATATTACATTTTAGATATAGTATGTATCTACATTATGGAACTTTCCATACACTGATAAGTTTAATAGTTTATGAATTAGAGCCTATTGAGTAGACCACGGTCGAATGAAATTATGCGGAAATCCATCAACTTGAAGGTTTTAATTTCTTGAAAGAAAACTTCTTAACGGATTTAAATAATATTTCGTGCATTTATTAGCAACATATCAAGAAATAATATACTTAAGTTATAAGCTTGTAACTTGATCCGCCAACTTGTAAAAAAATCATATTTATTTATTTATTTATTTGGTGTTTATTGACAACGGGGCAAGCCCCACAAGTGCAATATAATAGACATAATACATAATAGTCAGTGTAAGTGAAGCTAGTACATAGTGTAGCAAAGCAAAACAAGAATTAAGATTTGTGTGCGAGTGTGATTGTGAATGGATTGTGAGTGTGAGTGTGAGTGTGAGTGTGAGTGTGAGTGTGAGTGTGAGTATGAGTGTGGGTGTGAGTGTGGGTGTGAGTGTGTGATTGTTGGTGTGTGTGTGAGGGTGAGAGTGAGTGTGTGTGTGTAGAACACCCCCTTCGAAACCCTGAAGGCGAAAATCAGAGAATGTGAGATCGCTCAGTCATTGCATCTTTGACTCTCGCCCTGAAAGCCCCCAAGGTAGTGTTGTGTAGGTCAAGGTCCTGGTTTATTGTAAGCGTGTTGTATGTTGATTGTATCCTATTTATGCAGGAGTACTTGTAAACATCAATACGGCTAGATGGAATCCGAAAGAGTGCATGCTTGCGAGTGCTTCTTGGTGGTACATGATAGTTGAGTCTTTCGGTTAGTACAGAGTCTATTAGGTTGTTGCCAATTTTGTAAAGTAGAACAATGTCCATGATCTTTCTTCTATTTTCTAGAGTTTCAAGATGTAATGATGTACACAATGTTAAGTAGTTCGATCGGTGGTATTCTTGACGGGATTTAAAGCACACGCATTTAAGGAAACGTTGTTGCACACGCTCAACGGCTGCAATTTTAGTCAGGTGGTGTGGATTCCAGATCTGGGTAGCGTATTCCACCTGCGGCCTGACCAGGGTAACATACAGAGTACGGAGGGTTTTCTCACTGAAGACGTCCAGGCAGTTTCTCCTCAGGAACCCAAGCATCTTGTGGGCTTTGGGAACTATCCTGTTAACATGGTTACTAAAGGACATGCCGCAGGTGAAACGGACTCCAAGGTCGTCCACTTCGTACACACGCTGTAGATTCGAGTTGCCGAGTTTGTAGTTGTGTAAAATTACATTTTTGCGTTTGTTTGTGAAGGATAGTGTGAAACACTTGGCTATGTTTAGGCTAAGTTTCCATGTTGAACACCAAAGGGAGAGCGCTTCTAGGTCACTTTGGAGTTTGACACAGCTAGATTGATTGTCTAATGGGAGGTATAGTTTGAGATCGTCGGCATATAGTAAGCACTTTGAATTTCTGATGATTTTCGGGAGATCGTTAATGAAGAGTGTGAATAAAAGAGGCCCGAGAATAGAGCCCTGTGGTACTCCAGAAGTAACAGGATTAGATGAGGATACACATGTATCTATACCAATGGACTGGGTTCTGCCAGTGAGATAATCCCCAATCAAGTTTAGGAGCGGCCCACAGAGACCAAACGCAGTCAGCTTGTGGATCAGGAGTCTGTGTCTGTGTCTGTGAAAGGTATTTTTTTTTTTTTTTAAAGAGTTATATGATATGCAAATGATTTATTTGATTTGATACATTGAAAAAAATCGCTCATGTGTCAACGCGGAGCGTTTTCCTAGTTAGATGAGCGTAACGAAGCAGAGTGAATCTCTCCATACAACTCGATCGGCGCTTTGTCTGTGTGTCTGTATGTCTGTATGTATGTGCGCTAAATTTTGTTCGTCACGCACAGGCCAAACGGCTTGACGTATTTGGCTGAAATTTTCGGTCAACATTTGTGACTACTAAACTCGATGCTGTTGACATAACCAGCAAAATTCGTCAAGATGCCAACCTAAAAAAAATTAATTTCTGAAAAACAAAATTTGTTTATTTATTTAATTAAATTTAAACTTACACACGGATTTAAATGATGTTTCACTTGTAGGTTCACATCAACGGTCTTAATACTTGACAATTGTTTCAAAATTGTAAGTTCATCCGCCATGTTATAAAAAAATATTGTTTATTTACGACAATAATTTCTTCATTTTTAAAGTGTTCCACCGATATTATTCGCATTTGCGAACTATTGTAGTAAGATGCACATTGTATACACCAAACATAACGTACGCAATCATACCTTTCTCACCATTATTTTTAATCTCGATAGCTGACATAGGATGGCTACAATGACATAAGATGCCAACCTACAAAAATTAATAACAGAAAAACATGTTTTTTATTTTATTGAATTAAATTAAAATTTGCAAACGGATAAAAATAAAATTTTGCATGTAGGTCCACATCAATAGTACTAACACTCGACAATAATTTCAAAATTTTAGCCTTATTCGCCATGTTATAAAAAAATATTGTTTATTTACGGAAGAAATTTTCTTCATTTTTACAGTGTTCCACCGATATGATTCGCATATGCGGACCATTGAAGCTAGATGCACATAGTATGCGGTACGAATGGCCTGCACAATCAAACCTTTCTCAATATGTATTTAGAATTTTGATAGCTATCATAGAATGGCTACAATGACGTGTTATGTTTTATGACGTTCACGGCAAACATGCAAAAGTTAACAACGAACTTGGTCGACAAATTAAAAAGCTTTTATCCTGATTTAAGGGTTTTTGTATAATGAAACAATATTACAATTTAGATCTAGCCTGTATCTACATTATGGAACTTTCCATACACTGAAAAGTTTAATAGTTTATGAATTAGACCACGGTCGAATGAAATTATGCGGAAATCCATCAACTTGAAGGATTTAATTTATTTTAAGAAAACATCTTTACTGATTTAAATATTTCGTGCATTTATTAGCAACATATCGAGAAATAATATACACAAGTTATAAGGTTGTAGCTTGATCCGCCATCTTGTAAAAAAGTCATGTTTATTATAAAGCTATTTTTTTTTTTTTTAAAGAGTAATATGATATGCAAATGATTAATTTGATTTGATGCATTGAAAAAACTCGCTCATCTGTCAACGCGGAGCGTTTTCCTAGAAACACAATATCAACATAAAGACATAACAATGAATTATAGTGGATGAAAGACATATTATGGTAAATTGTCTTCTTGTAGATAATTCAATGCAGTCAGAAAATCAAATTCTAATTCTATTAATTCAATTCTAGCGGGCTGTTACAGGCCCGCGGGCCGCCTTTTGCCAACCCCTGCAGAGTTTAACCCCCTTAAACGGCCCCTGCCAAGTATAATACAACGGCACTTTGTGTTTATTCCAGAACCATTTATTCAGTTCATTAAAGTAATAAATTACTGACGAGTATTCAACGTTCTAATCGAACCAGTCGTTTTGTTTTGTATACACATGTAATTATATTAGAAATTTAATTACTCAGCATCAAATGAAGATCATTTAAAATGTTTCAAATGTGTGCTATTCAACTGTTCAGTAATTAGAAAGAGACACATTTCGCAAATGATTTCGTTTTTTCAAACAGCTTATAAATATATTGTTCTGGCGGGCAATGAAATAATGGCTGCAGAGCGTAGTGAAAAGTAAGAACCAAACCGCAATGGAGCTTCTGATCCAGAAATCTAAGAAACAGTTCAAATTCAAACATTTTTAGCGTGTGTTTAAAATAACAATATTTTCATTAACTATTAACACAATATGCATGAAGTTGAAGTTGAAGAAAATGATGTGTCGAGCTTGGCATGCCGATGCTGATTCCTGGGATGCCCAAGATCAATGGTGGAAACACCCCTTTACCCAACTAAATGATGTTGGAATAAAGAGTAGTGTTATATATATATATATATATATATATATTAACACAATGGTTGATTGTTTTCAAAAACGCAAAGGCAAGCAATTAATTCTTTTCAAATTTAGTGTAAGTTCAACTCGAAAGCTTCTGGGCCCCTGGGGGTTATAAAGGTAACTTCTCTCAGAATCTTGCTAGATATATCCAATAGTGGCGTCTCGCCTTCCAACCAGTTCGCCACTGCTCGGATATCACAAACTTCACTTCGCTTCGCTTCACCTCTTGAGTGGTTCGCCTCGCCTCAACGAGAAAACATCAAACTTTCTACCTACTGCTACAAAAGGGTATTTTAGAAACACCCGACCTTAAAATAGCAAAACTAGGTTATCTAATTTGTACCTTCAACGCTTGGTTACATATTTATTTAACTAATATATTTTTTGTATTACATATTTCTTAGGGAGAGAGAGAATCAGTTAGAGAGAGATTGATCCATTGATTGATTGATTGATTGATGTTTTATTTCAACTGGCAATATTAAGACCATGAGGTCTTTTATCTTTTTTTCTCGAAAAAAAAAGAAAGAGAGAAAGAGAGAGAGAGAGAGAGAGAGAGAGAGAGAGAGAGAGAGAGAGAGAGAGAGAGAAGGGAAAACAGGTAGCTATTTTTATTTAATATATTGTTAGTATTAATTATTTTATTAATATCATTATTGTTGAGCAAATATGGGTTCCACAAAAATATAAACGTTCTAAGCGTATTAGTAATGAGAGCAGTACTAAGTACTTTTTAATAAACTTTCTTTCTTATTTGTTATACCCAATTGTCTTCAGTCTCTGCGTATTCATTTAAGTTCATCCATTCTATAGGCATATTTCTCTTACCTATTTTATATTTACAACTCTCAGTTTATGGCGTACAATTCTTGAGGGTGGGCGTTTCGAACTTTTGACATAGACATAAAAACAAAACCCTCTTGGAGCGACGTTATGCGTATCTGAAACGCCCACGAATGCGGAACGTAATCCAAACGTAGCTCATACGTGATCGTTATGAAAGAGCAAAAATATTCATTTTAGAGATAGAGCAAGCTATGCAAACTGTCAAAGTCCTACGATGGCGTTTTTAACCGATTTTTTTTTTGTTTCTACGTATATAATGTTTCAGAAGTTTGGGCATATCTAAGAACCGTTGTCATCTTGTTTACCTGGCCAGACGCTTTTTTGTTTGTTAATCTATGTAATTCAATTCATGAAAAGTGAATCCAGCCTGGTATCTTCTTCAATATTAAAAAATTAAAAAACTAAAATTTTGAGCAATGCATAGGCCTATACTCTCGATATTACATTTTACATTCACGTCACGGAAAACTTTTTTTATCGTGAAAGATGAAAGGGAAAAGGTTGGTATTTCGTATATTTCTTTAAGATGTATTCAATAGTTTTTGGTATACGAATTTGTATCGTGCGTTGGTTTTCATACCGGCAATTGTTGTTTTATACCGGCGGGTTAAAAAGATTCTGTCTCGCGGTAGCGTATATTTAGTATTTAGTAAACATTAGAGCATAAACGCTTCTTAGATTCATTGTTAGGGTAATGAAATTGAAACACACATGTATTGTGTCGGAGACGTTTTTTAGCTTGTACTAATTTTTTGCGTAGTTTAGATGCCAAACACCTTATTAGAATTCGTCTGGCGCTAACGAGACCGAAGAAAAAAAACACCATCATATATACCCGGCACCTCCACCAAATGTGGAACTCTAGCCCATTCAGGTAGAACGACGAACATATCCGGTGAGCCTCTAAACAAAGCTTAAAAATATGAATAAACAGCTGCAATGAAAGTTAAAGGTAGAAAAATCTTACTTTCTAAATCGAATTACCTTTTTTAATGTCGAAAAAAGTTAAGAAAATTGAGCGAACGGAATGTTTTTTTTTTGACAATTTAACATTGGATCATTGTCAACTGCCATAAAACACTTGACCAGGATCATTATTACAGTCAACGTTGTGTGGATCATTGTCAACTGTCATAAAACACTTGACAAGGATCGTTATTACAGTCAACGTTGTGTGGATCATTGTCAACTGTCATAAAACACTTGACAAGGATCGTTATTAGAGTCAACGTTGTGTGGATCATTGTCAACTGTCATAAAACACTTGACAAGGATCGTTATTAGAGTCAACGTTGTGTGGATCATTATCAACTCTCATAAAACACTTGACAAGGATCGTTATTAGAGTCAACGTTGTGTGGATCATTGTCAACTGTCATAAAACACTTGACAAGGATCGTTATTAGAGTCAACGTTGTGTGGATCATTGTCAACTGTCATAAAACACTTGACAAGGATCGTTATTAGAGTCAACGTTGTGAGGATCATAGTCAACTGTCATAAAACACTTGAGATGGATGGTTTCATCAAGTGCGACTGAACCTGTATTTGCCTAGAGCTTGTACAGAACAAACCACACCAATCCCAAGCGACCATCTGCTATCATCATTTACTTACTGTCGACAGAAAGTCGATACATTTCTCGCCAAGTTTGTATGTGTAACTATTTGCACACACAAATAATTACATCCGAAACAAAACAAAACAAAAGTCGCATTTAAAGAAAATCTCCAAAGAAGTTGTACGAAGCATAACTAAAACAAAACTATACACATACTACAAAAATAACTAATACATATATAACCATATATTTTCAGTAGATTTACTCGCTTTGATTTTTATGAGCGTTCGGCAGTAGGAGTTTTACAAATGTATTGATCGTCCGCTAATTAACTAATTTTTGGTTTCCTATATATAATTACTATAAATATTTAACTACTTGTACAGAAATATCACATCTATATACGTATATTTGGTACATACGGCTAAGTATACATTTGTGACCAATCTGTTCAAAAATAATATACTAACATAAATAAATAATATATTTTTTAACAGGTTATCGTATTATTTCGAAGAAAGTAATTTATCTGCATAACTAAAATATATTATTTTTGAACAGATTTGTCACAAATGTGTTTATACCCATACGTAGACAAAAACACTCCTGGACAAGTAGCCAAAAATTTAAAATAATCCTTTTAATAGTTTAAGTGTAGGGCCTACATCAAACTACAGCCGAACGAATTTTATTTCTATTATTCTATCCACCACAAAAATGATTATTTTGAATGGAATAAGGTGTGTTGCCCGTAGTTAAGGGGTTATCGTACGTGTTGGTGAACTCTTCCTTCAAGGTTTCCGCGCGGTTACTTTAATCTACGTCACGGCATCTCGACACCTCTGGAATACTGGAATACTGCGCGAGGAGGGGAATAAGCTAAACTCTCATTCCTTCGTTTACAAAACCGAGCGCTGGTGCTAGAGGCAACACTTTTTATACAGAGCGTAGTATTATTTGTTTCTTCTGAAATCATGCATAGTATATTTAAACTGACGAGAAGGTAGAAATTAAATAACTATTCCGTAAGATTCATGGAGTAGACAATTATACGTTTTTGCGGTCGAATATGTCGAAAGAGACCCAACAGTCGACACCACAAGTCCTGCAGTTGGATGCTTCTAAAGATTTAAAAAATATTACATGAAAAAAATATATTTTTTTAAAAACAACGCTTATATTTAAATGCACTAAAAAGTAAAAAATAAATTTTCGCCCAACAAATTTTTGCCTCACTCGGAAAATAAAAGCGTTGGGCGCTTTCGGTATTGACATAGATTGCAGTGTTCTGCTGTTTATGCAGGGAAAGCGCCCAACGCTTTTATTTTCCGAGTGAGGCAAAAATTTGTTGGGCGAAAATTTATTTTTGACTTTTTAGTGCATTTAAATATAAGCGTTGTTTAAAAAAAAAAAATTTTTTTCATGTAATATTATTTTATACTTTTTAGTCTTAAAGAATCTTGCAATCGAATATATATCGAATATCGATTAATTAGTTATGATGGTTTAATTGATTATTTAGTAAATATGACGATTGATTCATGTATTGTCATTAAGAATACGTCTGTGTGCAAATTTTCAGCTCAATTCGATGTTCGAAAGTGAGTGTTTCATCGATCCCCATATAAAACATCAATTAATTAATTATGATGGCAATTAATTGATTATTTAGTAAATATGACAATTGATTCATGTATTGTCATTAAGAATACGTCTGTGTGAAAACCTTCAACTCGATTCGACGTTGGGAAGTGGGTGAAACATCGATTCCCATATAAAACATTAATTAATTATGTTGAATTGACTATTTTTAGTAAATATGACAATTGATACGTGTATTGTCATTAAGAATACGTCTGTGTGAAAACTTTCAGCTCAATTCGACGTTCGGAAGTGGGTTAAACATCGATTCCCATATAAAACATTAATTAATAATGATGAATTAATTGAATATTTAGTAAATATGACAATTGATTCGTGTATTGTCATTAAAAATACGTCTGTGTGAAAACGTTCAGCTCAATTCAACGTTGGAAAGTGGGTGAAATATCGATTTCCATATAAAACATCAATTAATTAATTATGATGAATTATTGATTATTTAGTTAATATGACATTTGATTCGTGTATTGTCATTAAGAATACGTCTGTGTGAAAACGTTTAACTCGATTTGACTTTGGGAAGTGGGTTAAACATCGATTTCCATATAAAACATTAATTAGTTAATTATGATGAATTAATTGATTATTTAGTTATTATGACAATTGATTCGTGTATTGTCATTAAGAATACGTCTGTGTGAAAACGTTCAACTCGATTTGACGTTGGGAAGTGGGTTAAACATCGATTTCCATATAAAACATTAATTAATTAATTATGATGAATAAATTGACAATTTAGTAAATATGACAATTGATTCGCATATTGTCATTAAGAATTCGTCTGTGTGAAAACTTTCAACTCGCTTTAAAGTTGGGAAGTGGGTTAAACATCGATTTCCATATAAAACATTAATTAATTAATTATGATGAATTAATTTACAATTTAGTAAATATGACAGTTGATTCATGTATTGTCATTACAAATGCGTCTGTGTAAAACATTTCGCTTGATCGGACATTTAAAAGTAGGTGGAATATCGATTCAAAGATTCATCGATTTCCATGTAAAACATTAATTAATTAATTATGATGAATTAATTAACAATTTAGTAAATATGACAGTTGATTCATGTATTGTCATCAGAAATACGTATATGTAAAAAAATTTTAGCTTGATCGGACATCTAGAAGTAGGTGGAATATCGATTTAAAGATTCCGTCCAGACAAACAAGGCAAGTTAATATGAGCGTTGTAAAATGACTTATTACACTTGACTGTGCGATGTTTGGGTATTTGTAGTGTGTTTGCTGTGTGTCTATTGGTGCGATTGTGGATGCTTCTCATAGGTGTGAATGAATTAAATATGTATTGAGGACTTTGGGATTTCATAATTTTAGATACTAATACGATAATAGATAGTGTGCGCCTGTCTAGGAGTTTTAGAAACTTAAGATTAACATAGTACGGTGTGATGTGTTCGTCTCTTCTCGCGTCAGCAATAAATCGAATGCACGCATTTTGTACTCTCTGTAATTTGGTATTGAGTATATCTGACAAGTCATTGTACACTACAGACGCATAGTCTATGATGGGGAAAATAAGCGCTTGAATGAGAACTTTACGAATGGAGTGAGGGAAGAACGGGCAATTTCGCTTAAGTTGGTGCATACTCGAAATGACTTTCTTTGTTAGTTTATTTACTTGAGGCGTCCAGGACATAGTTTCGTCCACGACAAGACCTAGATTATTTACAAATTTTTGATACGGTATGACACTGTTGTTTATAGTAACTGGAGGATGCAATGTTGTGTCAATATTACTCAGTAGCTTTTTATAGCCGATTAGAATTAGTTGAGTTTTTGATACATTTAACGTCAAGTTATGGTCGATAGCATATGTATGCAAGTTAGATATGTCACTATTTGCACAATTAATAGCATATGTGGTGTCCTTACATGGAAAATGCAGGTACATTTGCAAGTCGTCTGCATACATGTGGTGTTGAGTGTAAGTGAAACAGTCAGATATGTCGTTGATATAGATTGTAAACATCAACGGTCCTAGCACTGATCCTTGGGGAACACCAATATTTGTTGTGGCCCAAGAAGAGACGCTGTTGTCAAACAAAACTCTTTGACGTCGATTAGATAGATATGAGGAGAACCAGTGAAGTGCAGATTCCGATACGCCAATGTTTGATAGTTTGGTAAGAAGTAACTCATGATGTACGCAATCGAATGCCTTGCTAAAGTCAAACAGAGTTAGCAGAGTCCGATGCTTCTTATCCATCGCGAACCGAATGTCATCCGTTACTTTAATAAGTGCTGTTGTTGTATTGTGCCCCTTTCGAAAACCAGATTGATAAGGGCTTAGGACATCATGCGTGTTGAGATAAGCACAAAATTGGTTATGGAAAATTTTTTCAAGAATTTTGCTTAGTACGCAGAGAAGGCTGATAGGTCGGAAATCATTGCAGGAAGTAGGGCTTGATGATTTTGGAATAGGTGTAACTTGGGCCATCTTCCACTGAGTTGGAAACACACCAGACTGAAGGGAAAAATTGAAAATATGCAAGATTGATGGTAAAATAATATCAAGACATTTCATAATTAAAGTAATGGAGATGTGGTCTGGACCTTTGGCTTTCGATTTAATATCACGTGCAGCTTTAATTATGTCTTTCGGGTAAACATATGAAAAGTGAAAAACTTCATGTGTCGGTAGAGGAAGAGATTTGTAGCGATTAATTGTATTTCTAATTCTAGCTGGGTCAGTGACCGTAGCAACGGATGTAAAGTGAGTATTTAATGATTCCGCACATACAGAAGAAGTATGGTTCGATCGCTTCTGTTTACCAATTCCTAGAGATCTGACAGCACTCCATAAAGTGGAGGGGGATTTGGAAGTGTTAAATAAGTTGTAAGTGTATCTTATCTTTGAATTACGGATAATTTGCTTTGTTTTGTTACGTAATATACGGTATTTCTCATAGTCATCTTTATTTTTAGTTTTCACATGGCGTCTTCTGGCGGTATCACGGTCATTAATTAGTATTTTTATGTCAGGTGTCATCCATGGTGCTGGTGCATGCTTAGCCCGTACCGTCTTAAGAGGAGCGTGTTTGTCGTACAGTCCATTGAGTTGAGAGATGAAAGTTGCTACTTTTTGGTCTATGTCGTTAGTTTCAGTGATTGTATGCCAGGTAGTATTGATTGCGTCATCGAAAAATGCGTCGTGTTCAAATTTGGAGAAGTCTCTATATGTAATTAGCTTTGGTGCGTATTTAGGAATAGTCAAAGAAAAAACAGCATAGATTAAGTCATGATTAGAAAACCCTGAAGCAGGGCACTGGCCAAAAGTTTCAACAAGATTAGGACAATTTGAGGCTAGTACATCAAGATTACTGTCTGCCGTCGCTGTGTGAAAAGTATTGTATGGTATGCGAGTGAGGTTACACATGTTAAGAACATCGATAATATTCTCACTTTCAAAGACATTAGAACCAAAGCGTGCGTTCATATCCCCGGTCGTTATTACATATTTGTAATTAAATAGATAACTGTACATATCGTTTACGAACAGATCCATGAAGCCTATTTTCGGAGCTCTGTATACACATGCAAATAGTATCAGAGTGCTAAAAAAAGATATTTCCAGTATAATGTATTCAGGAGTGAAATCGTACGCCTGATCTGCTTTTCGAGGAGCGCAGGGTAGTATTTTGCTCTTAAGCCCGTCTTGTATATAAACAGCTACTCCACCGCCACGTTTCACTTTACGGTCAGAGTAACCAGGAAGTTCTATACAAGAATCAGGTATACTAGGCTTGAGGAATGTTTCACTAATAGCTATAACATCGAATTTTGAGTCAGCAAACAAACTTCGAAATTCGGAAAAGTGGTCAGCGTCGACTAAAGATTGTGCATTTATATGCGCTATTTTGAGACTGGATGAGTATTTTTTAGAAATATCAGACAGAATGCTATACGTAGATGCATCAGCATACATAACTAAAACTTAAGAAGTAAAAAGTACAAAGTACACAACTAAAAAGTTACTTACGAATGAACTACTATGAATAACTATGAACAAACTACGAATGAACTACTATGAATAACTATTAATGAATTAATCTGGCTCAATGAATTAATGAGTCAGGCTCTTTGTGTCCATCTATGGTTTCTGAGGTTAACGAAAATTATTTACACTAGCGGGTAGTTATTTTAGCGTCGAATGTCAGCCAGTTGGGCCATGTCTGATACGCGGTGTCGCTCATCGCCTCGGCGTACCATGATTACTCCATCTATAGTCCACACATTCTGAACGCCGAACTTTTCAATTGCAGCTCGTAGGACTTGAAGTCTGCGGGCGGTAAGGTCCTCCCTTATGGTTGTTCCTGTGCCTTTCAGCGCACGTTTGGAGGTAAACATTGCCGCTCTGTTTCGGTAAGAAACAAACTTTACAATGATGGGGCGTGGTCTGCCGCCTTTTCTTCCAACCCGATGGGACCTGTCTATATCACCTTTAGTGATAGAGACATTAATTTTCCTTGCCATATTTAAGGCAATCTCGTCAGTGTCTTCGCCTGGGGTTTCCTGTACGCCAAAAATCCGAATGTTGTTTCGACGTTGGTATTGCTCCAATTAGTCATTTCGCGTCTCTACTTGAAACCTTAGATTGTTGATTTCTTCCTCTTGGTCAGCGATTTTCTCTTCAAGGTTCTCTACTTTTCTCCTATGTTCATCTAAAGTATCGGTGATCTTGTTCAATGTGCGCTCAACGATGGTGTCGACGAGACCGCCCAGGGCATCTGGTTGCCTGAAGATCTCTGCCACGACTTCTCGTACCAGGGGGGTGAGTCTCGACTTCCTCGCGGAAACGAAACTTTCGACAGGCTGAAATCTATTCTTGACCAATCGGAACCATGTGGCGCGATTCAAGTATTTTCCACAGTCTGCTAGCGGTGAATCAGTGAATCATCCAGGAGGCCAAGTCTTGAAACCGTGCGAATCAAATCGCAATGCGAATCAACTCACTGTTTCCAAACCGCATGCGACTTGACTTCTACTAATGTCGTAGTCTTGAAATTAGGCTTGCGCCTGAAGTCGCTTGCGAGATCAAAACTTTGCGGGTTACTGATTTTTTGCGTTATCAAACTCCGCCCACAACAACTCAATAAATGACCAATGACAAAGCGCGTTACAACTTGCATCTTTCAATCCATCCAATAGTCGAGGCGTGACGACTTGGTTTGTTGTTGTCGCTCTCGCTGTCATTGCCGTGCGTGTACAAACATATGTTCTCTAACCTCTAACCTCCTCCTCGGCCTCGGTAGAGAAGTTAGTATGAAATGTTAGGTCTAGGGCATGTCTAGGCCTTTAAGCCTTGTGGGTCTTTTCACGTAGAAGATAGGCCCGCCTAGGGAAAGCACATTTTCTATGTAGGATCTAGGCGTAGGCTGCGTAGGCCTAGGCCTAGCTAGACCATGCAAGGATCCGAGTACCGGTAGGCCCTCTTTTATTTCTCTATGGGTAGGCGTATGTTTCATGATTGGAGTGCCTCACACACACACATTTTCTATGTAGGATCTAGGCGTAGGCCTAGGCCTAGCTAGGCTATGCAAGGATCCGAGTAGGCCTATGTTTTATGATTGGAGTGCCTCACACACACACATTTTCTATGTAGGATCTAGGCCTAGGCCTAGCTAGGCTATGCAAGGATCCAAATAGGCCTATGTTTCATGATTGGAGCCTGAAATATTTAATACATTTCGTGTCAGATAACGCATTTAATGGATTAATAACGGTGCGGAAACGTTCTTGTAGGTTGTTTTCTGCTATTTCGGCCTCTTCAAGATCGGCAATCGCATTTATTATTGCAACATCCTCCATCTTGTTCCATCTCAAGTCGCAAATAACTGACAACTCGCAACGTTATAGCTCGTGGTTTGAAACGTAAAAAAACTTGCGAGTTGAATCACCGCCCGCTTCCCCAATTTGTCTCAAGACTACCGTTTTGCTGTTTTTTTTTGCGACTTGCGGGAATTTGCGACTTGAAACGTGGGGTGAGTTGAAACGTGAATTTCAAGACTTGGCCTCCAGGTGGCGGTGGGTATTGTCATTAAAGCATTATCATTTGTTCTGATAAACATGTCAAACGGGCACGACGGTAAAGTAAGCTAATACTTTATTACAACACATTATATTAGGTTTCATACATTATATAGACTAGGCTGTAGTATTACGTAACTAATGTAGGCCTATTAATGTAGGCCTAGGCTTATTGTAGCCTAGTAATGGCCTAGACTAAAAGAGTTGGGACGTGGCCTAGGCTAGGACTACACCACGTGATGAATTGACGTCACTTTCGTCTGTAGGATGTAATTCCGACAGCCAAATAGCAGATGGAATTACTTTCCACAGTCGAAAGTGACGTCAGAAGATCACGTGGTCTAAGTCTAGCCTAGGTCTAGGCCCAACTCTTTTAGTTTAGGCCATTGCTAGGCTACAATAAGCCTAGGCCTACATTAATAGGCCTACATTAGTAACGTAGTACTACAGCCTAGTCTATATAATGTATGGAACCTAATATAATGTGTTGTAATAAAGTATTAGCTTACTTATTGTTAACGTCGTGCCCGTTTGACATGTTTATCAGAACAAATGATAATGCTTTAATAACAATATCCACCGCCACCTGGATGATTCACTGATTCACCGCTAGCAGACTGTGGAAAATACTTAAAACACGCCACATGGTTCCGATTGGTCAAGAATAGTTTTCAGCCTGTCGAAAGTTTCGTTTCCGCGCGGAAGTCGAGACTCACTCCCCAGGTCTTGTACGCCATCTCTGGAGAGTCCACTCAACCCCTCCGCTGCGGTCTCGTTGTCACGACCACGAGTAGTAGGCTCACTCTTTGTTAGGCTGCGTGGGCCACCAGGATGTCCGCTTCGGGTCTCCCGCGTAAGCTCTCGCGCGCTCCCTATCTCTCGCGCAGACGAACCCTCCGCTGTAGCCTCGTTCTCGCGACCACGAGTAGTAGGCGCTTTCTTTGCTAGGGTGCGTGGGCTTTTGCTTCTGTCGCTCTGCTTCCGGCTTGATGATGCCATCGGCGTAGCGTTGTTCTCGTTCCTACCCATAACCTCACTTGTTGTTTTGTATGAAATAATATAGTTCACTACTTACAGTTTTACCCACGCTCTATGGAGAGAGAGAGAGAGAGAGAGAGAGAGAGAGAGAGAGAGAGAGAGAGAGAGAGAGAGAGAGAGAGAGAGAGAGAGAGAGAGAGAGAGAGAGAGAGAGAGAGAGAGAGAGAGAGAGAGAGAGAGAGAGAGATTAATTGATTGATTGATTGATTTAGGACTTTATTTTGGGCGGGATAAGGCCAGTTGCCAGTTAAGCCTTTTCTTCCATCCAACCGTTATGTAGATACATTGTGGTATAATACAATTACAGCTAGAATTGCATTTAAATATCCATAACTAGGTTAAATCAAATTGATAATGCTAAAAAAAAGAGAGGGAGAGAGAGAGAGAGAGAGAGAGAGAGAGAGAGAGAGAGAGAGAGAGAGAGAGAGAGAGAGAGAGAGAGAGGTACATCCAGACAACAGGGATTCCGATAAACAATTATTGTCAGGTCCGTAAAGTCATGTATTCGTTATACGCTCTTTACGAGTCCATTTCTTACGCCTTACATCTTCGGGAACACTAACAAACAGCTTATTTGGCGTAGCTACAGAAGTGCTATAGTACATAATTGAACAAAACAATACTTATAATTTGGTTTAGGCATTGCTGAACGCCGCGAAAGCGTCTCTGCGCGTGTTACCCCAATGCCAGCTGTAAGCTGGTTGCCTGCACGGACGGACTACATGGCAGGTGACGTCACGGTCACGGAAATGGCGCGCGACCTGGTGCGTTTCAAACCGCTACTTTGACCAACAAAACTAAAAAAAATATTACGCCCAGAATAATAAATGTAGAGGTTCCATTTTTTTTGGTGATCTATAGGATGTCAGTGGTTATCGAAAAAATACATTAACAGAATTTGTGCAAATAGCCTATTTAACGTACGAGTTACCAGTGTGTGATCGAACATTATTAATTCATGTAATCGTTCAGTTGTAAGTGCTGTTTGCCGATGAAGAAGTACGCTGCTCTACCGATATTCTGATGCCTGAACCACGTCTGAACGAGAAGTTTACCGTGTGCTGCTACCTAGCGTGAGAAATGTAAACAAACTGGTAGAATATATCGGCTGTTGCCTGGAATAACAGTTATGCTTTGATTGGCTAGAGTATTTTACTGCGGCCAATAGGAAGCGAGGCGCGAGAAAACGCATTCTTCATTGGATTCCTTTGTTGAAATATTCATAGTTCCCACGTGACGTCACAGCGGTCATGATTGTGACACAATGGATGAGGACCAAAACCAGACCATTGGTAAATACTATTCAAATTTAATAAATAGGCCTAATTTAAAATTTAAAAAGTAAACATAAGTAATAAAAAAATAAAAATTACCGCACATAAAAATGTTATTTCAAAAACTGTCTGAATTTTAAAGAACCAAGAATATCTGGATAGTTTGATCACAAATGTGGCCGCCACGCGCAAAGATGTGACGTACGTGCATCGTGCAACCTATGAATAGGAAAACGCTCCGCGTTGCCAGAGAGCGATTTTTTCAATGTATCACTGAGTAGGTAGACTCTAAATATGAATTTATTTTATTTTTAAATAATTTGCATATGATATTATTAGGCCTACTATTACAAAACAAAACAAAAAATACCTTGATCATAAACATATCATTTTTTACAAAATGGCGGCGTATGTTACAACCTGAGAACTTGTGTGCATTACTCCACGATACCGGTATGCTGCTAATCATTAAGCAATTAATAATAATTAATTATGAAATAATAAGATCATCGC